>OU611983.1:17327066-17930733 GCA_914767915.1 Agriopis aurantiaria
TTATTTTCATATTCTTGTACGCAATAGCGTACAAGAAGATTATAGGGTTCTAGCAGCGAAATAATAACTATTTCGCTGGGTTCTCCCCTTCCTAGTCAGCCAGAAAGTCATGAATTAGAGCGAGATAAAGGGAGGATCTGGAGACGAAAGCGGGATGGAGATGGGACGGGAGTTGGGCATAACGGGAGAGGGATGGAAGGAAGATGCGCGTGGAAAAGGAGTCGGACGGATATTGGATTATTTCAATATGTGTACACAGTCGCGGGGAGAGCACAATAAGTACGCCCCTAAGGTCACTTGCTGGTTTGTATAGGCCACGTGGCTAGCTCTATACTCTCAAGGGTTATACGTAGGCGGCCAGAAGACCTCTGGCAAGGCATAAAGGTTGTTGTTCTAAAATCATTACTACATTAAAATAAAAAAGGGAAATATCTTAGAATAACTACTCAGAGAAGGTAGGTTTCCAAACAACACCTTCTCAAAACGTAAGCTACAAATTCGCTTTGTAGCTTACGTTTCGATTGGATTAATGGATTACCTGTGGAATGTCACACCATAACTCTTATGCTGCTTTTCTGATTTGTTGTGGTACGATTTCACCGCGCAAATTGTCATAGTAAAATTTTTATATTTTTTTTGAGCCATATATGACACCATTTGAATGGCGTAAATTTTGCGAATGTACTTGGTTTCTTTGTGTAGTTATTCTAAGGGAAATATATAATTAGTAAAGTTAATTAGTAGAAAATCAGGGTTCCAGTACTAGTGAGTTAGTCTAGAATAAACAAGTAAATACCAATCAAGTTTGCTTATTCTCTGATCTGCTGCGATCGGCCAAGTTACGTACGCCACGAGCGACCTAAAAGTAGATTAGGTATTATATTATAGGTTTATAGGTCATAGGTATAAAGAGAGATTGGTAGAGGGCTAGACAAGCTAAACGGGCGTGTAGGTGGGCCCATTTATAAAATACATATTGAGCAAAAAACTCCTAGGGGTGCTTTTTTTATGGTGCTAATGTTTCACAAGACCTAAAAAAAAGTCGCGTGTTTTAGATATATATAAGATGATTTTATTTGATTTTTATTTTATATTATAAGATGGTTTTATTTTATTTTGGTCTCTGATACATCCTTCGGCTTAGCAAGGCAGTGTTAAATGCAAATAATTACTAAATACCTAATAATATATGAAACCAGTAAAAAAAGTGAAAAAAATTGTCATGACGGTTAATTTAAAATCGATAAAAAAAAATATAGCGTTCAAGAAGTTCAAATAGTTTAACTTCTCTTCTTATGGATTATTACAACCGTTGACTACATTGGTATTTAATAGTAGATTATACAACAAGTGAAAAGGGACTTTAATTCAAAGGGACTAATTAGGATCCCGAGAGCAGCGAAGGATTCTATAGGATAACCCTGAGGGGAGCGAGGGATACAAAGACCGAGATGAATATATTTCTCCACGGGATAGGTACTCTACAATGACAATATATTATCTTTGGTACTCTACTTTTTACCATTAACTGCAAGAAAATAAATAGTAGTATATTATTTATATTTCCAATGACATAAAAAACCAATATTACAGAAAAGAAGGTAACTAAAAAAGTTGTTATTTTTTCCCTTAATTTAAATTAGATAGCTCCATGGAATAGCTCCATTAAGCTAGCTAAAAGTTCAGCACGTTTTTTTCGTGCTTGGTCCAAATTCAATATGTTTTATTCACTCAGTAACTAAAAGATTCACTGATGAATTAAATGGCAATAGTAAAAAACCCATTTCTATAGTAGTAGGTTTAGGTAATAATGTGCCTAGTAAGTACGTACCTAAAATACGTAGCCTCAATTCTGACGCATGCATATTCCAGTCCGCAATTACTGTGAAAAGTAATGACGCCGTACCCTAGCAAATTCAAGCGAATAACAGCTGTTCTACGTGACTCTAATGGAAAACAGCTGTAAATAAGAATATTTTTTACGTTTTTACGAGGTTAAATAAGAGAAAGATTCGACTTTACAAGGGGTTGCGAAGGTTTTTTAAACCCTTGTCATTGCAACATCTTAGAAAGTGCGTAGTCATGTTTCACGAAGAGACTAGCCTACTTTAGGTCAATTTTGACAGTTATCCAGGAACGATGTAAAAGATGCGAAGTGGAGAAGATAAGACAAGCAAAACTGCTTCCACCACCATAACCATACCCATATAACATTCGAGGTGTTCGGTTAAAACTTGGTTAGAACCTTAGATTAACTACACAGAGATGGTAAGTTTCCAAACAACGCCTTCTCAAAACGTAAGCTACAAATTCGCTACGTGTGCTGTGTTTACTTGCCTCGTCACGCACACAGACGCAAAAATTATGCGGCAATAATTAAGTTATTTTTTTTTGGGAGCTCTTAACACTATCATCTGACTAAGAGCACTGACCACGGAACGCTATTACAGCGGGCACTGACCGCGCGAGCGTCGTTTGGTGTCATATATGGATCCATTTGAACGGCTTAAATTTTGCGAATGTACTTGGTTTCTGTATATAGTTATTCTAAGGTTAGAACCGACGCTATGGATGACGACAGACATACGTGAGGCGATCAGAAAGTTTTGAGACTTCTGTCTGTATCTTAGCTCCCAAACGGATGAACCGATTTATAGGTTTTTGTTTTGTTTGAAAGGTGACTTGATCGAGAATGTTCTTAGCTATGATTCAAGAAAAACTGTGCAGCCGTTTGAATAATACCAGCTATTTTATCGGGAATTAAAAAAAACAATTGATACTTGTTTCAAACGAGTACATAAATTGAACATGTACCGCTTGAATACCTGATACAAGAATTTGGTACATTTTGCATTTCGTAAAGTCTGTAAATTATAGTTCAAATCAAATCAAATCAAATCAAATCAAATCAAATCATTTATTTGCTAGAATACATTACATTAAAAGGTCTTAATATGATATTTATGTCACTTTGTACTCAGTCTGCAAGCAGACGTGCAAATGCTCATTTTTATACTAAAGAATTTAAATAGGTATTTTAGAAACGAATAATATTAGAATTAAATTCCATAAATTCCTTAACACTATAAAAACAATGGTTAAGAAGCCAATTAGTCAATTCTTTTTTAAATTTGTTACCGTCCTACATTTTTATATCATTAGGTACCTTATTATAAATGGATATACACATATTACACACGTTTCTTTTGTACAAGTCTTTTCTGACAGGAGGTTGATACAATAGGTTAGTGAACTTGACTCTTTTCTGACGGGTAATAACTTGACTACGTTTTTTAAAATAATCTGGGTACTCTTTGGTGAAAATACAAATGTCCTTAATATACAAACATGGCAACGGAAAAAAAACCTTTAAAGTTGATCCCACCTCCGTCATTTCAGTACTTATAAAAAATTATAAATAATTACCTACTAGAAACGTTGGTATTCACAAAAGCTCGCTCATTTAAGCACTAATTGCCTATTTAACTGCAACATTAACAAAATTGGTCCCTGAAAGAGCCTCGTCGGGGGTGTAAATGTAGGTACCTATTCCAGAGGTGTGATCCAATCGGCTTCCCAAACACGTCCCGAACATGTATGAATTCAATAAGTAACAAGGCCTTTCTGAGAACTTATAATAATTTAGGTAAAGCATATGTTTTAGTTTTCGGGTTACGCGGAAAGGGTTTTCCGTGACTCATCTTTATGAACAACTTTTATTATAGGACCAACCCTGATATCAGTGCCGGTTTTAGCACTACCAGCGCCCTGGGCGGGTTTCTTTCTCCTGCGGCGTCCTTTTGTATCTGGCGCCCTGGGCGGTTGCCCAATCGCGTCCTAACCTAACGCTGGTACTGCCTGAAATCTTGAAAAAAATATCAGTTGTTCCATACATTTTGTCGCGTATTAATGACCGTTTTCTATGGAACAGCAAAGTATTTTATTGCGATTCCATATGTCCCGTAAAGAATTGTTTATATTAATGGATATTATGGACCCCTTTCAGGCTAGATACGTACATACCCTTTCCGCATAACCCAGTATAAATGACAAAATTGGTTGCATAAAAAAAAACAATAACTATTATTGAAATAGAATTAAACGATTGTGTCTTTGAAAATGAAGGTTTTCTTTTGCTTTATATACAAAGTATTCCAGATTTCTAATCGATCACACCGAATTTCCGCATTTCAAAAGCCCCGAGAACCTTCACCGTCCCAAAATCCATTTGCATATGAATTATTGGCATAAAGTTACCCGAAGCCTTATCCGAAACCCGGAGTTGTGAACAATATAAGGATTTGCACAAAAATGGGATTTTATCTTTGCACAGAAAGTATATCTAAACGTCATACGTCTTCGGAAGGTCTTCAATTTTTTACCGATTTCAAAAAAAGAGGTTCTTAATTTGATTGTATTTATGTGTGTATGTTAACCTATATCTTGCGTAAGGTCCGGAATAAGTCCTATTGGATGGATCGCCTTTTATTGAACTTTGGGGCCATCCATTAATCACGTGATGTTTTTTTTTTGCATTTTTCAACCCCCCCTACCCATGGTGAGGTTTAAGACTATTATTTGTGTATTGATTGTGATATTTCGTGATTTTTGCTAAATCACATCAATTTGGGGGGGGGGGGGGGAGCTCCCCCCTTTCAAGCCTCACGTGATTAATGGACGGTCCCTTTCCGTGTAATGCGGAAAGCAAATATGCAAATAAAAACTTTGACATATGACATTTATGCCATAGGTGGCAAACAAGCAGACGGGCTGCCTGATGGTAAGCAGACACCGTCGTCTATGGATACCTGTAACACCAGAGCATCAAATACGTTCCAATCTTAGACCTTTTGTAAAAGCCAATCTATGCTATAGATAGCCAATGGCGTCGATTCTGTCATACCCTTCACTAACCTAAACCAATCTGAGAGGACTAAAATAATCTGAATCTTTCGTATATTTAAAAAAAAAGTGAGAGAAGGATGGCAATAATTTTAGAGCTGTCAAATTTAGTTTAGTTTAGTTTACAGTACATCAGAATCGATGCCATTACCAGTGATAATACACATTATTACTCCTCATTAACTTGACAGGAACCATATACCTACCAAGCTACTCCTAATTAATACAATAATACACCCCAGTTTTAAGCACTGCATAGCAGTAGATGACAACTTCCTTGAATAAAAAACATCATCTTCCCCTCAAACGTGACACTTTTATATTGAACCATATTGTAGGTTATTAGGGTTAGTTTTTGGGCGGTGTTGATGTCAGCTGCTAAGAGTCAGCACCACGTGCGATGCGCGGCTGCACGTGCAGTAAGACATCTGCCGCGGGTTCACTGCACTACTCTCCTCGACTCAGGGTTAGTAAGATAACTGGTGTCTTTAAAAAAAAAAAGAATTTTATATCGGTCAAGTTAATATGGGGTTATGTTGCAAATGTTAAAGATCAAATTATAAAAACTGAGTTCATAATGAGTAAGCGCTTAAACAATATTATTGATATTACCTTCGACCAAAATAAAGTGTTGGGACGGGCCCAGAAGAAGCGCATTTTTGAAGATTACAAAATGAGCGCCGGCGCTCACTTCATTTCAGTCGGTCTCTAGCCGTAGGAAGTGCGACATGCATCATATATATCATATTGTTACATGATAACGAAACATCTGACAAAATTATGCCTTCGTGTGCCATCCGCCCCTGTTTGACCGCGATGATAAGGTCTACGATGGAGCGATGGAGTCGATGGAGTACGCTTGTCTAGAAGAAACCGATTTAAAAAGTTTCTAATCGAACTTCACTATACATTATAGTTTATTTTTAGTACTATACCTATCATAAAGTTTGAAAATTTGTAACGCGCAAATTAATCTATACGCGAACATTATGATTAGAAAAAGAAAAAGTTAGTTACAATGACGAAAGTTATGGAAGCTATAATTTTAGATCTTCCTTATAGAGCACATAGAGCGTAATAAGTCAAATAGCAATATTTTAATATAGGTACAGATAATGTATTTTTTTACAAATAAATAAAAACCACCACGGGACTTCACGGGAAGTGTGTTATGATTCTATAAGCGCTATTCATAATCTGACTTTGTGGAATATTTTCTTAAAATTTGAATGAACCCCTCTCGAGATGTATCCTATTCAATAAAAATATATGTATTCATAATCGGCGGAGATATTGCGTTACATACAGATTGTTTTAAACAGTCCAAAAACATATTTTTTAAACACGGTTGAAAAGATAGCCAAATAACAAGGAAAACATAAAAATAACCAGGAAACATGTAGAATGGTACTATTTTATTATCCAGGTAAAAGCAATAAATTACACGTCCACTAAAATAATAAGATCGTCCCAAAATTTTGTTAGCAAAGCCACCCTATTCTATTTCGAAGTTATTGTACGCCACCTGCAACTTTGGGGTCGTATCGTTATTATCTAATTTTTTTCTCTCCTTTGGAGCCAGGTAGAAACTCTACAGATACTCAGTGGAATTTCTTTGTTAGAAAAATAAACATATTGTTACATTGTGGAAATTGAATCAGCAAGACATCTGATAGGTATTATTCTGCGAAAGGTAGGTAGATGTGTTTGATCAGTACATAAATGTTGAAAGCATTTATGATACTATGACAGCAGATCAAAAGTACTTAAATAACGAGAGGAAAAATTTCCAATGATATTCTTCGCTGTTTACAAACTTTTATTTTAAAAGGTTTTGGATCCTGAACATTTTATGTAGGTTACATACAGTTCTACCCGCTTAAAAATGTTCTTTAAAAAAAATCTCACTTTCACTTTTCACTCACTTCTCGCGAGAAGTAGCCAATACGTTTTATAGAACGGACTAGCTGCGCCCCGTGGTTTCACCCGCGTAGTGATGAAAAATTGTGGTAATGATGATGATGAAAAGTAGCCTATGTCACTCTCTGTATCTTGAACTATACCCATGCAAAAAATCAGTTCGATCCGTTGCTCTGTTGCTGCGTGAAAGAGGAACAAACAAACCAACAAACTTTTCGAATTTATAATATTAGTATGATTAGCTTATCGAGCCTTTGTGCACAGGTCGGTTAGAGCATTAAAATGAAAAAATATATAATTCTATTCTTACTATTATTATATTACAGTAAGAATTATGTATATATTATAATATAATTACTATTTCTTATTCTAATGGATAATTCAATTTCCATTTTAATTTGCGTAGAGTCCGATTTGGGAATTCCAAGATCGGCTGTGCTTTTCGTAGTTCGAAATCAGTCGAATAGTTTCTGCACTAACAACTGAGAGCACTTCATATGCCAACTAAAATCTGCGCTCTGCAAGTCCTAAGGCTACACAGCTTGTGATAACTAATAAACTTTGCTATTATAGAGCTCTGAACTTACCGGTTAGAAAGCCAAACATTGTCCCGAAGTGTCGCCCAAACTCGCCTGAGAAACTGTATCAATATATCACTGTAAACTTTACTCTAGAAATATCAAGTTCTCGAGTAAACACGTCATCCTGTCAAATCGAGTGTTTGACGGCTTTACCAACAGATAAACTAAGCTATTTATTTATTTACTGAGATAGAAGATTGATTTATCTACCTATTCCTAAAGCATTTCTTCTTATCGAAGCTTCTGATAAACTTCTTATTGGACATGCAATGCAACAGTCTTATTTGTTTTTGCTGTAACCAAATCCACCGATAAGAATTTTATTATGACTGTTAAAAATATTTTAACCGAAATTGTTTCCTCCCATGAAACTTATTAATCTTGTTAAAAGTGCAGTTTCTCAGTTTAAAAATAAAATTGAGCGCTTTATTTATGAAATGTTTCTCGAATTGGCTGAATGTGCTGGGCAGCATTTGTTAAAAATAATTGGCGAGCGTGAAATATGAGACCACAAAATGTCATGTATATTATAACACACATTGAAAAAAAAAGATTCCTCGATTACACAGCAAATACACTATGCCATTGAGTATACGTAAGGGTATGCAAAGGTAATAGAAGTATAAATAAATACAAGGACCGAAAAGAAACACGAATTGGGATTGGAATATGTTGAGATCCGAAGATTATGTTATTAGCCCGAATTCCCTTTGGAAATCCTAAGAATAAATGTCGAATTGAATGAAGCGAAGGAGCCTTAAAGTACCGAAATGCCCGTTACTTTAGTAAATTCAGATCCAACTGGGCAACCCCAAAAATTGTAATGAAAAATTATAAGCGCAATAGATATATACATATAGTCATATACCTAACATTTATGATTCAGAGGTAAATAGGTACAGTACACGAACAGTGGAATTATTATACAAGCTGACACTAGCTATCGCCATGGTGTCAATCTCGCGCTGCGCAAGCGGGTAGATACGACAGCGTATATAAACGCATACAGCGACTTGCCTAAGATACTTCTACCGCACCGTGTAGAAAATTGACAATAATGGCGGTTAATAGGTGAAATAGTATATATTATGGTAGGATCCCAAAATTTTTCGTAACTATACCTACGCAGAATCGATTCCAAATCCAGAGCATTAGGCGGCCGCGCTAAAAAGCAAAACTAAGACACTACCGCGTTCTAAAAAGATAACAAAAATTTACGCGCACTTTTGAGCTTATTGTTTGAATTCAGATCAATTAAAAGGAAGTGGCGGTTTTGAAATTGGACGTGTTAGGAAGAAGACAAGTTAGGAAATTGACAACTTTGGAAATGGATAAGTTCGGAAGTGGACAAACTTGACCGGAGGGCAGGGGCAGATCCACGGGATTTCATTTTGGGGCCATTCAGACAAGGTGCACCTGAATCAAATCGAAAAGTTGAGTCGAATGTATGGAATCGCTAGGTGTTTGAATCCTAATAAATGATTGACTGCGCTATGCTAAGAACGCCTTGTGTATTCTTCTTGTCCTTTCTGTGTAGTGTAGTAAGTAAAGTTGGTAGGTATAGTAAGTACTGACCCGTATATAGCGGCGGCGCCGGCGATGCCCCCGCCGCACTGCGCCGCGATGTAGAGCGCGGTCCGCAGCGGAGACACCAGCCTGCGCATGCACAGCGCCGCCGACACCGCCGGGTTCACGTGCGCACCTGGAACAACACATCATCACTTTACTGATACTATTGTGGTCGGATCTGCTGGCGGAAGTTCCGGGATACAAAAACAATTTATTAGGTAAAGCTCACATATTTCCCACATCATCAGCCATTAAATGTCCACTGCTGAACAAGGCATCCCTCTTGGAGAGGAGTGTTGCCATAATCCCCACGCTTGGCAGGCGGCTTGGGGATCGCAGTACGTTCACCGTGTACTAACAGGACGCTGCTGCCCATCCTCCGGTGGTTCTGTTTTGTGGTCGCAGTTTTAGGACATACCCGGCTCACATAATATTTATGTAGGCAGTAACAAGCTTTTTCATGCATTTTTTTTTATTCATTCTACTTCTAGCTTGGTCGTTTGAAAGGAACTTTATAACTGTAACGTGCTAGCATAAAACATAATAGAGGCAGTAAAATTTTACGAGACAGACAGTTTGCGTTTACGCAGAAACCTGCGACCGGCCGCAAACTACCGGCTTCGCTGTAAACAATAGAAAGTTATGGGGTGCTTCAGATAGGAATCACTTCTGATAGCTGTCCTTGATGGGAAAAGGTTTTATCGACTTTTTTCTACAAAAAAGTCACCAGTTGACCAGTTTGACCACGCTTCGTACACTCGATGTTGGTTATTTCAAATCATTATGTACGTAGGTATACCGCACTTCTACAGTATATACATATGCGTAATAAGATAAATCTTTATTAAAGACAAACACAAGGATAACCGATACATTAAAATAAAACTATAATTTACATAACAAAAGCGAAATAACACTTATTCACTCACTCACTGACTCATTACGAAATCTCGAAAACTATTTGACCTACGAAGCTGAAATTTGGCAGGTAGACTCCTTATGGGGTGTAGAGTTCCGCTATGAAATTATTCTGCGAAAGGGTCGAATGAAGGGGACTAAGGGGAATTGAAAATTTATATAAAGATCTACGTGTAAGTCGCGGGGAACAGCATGCTTTGCTTTTGGTTTGTCCAGCATTTGCCAAGTTGTTCTGAGCGAGCGAGAATGTGCCAGTATGTATGACAATCTTCTTAGTAGGTAGTTCTGCACAAGAACTGCACGACCTAATACTGCCATCACCATTCTTCCATAACGCACCAGACGCACGACAAGGATACTCTCATATGGTGGAAATTCTATTCAGAAGCACTGAACGTTTCCAATCCACTTTTTTTAATTAAACTGCAGAGGTGTGGATCTCCTTATACGTCTGTCTTTCCGAACAGGTTGTCCGAATTACCTACAGTTCTGAATTTGTCCAAGATAAAAGTGTATAGGTGACACATTGCCAGCACACCAAGTGAGATTGTGGTCTAAGGCATGCCTAGTCCGTTGTTAAATGTTGGACACGCCCACCAGGGTGGTTCGCGTTTCTACGATAATAACAAGTCTGCTTTTACCTTAGGTGTGTGCTCTACCTACTAAAATAAACCGGCCAAGTGCGAGTCGGGCTCGCGCACTGAGGGTTCCGTACAACCATAAAATTGGTAATGAACAGAAACTTGTCACCGACGCGCACTTGGTCATTATTTATTATTTGTTATACTTTAGAGTGTGTACTGTAATCATTCCAAGTTTGACGTTTGTACGTATTGCCGTTTTTGCATTAGAGCTAATACAAAAATACGTTAAAATAACACGTTTGTTGCATGGGGTCTTTCGTTTTTAATTTTTTACTTTATTACGGAACCCTAAAAACTTTTTATTCAACAGACAGATGGCGCCTCAACATTGGTAAAACGTAAAAATCGCAAGTATAACCGTTCAGTTTTTTCCTCCCAAACCGGATTCGGGCGATCCGAACCGGGGTCCACCAGCTGTTACAGAAAGTTGAATATTTCGCCGCGAATCCTACATCAATAGCAATACCAGCCTAATTATGTAGGTAAGTACAATGTCACTTTGATCTTGCAAACGTCACCCTGCGATACATGCTCGGCACCACAGATCTACTCTGTGCTCGGCACAGATTTTCTGTGATGCTCGGATCTTCAAATCTTTTTTTTTTACTTGGTTACTGGCCTTTTGGGTGTTGGAGCAATTTGCCCTCAACAGTGATCCCTCACTGGGAGGAGATATAGTAGATAGTCCTGTTTGATTACACTACTAACAGAAAATAACAAATGAAAAACTAAAGACTTAAAACAAACATATTATTGGACTGAATGAAATTAGCCTGCGACCAAATAAAAATGAATGGACGGGCCATAACCATTGAACTTGCTCAGTATAAACGAGTCAAAACCGTCGGACATGTACCTACTTCAACACCTAATTATAAAAATGTACAGTACATTTGTAAAAAAAAAGATAGCAGTTTTTTGTTGTGTACATATTTACATTTCGGGAAAGCACGCGAAGGCATAATTTTGTCAGATATTTCGTTATCATTATCAGGTAACAATAGTCTTGTGTCGCACTTCCTACGGCTAGAGACCGACTGAAACAAAGTGAGTGCCGGTGCTAATATTGTAATCTTGAAAAATGCGCTTCTTCTGGGCCCGTCCATTCATTTTATTTTGGTCGAAGTAATTAGCATATAAAAAAAAATTGTTTGGGTATAAGAGTAGAGTGTGGTTTAATGTAGTACCTATCTCAAACCTATCTATACTAATATTATAACGAGGAAATATTTGTATGTAAGTATGTTTGTAACGAATTGTCTGAAAAAGTACAGGACCGATTTGAAAAATTCTTTCACTGTTGGGAACCTACAATATCCCCGGGTGACATAGGCTATAATCTATGGGTTTGTATCCACGGATCCCAGTATCGGTTTTATTAGCCACGGATCCGGGCCACCGATACCGTGGTCCGTTTCCTTAAAAAAAAACAATTTTAATTTTACCCGCTGATACTGGTATCCGTGGATACAAGAAAAAAAAAATCAAATTACCCTCTGATACCGGTATCGGTGGATGCAAGAAATAAAATAAAATAATTTTCGAAACGAATCCCGGCCTACAGAGTACTTTATTTTTATGGTATTTCCCAAAAGGAAAGAAGACGGCCTATACCCGTGCGAAGCTGGGGAGGACCGCTAGTAGGAAAATAAAATATATAAAATGTACCTATTTGTCTGCCAGCATCAAACCTAGGTCAGGAGCTGCGATACAATGGATGTCTACCCCGTGTGCTTACCTAGACACCCTTTCAGAATAACAAACCCTGTGTAAGATACAATCTGTGCATGGGCGTCCTGCTTAGTATTCGACCTGGATCAGCATCGTGACAAGAATAAGAACCAAGGATGGGTAGAGAATAGTGTTTACCTTTACTTGCTAACAATATGATACAAATTTGAAATTAGTTGATTGTACCGGCGTTACTTTGCGGAAGTTCATCTTCAAAACCTTCGACTAAAATAAAATGAATGGACGGGCCCGAACCATTGAAATTACTCCGTAAAAACGAGTCAAAACCGTCGGACATATACTTCAACACCTAATTATAAAAATGAACAGTATATTTGTTAAAAAAAATAGATCCCGGTTTTGTTTGTATATTTACACTTCGGGAAAGCTTGGGGAAAGCATATATGTATGCATAATTTTGTCAGATGTTTCGTTATCGCGTAAAAATAGACACGTGTTGCACTTCCTACGGCTAGAGACTGACTGAAACGAAATGAGAGCCGGCGCTCATTTTGTTATCTTCAAAAATGCGCTTCTACTGGGCCTGTCCATTCATTTTATTTTGGTCGAAGTTCAAAACTGTTTCTCTGACAAATGTCTAGTCTAGTGTATATCCGTTTTATTTGGGATCAATTATTTTTGTTTTAATCTGCCTACAGTTTTTAGGGTTTCGTACCCAAAGGATAAAAACGGGACTCTATTACTAAGCCTACATTGTCTGTCTGTCCGTCTGTCTGTCTGTCAGTCCGTCCCAACTTTATAAGGCTGTATCTTTCGAACCGTAATAGATAGCAGATGAAATTTTCACAGAATATTTAATGTTACGGCACTTACGGCGGATTAACAGAAAAATAATAAAAAACTCGGTCCAACAAACGTATTTTCAATGCATACCTACATTTCGTTGTTGAATTTTGTGGTGGTACGGAACCCTCAGTGCGCGAGCCCGACTCGCACTTGGCCTTTTTTTTTTTTAGACCTCATAAATTTTTGTGTGAGGTTAGGTTAATTTAATTAGCATCATTGAAGAATTTCTGTAGAGTGTAAAACAAAAATAAATGTTCCCAAATTCCTTTTAAACGAGACATATTGTTTAATTTCAATAGTAAAACAGGCCATATTATTTCATTCGCTAAAAAAAATTCAGTATCGGGGGTAAGTTTTCAAGTGATTACGGAATAACGTTACGTTGGGGTTGCTAAATAGCTGGAGGTTATGACAATGAAAAAAATGTAATATGGAGATCAATTTTCGTAGCAATTTTAGTAGTTCTACAAATAGTTTAATCTAAGATACTAATATTATTAAGAGGAAAGATTTGTATGTAAGTATGTTTGTAACGAATTGGCTCAAAAAGTACTGGACCGATTTTAAAAACTCTTTCACTGTTGGGAAGCTACACTATCCCCGGGTGACATAGGCTATAATCTATACCCGTGCGAAGCTGGGGCGGACCGCTATAGTAGGAGATAAATCTAAAAGCAATTCCGAAATGAAAGATTTGCTTAGATCCCTCGGAGCCCTACGTAAACACATTATATTTTATAAAGGATCATATTTTTATCAAAATGAATCCAAACTGAACCCATATCAATTACTATGCGAAGGTCGAAGGTCGAACGCGAGAAAAATAACCAGGGGTTATGTAGCTCGTATTTATGCTCGATTCACGTTTTCCACGTTTTTTATACTCCACGCAGCGTAGTTACAGTGGAGAGAAAAGCTCCTCATCGCATCGCCTTTATTTCCAAACGTTTAAAGCGCATAGCAGCACTGTACGTTCCGGCACTGACAAATGAATGTGCTGCCGGATCGAAATAAAAAGCCACAAAAAACATGTAAAAAAGTGGTCCTTGATTAAAATGCATCACAGTGAGAGCTATTACAGACCAAGCCAGCTTTAGAATGGCTATGGCATCCTTTGTGTGTCAGCGAACTGCAAAGGAAATGGCATTTGTATTGAGTTTACGTTTTCCTGTCGAATAAATCCTGGAACTCCTGGGAGTGCCCAATCAAATTGAAGTTTTTTCGATGCGTGTACCTAATCATGAAATTACACCGTTTGTGTAATTTCATGTAAGGTCTAGCACAGACGTATATCAAAGCAGGCTTCTGTCTGACCGCCCCCGGCTAGAGCTAACTCTTCCGCACAAACCAAAAAATAATACTTTTTCGTTCAAATAATTTTGCGAATGTTAAAACCAATTTTCAAGCGGTGATATTGTCATTTTGGCAGAGAAGAAGAAAAACATTCTAACCGTATTGAGAACCGCCTCCTGTTAAAAATGTTGAAAACGCGCTAACAAATGAACTGTAGCAGTAAACAGGGTTTTAAAATAGTATGCCACACATTTACCATCCAAGGAAATCGATAACTGCAGTTCACATCAGTCCAGCTCGAAATAGGGTCTCCCGGCCAGCTATTAGCAAAATTAGGGCGGAGGCAGACACTTTAAAATTCATCACGGCTATCTGCGAACATTGTCGACTCAGAATTAAGGCTCGATTGTCAACCGACAGCGCCATAACTTATTATTAGAGTTTGATATAATTTTAAATGTCATTGTCCCTCGTAAAGTTGTTATCTAGGGGACGAGGTGAAGGGTGAAGCACGTGTCGTATCGATTGTAATGTTCCGGTATAATGTCCTAAGTTTTTTATAGCTTGGTCTTCGAATCGGTCTGATAATCTCGTAGAATAATAAATGGACTCAATAAGTTGGGAGTGAACCACCACCTGTGTCTCGGGGCGTGGAAAGTGGATAACTTTGGGAATAAAGCGTTTGCGATATCTTATATCTTTCACCACAGAATTAACTTAGGTACTTATTTACCTATACCGGGAGTATATATATAATCGGGAGTAGGAAACGGGACAAAGCGAGAGTTTTTAATTCGAAAAGTAATACTAAAAAAATAGGACGAAACGGGCATAAAATGAGGGCCGAAACCAGACCTTTTTTATGCGGGACGAAATCCTGTGGGACGTGTCGGGCATAAATCCATTATACTTACACTAGCGACCCGGCCCGGCTTCGCACGGCTGTAATTTACGTGCGAAGCCGGGCCGGGTCGCTAGTTATATAATATATAAACCTTCCGTGAAAAATTATCTAACTGATGGTGCAAACCGCATCAAAATCCGTTGCGTGGTTTAGGAGGAGTTAGCGGTCATACAGACAGACAGACGCGGAAAGCGACTTTAATTTATACTATGTAGATAGATAGATAGATAGAAGTATATATTTATATAATCGGGAGTAGGAAACGGGTCAAAGCGAGAGTTTTTAATTCGAAAAGTAATACTAAAAAAATAGGACGAAACGGGCATAAAATGAGGGCCGAAACCAGAGCTTTTTTATGCGGGACGAAATCCTGTGGGACGTGTCGGGCATAAATCCATTATACTTACACTAGCGACCCGGCCCGGCTTCGCACGGCTGTAATTTACGTGCGAAGCCGGGGCGGGTCGCTAGTTACATAATATACCTTTAACCTTCCGTGAAAAATTATCTAACTGATGGTGAAAACCGCATCAAAATCCGTTGCGTGGTTTAGGAGGAGCTAGCGGTTACACAGACAGACAGACGCGGAAAGCGACTTTAATTTATACCCTGTAGAGATAGAGAAGAGAAGAAGAGATGTAGAGATAGAGAAGAAGAGATAGAGAAGATATAGAGATAATTTAGAATGGATATAAGATGGAAAGCGGTCACTGTAGCATAATATTTCCACAATACAAAGTTGTTTCATTGCCTAAGTCCAGAGTATGTACTCGGAGGGCGTGGTTAGTGCGTACTTATTCTAGTTGCTGCGCCTGGTTTCACCCGCGTAGAAAATCCCTCAAGTAAGTAGGTATGTCATTCCGTAAGTATGTCCAGTTCTTGGACTTATTTATAGCCTTGCAAAAATCACGTTAGCCCACCCGTTGTTCTAATGTCGCGTGAATAAGGAACAAACCAATCAACAAACAAACACTTTCGTATTTATAACAACAATTAGTATACGCTTTCTTGATCAAAACATAAGCAGTCGCAAAACTTAACTTACGATCAGCAGTTAATTTCGGTTTTAGTCAGCTCTAAAATAAGTTTATAGTCAGCAAGTAATTAAAAAGCTCAGCAAATAACGTACCCACTATTCCTGCGACAGAAACAGAATTATGCTGGCCAAATGATTTAAATGGTGACTTGAGCTGCTGATCCGATTAATTATGTAGTCAATCATTTAAATAGTTCCTCAAAATAACTAAGTTCTATTCTTTAAGGACAAGAAGAAAAAACAAAAGATAGCACAACAAAAGTTAAAAAAAAAACTGACGTACTTTCGCTTCCTTCCATGTCTCAGCAGCAGTGTTACAAAAGGCGGTTATTAAGAACGTCTGCACGCAGAGACACCAGCAGGGACGCTGACAACGGGGCGATAAATTACAAAATAGCGGGGGTATAATTAGCCTCTGGGCACAGGATGGGATGAACTGCTGATACTATCCGGGTGGCTGTCTTCGCCTCATTTCACCTCTGCCTGCGGTTGCAGCTTACTGATGTAAATCGGTGTTGTGGTGTTGTCATGTTAAACTAATTTGTGCGACTCTTGCTTCTGAGTTCAAATATTACCTAGTTAGTAGAAAATCGAACATCCACAAATGTTTGGACCTGAAATTTGGTATACTTATAAATAATGTAAGTATAGTAAGATTTTTTTAGATAGAAAAATGTTCAATTCGTAATTGTTATGAAATGGGAATAATCGATGTATCTTATCAAGAAGATAGATTTAATTTAGAAATACCAAAGATTATATACTAGAAATACCTACTAACATTGACACACAAAACGGACTATGCAGAGATAAATTGCCAAAGATAGGTATATCGCGTTTCGCGGGGTAAGCAGAAACAGGGGTTTAATTGCGGCTCCGAACTACACGAGCAACCCGGGATGCCTCTAATGCGGCTCATTTCACCTGCTGGAAGCGGTCCGGTAGTGATCGGGCAAATAGGAACCGGATGCGTATTGTCACAGAATAGACAGTAGTGCGTCCCGTGGATGACTTGCACTTCCCAGCATGTTTTTTACCATCACCCCGCCAGCGGCGCCCAAGTTAATATAAAATAATGTATTAACACTTATAAAGCAGCCTCCCACTTCCCAGTGGATGCACTGAACAAAAACCTGACTTTCCTACAGAACCTTCCAAAACCGATTCCTTCTAAAATATGACCTTTTCCTTCCGAAAGGAGATGCTAAAAAAAGCAGGTAAACACACGTGGACGGTCGCATACGTTTGCCATAAAATGTTAATTATCGTTGCGTATCCCTTACTGGTATACCTGTTACGGGTTATTGAGTATTCTCTTAATGAACGTTTATTTTTGTTTTTGGAAGGCAAATTGAAGTGTTATTTTAGGACTATTGTTTTATGCTGATCTCGAAGTCCAGGTGTATGCTTCAACTGCTAACTACAGCTATCTCATTAGCACGTTTTTATGTTGAAGATAAAAATTGCGTAATAGGTAAAAATATCTTAGCTTAGACAGTATTAAAAAAACGTTTGAAATTGCCTTATCTTTAGAATAACTAAAAGGAAGGAGGATCAACTTTTCAGTTTTTCTGCATTTCTGGAAGGAATAGTACCCTATATGCCCATCCTCATGATGAACGCTATCTGCCTGCCAAATTTCGCCTGGCCGTTTAGTCGTGAAAAGCAAACAAACAGACAGAGACACAAAGAGACAGAGTTACTGTTAGTAAAGTCGCTTTTATAATTTATTATGATTAGGATAATGAAGTATGCAGTTTTTTTTCAGAGTTGCCATGATAGTTATGGACGTCAAGAAAAAAATTAAAGTACCGTCAATTTTTACAATTCTTACCGGAAATCCTAGCAAAGCACATGGACAAGGTGGCGATAGCGCAGCCGGAAGCGAGTGCGGTAGTCAGTAGCACGGCAGATGCGGAAGCACCAACACCCGCGCCGCCAGCTGCGCCACAGACTATGAACACGTACAGGAACGAAGCAGCACATTCAGCCACCACGGCTTTCCAGAGCGACAGAGTCCGCAGCTCCAGTCGCGCTGGAACCCTTCCCGACAAATCCTCACAGTTCCCAGAAGCCTTCGCCTCTTTACGCATACACTCTAATTTCTCAAACAAAGTCACTATGTGCTGCTCCAAATTCTCGTCCGAAATATTCAAAGATGACTCCCCCATTTTCGAAAAAAATCAAACTAGCATTTTAGGAGTCAAACGACACTATATACTATTAAAAACAAGGCGAACGAAACGCCTTTAACTAAAACTGTGATAATATTTATTAAAAAAAAAAACTAATGTTTGAATTACAATCAAAAGGTCCACATGTTTCGAATTCGCGCGCGAAACCGACTCGATGGGGAGAAAAAGTAGACGAGACCAAAACGAGACGAACGACTGACGCTCGCAACGCGCGCGGCCGAATGAATGGCGAGGCGCCTGGCGTGGAAAAGCAAGTTGAGTGAATGGCGCGGGTGCTGTGCCCGGGACACTTGTTACTCCGCCCTCTGTGCAGGGACCTGCAGTTTCAGTAAACAAACTGGCACATATTCTTTGCCCCCCATTTGCACCCCCAGTGAAACGCATTATGCATTATTCTGTGGATGAGGGTGTAATCAAATCGGCAACTCGCCACTTTGCGCCGCTTTTACAATAGCCATTAATTGAATATCGCCAAGTTTTGCATACAGATGTTTTTTATTGTTTATTGTTTTTTAATCGACTGACCACATGGGACGGACATGTGAGAAAATAGTTTGTGCTCGAATGTATCGAAATCTCAATGTATCGACACAGAAGACATCGAAAAGAAAGAAAGGCTTAGATAGTTGATTTAATCAGGCGTTACTTTGCGGAATTTAATTTTTGTTTTGATTCGTAATTACACTAAGAATTCGTCAAGGCTTGGGTAAGTTTCTAAATTTACTTGCACTGCGGAAGGAGTTGGTGTCTGGCATCGTATTATTACCTATTTCATGCGTCAATCAGACATGCAGGTGCAGTGCATATCGTATGTCGCTGACTGTTCTTTTATTTACATCTTCTACAATTTGATACTTCGATAGCATATGGGAAACGAGGTCAATGACCAATCGACCCTGCACGTTGACCGCTTTGTTTACTACAATACACTGACCACTGGGTTACACTAATTAGGGCAACTAGAACGGTAATAAAGCAGTGTCATTATTATTACCTCTGAAATCATCATGATTTGAGTAACATTATTTTATTTTATCTTCTTTGTGTTTTTTTTTTTATATTTTTTCCATATTTTTTATTTTTTCCCCCCAAATACCTATCTTTCATCATCTTCATTATCAGCCTATCATGTTCCCACTGCTGGGCATAGACCGGTCTCTCAGACAGAGATATTTTTTAATTCACTTGTTTTTTTTTTTGTGTGCTCAGTTGTATTTTTTTCTCTTCTTTTTTTGCTTCTGTGTTGTACTGCCTTGGGAAACCTCTTATTATGTCCAGGGGTAATAGCGTTGTGAGCTGATGATGAGCACATGTAAAGGCAAAGGGAAGCAAAGGGAAGCAAATGAACAAAAGGTGGTCAATATTTTTCATAATGTTTATGCCATAGGTGGCAAACAAACATGCGCAGAGAGTTTGCGTCTCTCTGTATCTTTTTACAACGGGGAGTGTTCTGAAGAACTGTTTGATCTGGTGCCGGAGTGAACCCCATGTTATAGCTTCCCAGAAACACCGCGGAAGGTAACTCATTCCACATTTTGCAGGTAGTAGGCAAGAAAGATCGTTTAAAATTTGAAATGAGATAGTTTGAGTTGACTAAGAAGCTTATTTGTGTTCTCTTTGGTTCTTTGTTTTAGGATAAAAACGATGAGCTTAGAAATTAGTCTAATAATACCACAATAATACCTAAACTCATGATACCTACCTGAGTGGTAGGTATTGAGTAGGTATCATGCTAATAGTGTTAACACACGTATGGATTTGGTTGACGGACCGCCGTCCAACCAACGGGAGCGAAAGAGTGAGAATATCGATATTTCCCTCTCTTTCTCTCCCGTTGGTCAGACGGCGGATGAGGTCAACCAAATCCATACGTGTGTTAACACCATAATACTTGTAAGAATTTTGGCGTCGCACGTCTTGTGCATTTGCCTGTGTCAAGTATTTAAATATTTTCAAGTTTTTTGGATATTGTCATTCATATTTATATATCTTGCCCTTAAACTCGAACTGCTACCGAAAAAAGTCTACCAAAAACTGAAAGGGCTAGGTAAACACGTATTGCACACACCGTTAAATTTAACAGTGGTTTTATTAGTTCACACAACTGCAAATGATATGCTCAAAATGTATACGAATGGACAACCAAGAGGAGATGCAAGTACTAAAGAGAAACTGTAGGTATAACGCTTCCATATTTATTTATTTACTGAGGATATCGTTGACATCAAAATAAATTATGTAGTACCAGACAGTATGACCTCAACGACTTTAGCCTGCCTCAGTAATAGGTGAAAAAAATACAACTGACAGCAGCATTTTTTGATATTACTAGGGATGCTATTTACGCTGTTAAATAATCGATAGATATAACCGATTTTTAATAGTTCTTGAAACAAATGTTCACATGACTTTGCATTTAGGTCACTTAGAGGCCTCTGAAATGGCTTAGTAATTGTTGATTAAAAAAAAAAAACTGGGACCAACAATTTACATATCATCCGACCTATGATAGCGCTCAGTTGAAAATACTATTTGTCCTACAAATGGTATTTTCAACGTGGTCATTCTTCGGATGAGAGCAGACTGACCGTGTTTGTTGCCTATTGCATTGGTGATCAGACTGATCAGGTAATAACACTCCGTTCACAAATCTTAAATATTTTATGTAAACAAAGAAATTTCATGAAAAGTCACTGTCAAAGTGACATGCCAGTTGCTCAAAACATTTTCCACTTATGTCAAATATTTAACTTTCTAGTTTTCCTGGCTTTGCTCTCGTGCGGTACAATGGGAGATTTTCTGATAGGTCAAAACATAAAATAAAAAGCATTATTAAAAGATTGTATTATATGGCGTTGATTATAGAGACATTGACTATTATGATCCAGGAAATAGAGGTCAATTCAAACGTTGGCCTGAAATGATTAGAACCCCCACAGTCCTACCAGTATAACAAAATGTTTTCTAAAATTAAATATTTACATATATTACGTTAAAATAAATAGTACAAAACGATTTTTATTATATAATTGTTCATATTACGACTAGAAAAACATAACAAAATATTTTTTGGTCAAATAATTATTGTAAACTACCATTATAAAACATATTTTTTGCACTGGTAACCCCTTTGTTTGCATAAAAATATTTAAGAGTAGTGAGCGGAGTACCTATAGTTGAGATACGATACGATATTTTTTTTATTGAGTACTAGCTGCGCCCCGCGGTGTTACTCGCGTTACTTCTATATCATCAGCTATCTGCCAGTAAAAGTCCTGTGAAATGTGTCCATAATTGATCCAGCCGTTTTGGAGCCCATTGGGAACATACATACACACATCACATTTTATGTATAAGAAGAAGAACATAGATCTACGTTTGGCTACCAACTTGCGTTCGGTAAGTAACCACACATTAGACAAAAGCCCTGTAAGTAATATTTTTTTATGAAAAAAATACGTGCGAAAATCCTAATTTTTATTCCGTACTACAAGGAACCATTACAAGGTCGTTCTGTCCGATCATCCGTCTATCTGTCCGTCTGTCTATGCGTCTCTAAGTCAGTCCTAATTCTTAATTATTTTTTAATTTCAATTATTCGTTTAGAACCTTATAACTTAAGTTGATACTTTACAGAATTACAGCTCTCAATTTTACAAGTAAAAATGCATTAGCTTTGGTACATGTGAAATGAGTATGTATTTTTTTTCACTCCACTCCTTTCCCTTGTATATCGTTGAATAGGTATTTTTAAACTGAAGGTATAGTTTAAACATAACTTTTTATATCGTCACATTGATCCACCAAAGTGGCAAAAAGTTGATCCCTTCTCTGCATTTCTTATCTATTATACATAGAAACTTGTAACTTTCAGTGCTGATAGCTCATAAATATTAAAAACCTTTAATCAATATTATTTTGAACATTTTCTGAATATAACTTTATGTGTTAAAGCGATAAATCTGTAAAAAATTCAAGACGTTCTAGCTCAAAGGTCATTGGCCTTTTCTTTAAATGATCCCAACAAAAAATGTTTCCCTTATAGTTTTCTTTTTGACTAAACTATAATATACTTATAAAAAATCGGTGCACAGAGCTTCATTAGTTCGAATTTATCTATAACCACCAATTTATGAACTATAAATGTGATCACAATGATAAGTATAATGATAAGGTTCCATAGCCAAAGCCATACCGGCTATAGCTACGGAGCCTTACTATTATACGTGTCTCGACACGCTCTTTGCCAGTTATTCAATTGACTACTTTCGAGTTTTCGACTATTAAAGTCGAATAACGCATACTTAATCGAATCGAAATGCCCGACTACTGCACTGCCACGACCTCTGGCTACGAAAATACGAAACTATTGACAGATTTATTTATGATCGTAAATGTAATGGTGGACTGAGCAAACTATTGACTGATCGTGATCGTTTTAGTTTTATTTTGTACTAATTAATCTAAGTATTTAACGTTAATCGTATAAATAGTGCCGTGGCTGCGGCCATATCATGCAATCTTATGTCGGGTTTAGCTAAAACGTCAGTTTTGGCCGAGGAAGGTGGTAATCAGTGCAGAAAACGTAGCCTTCACACCAGCGATCAGAGCAGCAAAAGAGTAAAATCCGACGAGATGAGTGCCAACGAGAAAAAATCTAACTTTTCCTTGATCAATCCGAGTTCTAATGGAGCCGTAAAGCTAACTTCGTCGGCTATGAACAAACCTGGGGCTACGACGAAGAAGCTGGTTATAAAGAATTTCAAGAGTATGTTTATAATTGTCGTGTGTATGTAACCTCTCGTGCGGTGGTGTGACGCGTGTGGTGTTGCAGGTAAGCCGAACTTGCCGGAGAACTACCAGGAGACGACATGGTGCAAGCTTCGCGAGGCTGTGGTCGCCATTCAAACCTCCAAGTCAATCGACTATTCGCTCGAGGAGCTGTACCAAGCTGTCGAGAACATGTGCAGCCACAAGGTATGCAGTCCTAATAAACTGATTTTATAAGTCAGTTTCTGCCAAACGTCACTGGTCTTTGCAATGTTTGCAGACGGAGATTATGTTGGGATGCTTGGAGTTTCTTTTCAGGTCTGACTGCTATAATAGGAACACTAAAATGCCGAACGAAAATATTTTCTTAATTCACTGTAGTATATTAATTACTAGCTACAATTTTACATTCAGAATACCTAGCAAAAGTGATCAGAATCTATAGTTATCATGTAAATTTGTAAAATCTATTGTCATAAAAAAGTTTGGAGTATAAGTTATATATCCTATAATTCATATTAATAAAACCGGCCAAGTGCGAGTCGGGCTCGCGCACTCAGGGTTCTGTACCACCACAAAATACAATAATTATCAATTTAAAAAACTTCAAAATGAGTTAAATAAGGTCATCCAAATAACCTAATTACCAGTTATGACTTGGTAATGAACAGAAATTTGTCGCCGAATCGCACTTAGCCATTATTTGTTGTCATATAAGTTTGACGCTTGTATTACCGTTTTTACATTAGATCTAATACAATACAATTCGTATAAAAATACGTTTAACTTTCGTTGTATCTTTTTGTTTTCTTATTATTTGTTAGTTAATCTGTTGTAACTTTACATATTCTGTGAAAATTTCAACTTGCTATCTATTATGGTTTGAAAGATACAGTCGTTTAAACGTAGGGTCCCGTTTTTACCCTTTAGGTACGAAACCCTAAAAATCAAACAAATTGCTTAAACTTTGGAAGGTCGAGGAAGCGGCGCCATACATTTTCATAGTGTGAAGATTTGTCGCATCAGCCACGCGCGTTACACGCGTGTATCAGAAGCGCGCGGCTGCGATCGGTTGTGATGCACAGAAGTCTGCCTGTTTTTTTATCGCGGATAATTCCGCGTTTGACCACCAACTCGCCTTTATTCTATTTACTGCTATGTTTTGGATAGAACATGGCAGAAAGTTCTAGATGCCTTTAAGAAAGCCTATATTTAGACATTGTTATTTTATATACTGGTCAATGGTGAATGATATCTTGTTTACTCTACTTAAAGCATTGGTCTTGTTCTCATCTTTGTTATTGTTATTTGCTGATAACAAAGGTTGCATCACTGCATGCAAATCATGCCATTGATCTTGAAATAGTCTCTATTCAATATGCAAATTATTCAGAAAGAATTACAATGGGTCATTTACTACAAAAATATAGTGATAGAGTGTAAGGAAAATCTTCGGTCTGAAAGGCTCCTTAACAAATGGTGTGATTCAACTCTTTAGGCCTACCAGCTTTCTGGGCTTGAGATGGGCAAAGATGGGGCTTTGACTCTTTTTGTCGAGCACTAAGGTTAGTCACCAGGAGGACTTTTAGCAGATGTAATTCCACATAACCTGGCTATGTGGAATCATGCGTATATGTGTGGAGCAGGTTATGTGGAACAGTAATCCCCTAATCTCTGGAAGATATCCCCTCAACAGCAAAAAAGGCATACAAGCTGTACAGTGCAAGTTGAAATGTAATCAGTGCATGTTGTCAACAGATGGCGTCCCAACTATATGTGAACCTCACAAACCTCGTAGAAGCACATGTAAAGGCAAACATAGAGCAATTCTTGTCAGAGAGCATGGACCGGCAAGTGTTTCTGAAGCGCATGGATGACTGCTGGCGCGCCCACTGCCGGCAGATGATCATGATACGGAGTATCTTCCTTTATCTAGACAGAACTTATGTGCTACAGAACCCTAGTATACATTCTATTTGGTAAGAATTTACTAAGTAGTTTTATGGAAACATCTTGATTCAATCTTCCAATCTTTCACTCAAAAGCAGAGATAAAGATGAGTGGAAAGAAAAAAAAATTAAAAAAAAAAAAACAAGATTGTTTCAAAAACTTGTATCTAAAGGATACAATCAATGTTGAAAGGGTCCAACTCAGCATTAATGCTAAAAAAGTGGGAGGAAGTAAGTTTGTGGCTACGGTGCTCTCTCTGTTCAGGGTATTGTAGTATACTCAGATCAGAAAAACAAGAAAGATCAAAATCCACTAAGCCATTATGTAGTTGACTGGAAACAAACATACTAACACACTTACACACAATAAACTTTCGTATTTATTATTAGTGTGATGTTTTCCCTGGGTACCGGGTATGTCCTAAATCTGTAACCAGAACCACCAGAGGATGGGCAGCAGCATCCTATTAGTACACGGTGAATGTACTGCGATCCCCAAGCCTGCCAAGCTTTAGGATTATGGCAACACCTCTAAGAGATTTGTTGCCTTTGTTAATGGCTGATGATGTGATGTAGCACACTCTCCAACCTGGCAGCCCCCAAGTAAGCCCTTTTACGGCGCGATCCTCTCCCATCCGTTTACTCTCTAACTGTTAAGTATAAATAAACTAATTCCAGGGACATGGGCCTGGACCTGTTCCGTCACCACATAGCAATGAACACGCTCGTTCAGACGCGCACGGTGGATGGCCTACTGCTGCTGATAGAGCGAGAGCGCGGCGGAGACGCCGTCGACATCTCTCTGCTCAAGACTCTTCTAAGGATGCTGTCCGATCTGCAGATATACCAGGACGCATTTGAACTCAAGTTTGTAGATGATTTTTTTCTGTGTTCTAATTCTACATGCAATCAGTTTGAGGATTTCTGCATTGGCTATGTACCAGGAGATAGATTATACTTATGGTTCTTAAAATAGTGTTATGCATACACAAGTGGTTCCCTAATTTCTTATTGTACTTGATGCGACGTCAAAGCGGAAATACTCTAAATATAGAGATTCATCAAAGAAACAGTTTTGTACTCTATTTAATTAAATAATGCTCTACACTTATAGCAGTTGTGGGGACACTGTGATTCCCTGTGTTGTGGATGTTATGGAACACATACAAAGACATGAACAACTAACATCCAGACTTAAAGCAGATATTTAAATTCATCGTTCAAACATCTGCCCGGCCGGGAATCGAACCATTAATGTATTTAAATTCTGTTACAGATTCCTTCAAGCCACGGAACGGCTGTACGCGGCGGAGGGCCAGCGCCTCATGCGAGAGCTGGCCGTTCCTCAATACCTAGCGCATGTCGAGAAACGACTCAAAGAGGAGAATGAGAGATTGCTGCACTACCTGGATCCTTCTACCAAGTATGTACCACTTTTGAACTAATTCAGATCAAAAGTAGGCAACGCACAGACAATGCCCTGAATATTCTTGGTGTTCAAAGGGAGCAGTGAACACTTACCATCAGGTTGGCAGTCGCTTCTTCGCTTTCTTTTATATAAAAAATGCAATATTGTTGAGTAACGTTGAGCAACTTACTACTGTTTTTGATATACCTATTGCTAACCCTTGTAAAGCAGCACAATGTGGTGATTCTAAGCACTATCATATAATAATTGTGATCTAGACTAGATTATTAGATCTAGATTGTTCTAGTCAAACATTGGTAGGCCAAGTCAGAGGCTTTATATGCCCTAAAAACTTAACATTAATCTGCTATTCAGTATTTTTAACAAGGGTGTATACAACCACCGCTCCTGGTTGCCAAAGCATTGACAACGCTAGTGCTGCAGGTGTCCATAGACGGTGTCAACCGCTAACCATCAGGCGGACCGTATGCTGGTTTGCCACTCTTTTTATTTAAAAAAGCAAGCCAGTAAAAGAATACAGAAGATACTAATCACACTTCTAAACAGCTTTTATTTGTTAGGCGAGCAGCATAGGCTGATGTGCACACTGTAGTAAAATTTTGTCGTCTGTTAAGAATAACTTATCCATCTGTCCAGTTTATTATAAGAAGCATTTATTGATTTCGATGCGACTACATCCTCAGGCAACCTGTTCCAGTAGAAAACGACTCTGTTGCTGAGGATGTGGTGTGCAGTGTTGGTCTGTGATAGTACAGACCAACACTGCACACCACATCCTCAGCAATGTCAGGAAGATTGTAGAACCCATCAAGAATTTTAAAGGTTTCAATCAGGTCACTGCACAACATCTTGCTTCTAGAGTTAAGCTGCAGAGCTCTTAGCCTTCAACTTTTGAGCAGTCAATATCCTTTTTGAAATAGGGGCTCCAAAGTTTAGTACATATTCTTGTGAATTAACAGATGGCAACTAATCCACAAGATCGAGCGACAACTACTGAGTGAGCACCTGACCGGCATCCTCGGGAAGGGACTAGAAGCATTGATGGACGGGCCTCGGCTCGCCGACCTCTCCACTCTGTACAATCTGTTCAGCAGGGTCAAGGATGGGCTGACAGAGCTCTGTACACACTTCAATAGTTATATCAAGGTACATTATACCTATTTTATTAACCCCGACGCATACAGAGGAGTGTCATAAATTTAATGTGTGTATCTGTGTCTGTCTGTGGCATCGTAGCTCCGGATGAACCCATGAATTAATTTTGTTTTAAAGCTAATTTGATTGAGAGTGTGCACTTTGACCAAGGGTTTAAAAAAAACAATTTATACTCTCTTAACATTAAGTATTCATATAAACTTACAACCTGTTTTTGTCCCTAATAATTTAGATTATTATAACACAATACAATAACTCTATTAAAATACCACAAAACAAAGATAACATAAACATTATAATAAAATATTACCTAGGCTTTTAACAGGCGGCCTTATCGCTTAAAGCGATCTCTTCCAGGCAACCGTGTACGCAATTATTACGCGATAGGTTGTGTGCAAATCACAACTGGTACTTGGTGGGCACAAGGTTTTTGGGGGTGCTTGTGCAAGAAGGTACACTGAAGATTAGGTGTTCCATGGAAAACGGTCATTGTCAGATAGCCCGTTGGTCCAGTTGGTAGTGAACCTGCCTTCTGAGCTTGGGGGCGTGGGTTCGATTCCCACCTAGGACAAACATTTATGTGATTTTTGTTCTATATCTGGTTGTTAATATCTATTTAAGTAAGTATTTAAAATTATATATGTATGTATATCAGTCTCTGGCAGCCATATCACAAGCTTTGCTTAGTTTGGGGTCAGATGACCGTGTGTACAAAAATGTCCAGAATATTTATTTATTTATTGACACTCGACACAATGGATGCAAAAGCTGATTTTTTCCCCGCGATTTCAGGGTCGGTCCCATAGTAAAAGTTCTTCATAATCATGTCTACAATGACCTCCTTTCGACTTAGTACAGTCTAAAAGCGTAACCCTTTATATAGTCTACTGTAGGATATAATCTTACTCTTCTTTTTTGCAGAAAAAAGGTAGAACAATAGTAATAGAGCCTGAGCGAGACAAGACTATGGTTGGTGAGCTGCTAGAATTTAAGGAACAGTTGGACCATGTGGTGATCACTTGTTTCCAGCGCAATGATAAATTCCTCTACTCCATGCGGGAAGCTTTCGAGTACTTCATCAACCAGCGACAGAACAAACCAGCGGAGCTTATTGGTATGTAGACTAGGAAAGGCAGAAGATCTTATGAAGCGTTCTACATATGCGACGCGTTTGAAACTGGTTTGAAACTGACGACGACGAGAGTAATATAGATAAAATGTGGTTTGAAACTGGTTTTTGACTGGTCATATGATTAATACCACCCATGCTTAGAGTTTTATTATAATTATTGAACTACAGCTAGTTCAATAATTATAAGAAATTTAAGGACTAATTTCAATAAATTTGTTTCTTATGGTTCATACAAATATCCCATAGAAAAAAATCACTTAGATTTTCACGAATTTTCTGGACAACGTAAAAAAAAAACTTTCCCTAAAAATATAAATAAGTTGCTATAGTATAATTAATTAACTTACCTAGAAGTTTGTTAACATTGTAATTGCTTTCCAGCCAAATTCGTGGACGTGAAACTGCGCGCGGGCAACAAGGAGGCGACTGAGGAGGAGTTGGAGAGGTTGCTTGATAAAATAATGGTGCTGTTCCGGTTTATACACGGGAAGGATGTCTTCGAGGCGTTCTATAAGAAGGTAACTAACTGCACTCACTTGCACAAACACAAACAAGAGGCTGAGGGCATACATTTAAGCGTTTTTTTTTTTTTGAGAAAAGCAACTCTCACTAATCTATCTATATATATCTATGTATATAAAAATAAATTGCTGTTAGTTAGTATCGTTAGAACTCAAAAACAGTTTGACTGATTTGAATTGTATTTTGTATGCATCAATTCTAGGGTGGCTTAGAAAAAAAAAATGAAAATTTTGTACAGGACAACGTTTGTCGGGTCAGCTAGTTTTCAATGATAACAAGTCATTTGCGATGTCGAACATTTCTGAGTCCTCAAACACAATCATGATTGAGAACAATGGAGATACAGTTGGGTTAGGACTTGTGAAACTGGATCGTACTGTATGTTTTGGAATACAGCATCAAAAGAAAGAGATCGTCGTATGGTTACAGATGCATGTGCACGTATTTTTTTCCTTCAAATACGTACACTAGGTTAACCTTTTGAAACACTCTTGAAACTACTTTTTATCCTGGAAAATGCGGAATAACACCATAGTGCGCAGCCAATATAATGTAAAAAAAAGTGTGAGACCACGCGACAGAAGTGAAAACTTCATCAAGGCTGACTATATATCTCGCTCGCTCGCTTAGTCGACTCGAGCCGAATTTACCCGAGCTGATTTGCTGAGCGTGTCGGTCACGCGAGTTTTTCCCCATCCCAAAAAGTTCCCAACGTGCCTAAAAAAAAGTTTTCACTTCAAAAATCGTATTGCAGGACCTGGCGAAACGCCTGCTTGTAGGCAAGTCTGCGTCAGTGGACGCCGAGAAGTCCATGTTGAGCAAACTGAAGCAGGAGTGCGGAGGCGGGTTCACCTGCAAGTTGGAGGGCATGTTCAAGGACATGGAACTCTCCAAGGACATCAATATCACATACAAACAGGTAAAGTTCCTGCTGCCGTACTCTGAAGCCAATCGAGAAGTTTTGGTTCGAGATTTATATCATCTGTCTTTATCATCCTGAATGTAGATGACTGAGACGGAAAATGTAGCTATCTCGCATGGCATGTACCTGGTCACAAAATTAATAAAAGTACGGTATAGAAGACTCACTACATTTAAATAAATAGAGACTCTCAATACTTCACAATAAAGTCAATTTCAGCACGCACAGAGATGTGTAACTAAACTTTTAATACCTTTAGGTACTCCAAGCGAGCAAGCTTTTGTCTATCGTATTACTGCACGCCAGGATACAAAAATGTCAAATTGCGCTATTAATAGTAAACTGTAAAAACTCCTCAAGAGTAGTCAGCTGTGTGAATGGAACCAGTAAATTGCTCTCGTGACTTCATAGTAGGTACAAACAATGTGACACTCTGACTCAACTTGAGGTCCTCACGGTGTTATATAGGTCTGTTATGTCAATAAACTTGCTCCGCTAGCGCAGCGACCCGAAGTGAGTCTTGGCCTCCGACACGAGAACACCATCGGTCCCGGTGTCGCGCTGTCTCTCGTGGTCTTGGTCTCTCGTGACTTGGTGCTCGCGCAAGACGTCATCCAGCGATATCAAGGCTGGCGGAGGGGTCGGTGGCCATTGGGGAACTCCAAGATACGCCTCAAACATTGCGATCCTCACCCATTCTCAGCAGGGGACCTGTCCAGCGGAGGCTCTGGGCTTTGGTCTCTCCCATGGCTTGGCGATAAGCTCCACAATCTATACGTTTTTCAGGACTCTCCAAGGTGTTTTTTTTAAATGTGTTCTGTATGTGTTCTCCTTGGACTGGACCCAGAATCTTGTGCATAACTTTTCTCTCCGCCACTAATATATTTTGTTCCTCTTTAACGGTCAGTGTTCAGGCCTCCGTAGATCAAGATCGGTCTGATAACAGTCTTGTATATCTTGTAAAATGTGGTGGTAATATTGTGTGGTTGCAGCACCTGTCTGCGTCCACGGAGAGCAGTTCCCTGGAGCTGTCGGTGTACGTGCTGACGGCGGGGTTCTGGCCCACGTACGCGGTGGTGGACGTGCGGCTGCCGAGCGAGCTGACGCGCCACCAGGACCACTTCGCCAAGTTCTACCTCGCCAAGCACTCGGGCCGCAAGCTGCAGTGGCAGCCCACGCTGGGACACTGCGTGCTGCGGGCGCACTTCTCACAGGTACCTACTGATAACAAACGTGAGGGCCATGTGAGCGATGGCGGCCGAGCGGTAGCATGTGCGCTTTACAATCTGACCGCACCCGGTTCGATCCTCGGCCCTGCCAACCAGTCACTTATTTAGTGCTTAAATAATAAATGAATTATGTCCCACTAAGAAACCTGCAGCGACAACAATGAACTAATTATTCTCATCCAAAAAAAACCGGACAAGTACGAGTGGAACTCCCGCTCCAAGGGTTCCGATGGACGGAAACCACAGAGCGCGAGTCCAAGCAAAAAAATAATTGAAATATTGAAAGACAAACTTTACTTGGTAGTGCATAATAAGGTGCTTCCATACATACTAACTACAAAATTTAAGTTTGTAATTACAAAACAATATATTTCATAAGATATAACTTCAAATTTTAAAAAATCAGTTATTTTCCTTTATATGTGCTGTAAGACCTTGCCTCTTGCCAAATTTCATGATTCTAGGTCAATGGGGAATACTATGTTTTGATTCCCCTGTGAAATTGCAAAATATGCGACATAAACGGTCATATCTTTTGATCGGGTTGATTTACAAATTCGATTTTTCACAGCTGAAAGAAACCGTAGCTTCAAGTATTTGATAAAAAATTCAACTTGATATCTTTACGCGTTCCTGAGAAAAAAGGTCTTGACAGACGGACAGACGGACAACAAAGTGATCTATAAGGGTTCCGTTTTTCCTTTTGAGGTACGGAATCCTAAAAAAGAGCGGCAAGGTGGTCAGCAGGGTGAGTTTCAGTAATGGTATCAAGTCTGATTTAACCACCGTCACACCTTACCATCTCTCTTTTTTGTCTATTCTGTGACTTGACAGTTATTACTGACACTGATAGTGACAGTGATTACTGATGCTGACAGTGATTGACTATTACAAAATGAACCGTACAATTTTAAGTATTTGTATTTTCGGGCATAAAACTAATAAATAAAGCCGTAATTTTCAAGACAAATATAAAATAAGTAAATCATAACATAAAAATGTTTATTTTATGACAGTAATTTAACGAAATCTTTTCTCAAACTTTCCCTCCTAAAGTTTTACGAAAAACTACTTTTGTAAATTGGAGGTAACAAATGGATATGTTGAGTTTTACCTAAATCTGAAGCCGCTACATTCAATAAAAAATACAGATCTGTCTAATACAGCAACTGAATTTTCTACCAAACTACTTACTACTGCTTAAAAATCCAGTTTTCGGTGCTTTTTTCATCAAAAAATGTGATAGGAGCCTTAATTTTACTGAATTGTATTTAATTTCAGGGTAACAAAGAATTACAAGTGTCGCTATTCCAAGCTCTCGTGCTGCTGCTGTTCAACGACGGAGACAACCTCTCTTTTGAAGACATCAAAACTGCCACCAATATAGAGGTAATTTCTATTAGATAGAACCTTTATTCGCTGACCATGATCCTCTTAACTTAAACAATATAAAAACGAAAATGTAATATAAACTATAGTCAATAATATGATTTTCAGAAATCAGTTTATTTGTCAGGTTGTCCTTCGACATAGGCCTCCTCTAGTTTCTTCCACACTTTTATGTCTCGAGTTAAAATAAAATAAAAAACAAATCATCTTCCCATTATTATTATTTTAAATAATAGGCTTGCATTTGACCACCATCTCGCCTGATGTTAAGCCATGATGTGGTCTACGTTAAAGCATGCTCACATCTCTTAAATAGGTGTTCTCTTCGTCTTTTCCCATTACTAGGATACCACTCCATAATGTCTTTCGTCCATTATTCTCTGTTTGTCCTCATAATGTGTCTGGTCCAGTTCCATTTTATTTCTTTATATTTTTTTTAAACATCGCTTTTGTTCTTTTCGTAATTTTTGATATAGTCCACCGGACTCGTAGCATTATATTTAGCATACTTCGCTCCATGTGGCGTTGGCAATTTACAAATTTTGGGTTGTTTTTGTTCTTATAATTTCTATTTCGAATCGACAAATATAATTAAAGTCCAGACAAAATCATAGAAACTTTACTAGAAACACTTTATACTAATTACAGACCATACTTAGGACAAGCTCCCAAGACGATAGAGTAAATATTCGGGACAATATATAAATAAATATTTGGGACATTTTTGCACGCACAGTCTTCTGACCCCAAACTAAGCAAAGCTTGTGATGTGGCTGCCAGAGACTGATATACATACATATATAGTTTTAAATACATACTTGAATAGATATTAACATCTAGATATAGAACAAACACAAATGTTCATCACATGAATGTTTGCTCTAGATAAGAATCGATCCCACCGGGCCACTGAAGCAGTCATAGTGTTATTGGTTTCCTGCTATTATCTCATAGCTGAGCCGAGAATATATTGTGATTCTGTTATCAGGAAGGCGAACTCCGTCGGACGCTACAATCGCTAGCGTGCGGTAAAGCGCGCGTGCTGAGCAAGTCGCCGCGCGGCCGGGAGGTAGCCGACGCGGACCACTTCGCGTTCAACGGAGACTTCACCAACAAACTGTTCCGCATCAAGATCAACCAGATACAGATGAAGGAGACCGTGAGTTAAAACAACACTAGAGTAAAATCCTAGATAAGATACTCGCCAGCGTGCAAGCATCGTTAGTAGCTAGCGTGCAAGCCTCTCAAGAGGAAACATAAAATGACTATAGATAACAAATACAAATATTTATTAATAACACCTATGTTACATGTCAGTAAAAGGTAAATTCGGTCTTATTATAATTACATTGAATTCATTGCTTATAATAATTGAAAAATTGTATAAAAATGGTATAAATAATAATTTCCATTAGATTTAATAAACAAATTAATGGTCCGGCAATTTAAGAAATCAGCTATTTCGTAAAATAGATTTTAGTGTAGCCAGGGGCCTTATTATGATTCTTTGATCGGGATCGAGATTGCATGCCATCCCGTTCGTATCTATTTACTCGCACCACGTGCGTAAGTGAGATGGCACGCGATCGCGATCACGATCCGAATCATCCATAATAAGGTAGCAGGACTCCAGTTTCTTTTTGAACTGCGCTGAGGAAAGAGCATTACGCACGGCAGCGGGTATTCGGGGCCATGTATATCGCGCGCCCTCCAACGTAAACTGACGTAGCATACACCCTGTAATACAACATAATGAATGGAAGTCCCAGGAAGCGGCCTTTAAGAGCGTAAACGATAAAACCAGCAAGAAGGCTATAAAGTAAATTAAAATATTAATATAACAGTGTAGACAGAGTGAACAGAGAAACTGAACATTTTGTATGTTTCCAGAGTGAGGAACAAAAGGCGACAGAGGAGCGCGTGTTCCAGGACCGGCAGTACCAGATCGACGCGGCCGTCGTCCGAGTGATGAAGATGCGCAAGGCGCTCTCTCATAACCTGCTCATCTCAGAGTTATACAATCAGCTCAAGTTCCCCGTCAAGGTAAGAAATGTGCTTTGTTTTTTACGCTGGGCCTGGGGCCATATTATCGAACAAATGTTCGTGTCGGGTTGTCAAGATAGCAATTATAAATAAAAACAATCGACAAAAAAAAAAAAGAGCTTATCTTTTTAAGAGCTACACAAAAACGAAACAAAACTTCGGATCGTGATCGCGATCGAGTGCAATCTCACTTACGTTCGTGGTGTGAGTAAATGATGAGAACGGGACGGCATGCAATCTCGATCCCGATCAAAGAACCATAATAAGGCAGCAGTATTATAATGACCAACTATGTTTTTTTTTATTTGTTGTTGGTTTGTACAGTTTTCATTGTTTGTTTCAGCCGGCGGACCTGAAGAAACGCATCGAGTCCCTGATCGACCGAGACTACATGGAGCGAGACAAGGACAACCCCAACCAGTACAACTACGTGGCGTAACGCCGCGCCCCCACGCCCCGCCCCCGCCTGCAGCCCCGCTCACACCTGCGCCTGCGCTTACACCTGCGCCTCCGCTCCCGACCCATACTGTGCTTCGTGTCTTGACCAGTGAGACAAGGACAGCAACACAACTGTGGCGTAACGCCGTGCCGTCGCACCGCCCGTTCCCAGCCCATACTGTGCTTTGTGTCTTGACCAGTGCGACAAAACGAACCGTCTACACAAGTGCAACAAGGACAGCAATACAACTGTGTGTGAATTCAATCAAACTATAAGTTTGAATAAAAAATGGGATCGTTAATAACAGCTTCGAAAAAAGAATAACTTCGTTCAGTGAAAGGCTAACTTAAAAATGGGTCTGTTATAGTGACCTTATGAAAAAAGTTGTTTTGTACACTGGCGGCTATGAATAAAGAATACCCAATGATCTTATACCCAATTGGATTGCGTACATGAATAAATCTACTCGTAATGAACCATATTTCAATTACATTAAAGGCCTAAATAGTAAATGGAAATATCAGAAAGATAACCATTCGAAATTAGATAGCATATGTGAGCAGTCTGTCCCTTTCTGGCAGGCATGGTCAACACAAGATAGCCGATTATGTTGGCAAGCAATGTCATATTATCATGATAATTATTGCGAATTTATGAAAGGAAGAGACAGGCACAGTAGATATGCAACCTAAAGCAGTAGGTTGACTCGGATGTGTCCTTGAATTCAACGCCTACTGTCGGTCAAAGGCTAGGGTTGCTACAGTCGGGTTTTAAGAAAATATTCATTATTGTGTTGTAGTCTGCTACGCTGACGACAGGCGTATCTTAATGATGTGGCGCGTGCGACTATCGCTCTGAACGTACCGTGAAGTATCGTAGCGGGCGGTAGAAGGGGCGCTCGTTTGATTACGTCACTCGATTCGGACGTTTAAAGTCGACCTACCTAGCTTATATATCTTCTGTGACAGAGGGCTCGAATCACCACCGAAATCAGATTTCACGTGCACATTCCAGCTTAGGTATAAGTTTCTTGAGGATACCTTAGTTCAGTGACGTCATCAATAAATAATGGATTCGTTCATTGCGGGCTTTGTATAAAAAAATATTTCATTCAGTGATGCCTCTAAATAAAGAATGGGTTTGTTCATTAATGGCTTCGAATAAAGAATACCTTCATTCGGCTCCGAATAATAACCGGGCTCATTTAGGGACATATATCTGCAATGTCACAGCAGTATTTTGTTGTTTGTATATTAAATTAGTGGTCTCTTCTACGGATCTGGCCATGAAAATAAATATCTGACTTGTTTTGCTAGTGTTTCACTTGTGCGTGTGCACACTATTCGCTCAAAATTTTCGCGGAAAATGCGAGAGACTTTATTAGGCGTCGGCGCAGAATGCCAACTGAGGCTACTAACGACCAATTCTCGAAATGACCAACTGCTCAAAATACGAAACCTTTTTTTTAGTCTCTCAGTTGGCATTTTGAGAATCAGGAATTCTGTACCTAGTGTTTTTCTGGAAGTTGTTGATAATGAAAACTCTTGAGCTTGTTTAACATACATTATGAATTAGTGTTATGTCCAGAATAGACTCATTGTAAAAAAGACGGATATATAGAACCAGATTCCTGACACCAAAAATATATGACTCTTATACTGCGATATGGATTACAATAAATGTGGTCCAAAGTGGGACTACACTTGTGATATTTCTTCTTATGTGTTAAAGAGAGACAGACATAGCGCTCTCATTCGTATATGGCTCCGGATGGCAGTGGAATGTTTTTTTAAAGGATCTTGCCACAGACCTATATCCAAGTAGACGCCACAAGTCGAACTACCTTGCATGTCATATTTCCATTACAATTATGATTAATCATAATTGAGTCCGGCTATAACCAGTCTGCTCTATTGGTGCCGCGACATCATGTGTCAGTTTGAAACGAAAATGGGTAATGCAATACTGAGTTGTAAGAATACCGCAAATAGAGTTGATTGTGATATTTCTTATCACCTTTAGGTACGAAAAATTTTACACGCTTAGTTTTCATACAGTTTGGACAGCTTGTGAAGTCTGCTTAGATATAGGTCTGTGGTTCGTGCCATGCTTTGACTGTGGAGGCAGATAGAAGAAACCTATACATAAATAAGACCAGATAACGTGTAAACATTCATGATTGTTCAATAGATTTTCCCGAACAACTACATATTTGTTACTTTGTCTTACGACATAAATCTGGAACTTCTTGTAAATAGATTTTATCGATAATAAATTATAGTTTTGGTTTTATATTATTATAGAAACAAAATAAACTAAATCTAAATCAGTTTAGCTATTTGGGAGCTACAATGCCATAGACAAATACACGCAAAAATTATAACCTCTATTTGCCTATATCATACTGGCTATTTATAGCATGAATCAGAGAATAGGCTAGCTCATATGTAGCTATTTCACAGTCATTATATAATGGTTGGTTATATTACTGAATTCAGACGATAAGTGTTTGTTTACGTTAACTCGAGGGTGCGGTCGCGAAATATCAAACATATGTGCAAGTTAAGCATATGTGGAAGTGGCGGGCAAGCTCGCGACGTCCGCGCTGCAATATCAAACGTATGCAGCTGTTTGTGTGTTCACGTCGAACTAGCGGCAAAAAGCGCGATCCGCGCGTCACACCCACGCCAGGCGGGCCAGGCGACCAATGTGAACACAAACTCGCGCGCTCCACCGCGCCCGCACCCGCAAGCTCGACGTGAACACGTGCTATGTTAAGTAGCTAACAGACGAGACGGACTTGGCTGACAGACCGCCGTCCAACCAACGGTCTGCGGGAGAGAGAGATAAATTTTTCTCTTTCCCTCCCGTTGGTTGGACGGCGGTTCGTCAACCAAATCCATACGTCTGTTAGCACTATTACTTGAAGCTGTCAAACTTTCATATGTCGCATAAGGCCAAAGAGTACCTTTTATATACATAAGGCGTCAGCGGCAGAGGTTTGACAGCTACAAGTTACTCACAATTTTAGGAGTCATGAAATAATCGGCCAATTTTTATTTAGCTTGTAGTGGTCATAAACTGGATGTTCAGGTAATGAAATGCAATAAGGTTTACTTAAATTAACGGAACTTTAGAGATGTAACGTGTGATATTAGAGAACCGAGGCCCCTCCTAGAAACGCCGTTATTTCTGGATAACTATAATACAGTAAGTAGTGTAATGGCCGTATATCTATTAATGTAACTACTAGAGTGTAGTTACACTAATAGATATTATGACAGTTTGTGTGTTTGTTCCCAAATAACTCCGTAATGCAAATGACATTTTACTATGTGTGGTGTGGTATGCAGTGACAAATCAGTGAAACTGTGGACCTTTTTTCTTGTTAGTTTCTCAAACTAACAGGCAAGGCCCACCTGGGGCCTTACGGCTAGCTGTTTAACGCAATCTAGTTTACGTGATGAAAAAATGTTACGCGAACGCAAACCGTATCTGGCCGCGTTAAGGGTCACATTCGCATGATTTTCCGAACAGCGCGGTTTTAATGTTTGTATTTTTTTGATCGAAGGTTACTTTGATACCGCGGAAGCAGTTGGCTGTAAGGCCCCTGGAGGCGTACCAAAATAAAAAAACTCATTTTAATATTACATTGAATTTTGTCTCGCTCTCAAAGTTCAATGTAAGATGCTTTTGAGATTGTGGTATATGTGGTGTGGCACCCTGGTTGGCATGTGTGTGTGTAAATTAGTTACCATCTCAACAATATCCCGGGAAAAGGACGTATAGCAGGAAAAACGTGAGTCGCATCTAGTAAGATATAAGTTCTAATTTAGACTAGCAAGATCTCACGTGTTTTGCAGCAAGTGCCAAACCTGCTCAAACAAGATCTTACCCTGATGATTTTCTTGTGAAAATATTAATTTTCTTTTGCTACTTGCTACTTGGTAAGTTACTATTCTCAAATAATTTTGTAATGTTGATAAGCTTAAATATAAATTAATTATTGTTGTGTTGCAAACTGTTGCCTACTTTATGTATGTTTCAGGAGGGATCACTAATTAAAACTATTTATAATTTTCTGACTTTGTTTTATTTAAGTAATGTGCACTAATTACACTCTAAGATCTTTTACCCATTACAATAGATTGCCAAAATAATTATAATTTTTATGATAAAACTAATTTTGGAATAATTTACATCACATGTACAATATGTACAAGATTTTTTATACAACATATTACTATATTATTACATATGAATAAAAACCAACTTCGGCAAGTTCTATAGCGGGATACATCTCCTAATTTTTCACCCTTACAGGTGGAATACTTTCTTTAAATTTACATGAGACGACCTCTAGATTTATTATGATGATACTTTTTAGGGTTCCGTACCCAAAGGGAGTTAACGGGACCATATTACTAAGCTTACGCTGTTTGTCCGTCTGTTCTACCTTTTAATGGCTGTATCCTTCGAAACCAATTGAAATTTAACTAATAAATAATAATAAAGTCAAAAAGTAAAAACTAAAAACAGTAATACGTGCAGGCATCAAACTTGGCATGATTATAGTACACAATCTAAAGTGAAATAATATATAATGGCCAAGTACGAGGCGGTGACAAATCGGTTCACTGTTCACCAAATCTGTTCACCACCAAGTCAAGCAACGTCGGGTGCGGTCGGTACTTGCATGGGGACCACGCATTGGCGGATCCAGGGGGGCATGAGGGCCACCCCCCCCCCCCAACACCTAGCAATTCCATACATTCGACTAAATTTTTCGATTTGATTCCTTCGAACCTTGTCGGAATGGCCCCCCCCAAAATGAAATCCTGGATCCGCCCCTGGGACCACGTGATGTTGTCTTTTTGCGCTACTTTCTGAATTTTGTGGTGGTACGGAACCGTCAGTGCGCGAGCCCGGTTATTGAACTGTAGCCTATTCAATAAAAGAAAGTATCATTAAATCAGAGATGATATCGCGTAAAATACACATAAACAGGCGAATAGAGAACTTCCTTTTATGAAGTCGGTTGTAAATTAAAAACTATTAGGAAGACTCCGGATTTAAAAGCATTTGTTTTACAAACTTACCTATTTAAAAAATCTACAAACAATCGAGACTTTTCAAGCAAATAAAATGTTACTTTTATGGAGAATAGATCTACGTTTGGCTACCAACTTGTCTGATGGTAAGCGCATTGCGGCTGAGGATGGAACACGTTGTACTAGCAGAAATCTATTCACTCCAGTCCCATTCATACAGTAAATCTATGATTTACTCAAAAATTTAAAGACACTACGTTCTAAGGTTGTGTCTTAGGTTTTCGCGATTATTAAACATTGAAAATAACTTTTAACTGATTTTAAAAATAAATAAATATTCGGGACACTTTTTTGCACACACGGTCATCTGACCCCAAACTAAGCAAAGCTTGTGATATGGCTGCCAGTGATTGTTATACAAACATATATATTTTTTAAATGCATACTTAAATAGATATTAACACCCAGATATAGAACAAACACAAATGTTCATCACATAAATGTTTGCTCTAGGTGGGAATCGAACCCACGCCCCCAAGCGCAGAAGGCAGGTTCACTACCAACTGGACCAACGGGCTATCAATACGGGCTATTTGATCGCGTATACTAGTGACCGCGGATACTGCGGTGTTCGAAACGCCTGGAATTAAAATATTGTGAATTACACGTGATAAAATCCGTTACAAGTAAATCATCATTACATGAATCATGGAAAAAAACGTCATCAAAATCGGTCCAGCCGTTCAGGGTTTATGGTGTAATTAAGAAACCTACATTTATACATTAAGCATAACACCTTGTTCAGGGGGTCGTGTAATTTTTTTTAATTAATTGTCTGGTCTTTTCATGACTAAACCTAAGTGGAATTATTAGGAATTAAGGTGGAATTTTGCAAGAAAATAGTGTGCATCATAAAGATGGACATAGAATTTGTTTTTATACCAGTAAAAAGGGGAAAACGGAAAATAGCACAGTTGATACGTTCACAAGTGAACAAGACATTGGCGTCGATTCTGTCATACCACTCACTAAAGTAAACCAATCTGAGAGAACTAAAATTGTGTGCCTCTCTTTTCGTTTTAATATGTGAGAGAAGGATGGCAACAATTTTAGAGCTGTCAAATTTAGTTTAGTTTAGAGTACATCAGAATCGATGCCAGTAGCAAAGAATACATATTAGTACAGGTACAGAAGCTTCACTCCGCAAAATCATTTAAATAAGTAGCGACTCTTGCTGCTACACAATAAAGTGCAATTTAGAACGTGCGAGCGCGAACTACCTACAGCTATATTAACCTAGAAGTTGCATCTCTGTCTATCGCGTCACTCTTGTCGCGTTATCTCTGTCTATCGCGCGGCAGGTCCGACAAGTCGGCTACTTGTAGCTTCATACCTGGCGGAGTGCGCCAGGCCTGACAGTACTCTCGTAAGTTAGTGTTGGGTTCATTTGTTGGCGATTTTGAAGACAGTGTCGATGTGGTCCTTGTGGTAGTCCAGCTCTTCGATGAGAGCCATCGCCAGGGTGTTCGGGGTTATCTCTGTGTCCAGGTACTCACGGAGAAGTTTCTGGAATTAACAACGAATTTTATCGATCGGTTCAGAATGCGCCCCCCCCCAATGAAATCCTGGATCCGCCCTTGGGCTACTGGTAAGCAGTAGCTTCAATAAGTACTTCAAAACAAACAACTTTTGTTCTACGACATCAAAATTTGCAAAATAAAAACTGCTGTTTCATATTATATTTCCGGGGTGATTTTTATATATGAAGGCTGATTTTTTTCGCGAATTTATAAAAGTACTGTCTATATGCGTAACCCTGTATAGAGATCCGTGTTACCTGCGGCGGTAGCGCTCCGCCGTGCCTCAACAAGCCGTGGCGCAGGCCCTCGCCCGCGGACCGCGCCAGAGGCTCCCGCTCGAAGTGTTTGTTCCAGACGCTCCACGCGATGCCGCGAGATATAAGATACGAGTAGTATTTCGCCCCGTAGCCGATGAGGTGGCTGAAGCGGTGTTGCCACGCCTGGAAACGTGTCACAGAAGCACTCTGTCAGTCATGCAAAATAGAGTCAATGTTTTTTTTTTATAATAGAAAAAGTTATGAGTAAAATCTGTTTTTCTGACGAATCTCTTAGTGGAATTCCGCTTCTACGTCGCTTCAAGCACAATAAGGAATTTGGGATTAATTATTTCACTTTATACGACATACGACGTAGAAGCGGAATCACACTAAAGATTCGTCATCAGAAAAACAGATTTGAAGATGGACTTCCGCAAAGTACTGCCTGATTCAATTAACTGTCCAAATATAAGTATTTTAATTTCATGCTAGTCAGAGGGCGCACTATAGCACGTTATGACATCAAGCCTTGCGCGCGCATTACAGATGCTATGCACACGCTTTGCGGGAGAGGGACAAAGCATCCGCTCTCTACCCCCACCAAAACTTTAAGCGCTCATATCACAGAGATTTATCAGTCAATTTAATTTATTTTTTCATTATGTTTAATGTATTTAATTATTTTCTTCGCTTAGCATGTTATTTGTAATAAATGAAACACTAGGACATATGCCTACCTATTATACGACTATGTCTGTGAATTTAAGTAAGAATGATAAATTAAACTCTTATTAAAATAAAAAATCAACCCGTTAGAGTGACGATATATTATGTAAGCAGCAGGCAGTGGCTGAAAGAGAAAAACCGAAGATTTCTGGCTCACTGGGAGAGGCCTATGTCTAGTAGTAAACGAATATATGCTGATTATGATGATGAGGATAAATACAAAAAAAAAAAAAGATATTGGTGTCCGTACCGTATTCTCGACATAAGGCAGTCCGTAGTACTGTTTCTGCACTTGCTTCAGCACCTCCGTGGTAGAGCTGCGCCCCGCGCCGCGCCCGTGGTACTGCTGATCCAGCGCAGAGTAGAACACCTACACAATACATTATAATAACTAAAACAAGCTAATGCATTGCATATAGCTTAAATAGTTTTCAGCCCAGCATTGTATGGTTGTATGGAACAATACGAAAACGAAAAATTCGTTTTCGGTACTGGTCCATATACCTTGATGATTTTTTATTTGTTTTATTTTTTTAATGACCATGGATTCAGAGAGAGAGAATCTTAATAAACAAGTTTACAAAGTCACTATCATTTGGCAGCGTACTCAGCATGCTGGCGGCATTACCACGCTGAATGGCAAAGCTTATGCGTTGAACTAGAAACACGCCAGCCTTTTGATCACGCGTCACATAAAACAGGCGCTCGGAGGTTTTTTTTTAAATGGGGTGAGCTCTCCCTAAGGGCCCAATGTATCGACCCCGATTGTCTATTGCACTGTACATAAGTGTAAAGCAGGTAAACGTGAAGTAGGGAAGGGTACCTGCAGTTGCATCTCGCTGGCTCCGAAGAGATGCTTGGAGGCGCACAGTCGGCGCAGCATATCCTCAGGCATCGGCTCGCGGGTTTGGAAGTGACGCGCGAAACGACGGACCACCTGTAAAAAATCATTCATTATTACCAGCATATCACGTTCCCAGTGCTGGGACAGAGCCTTTCTCTCAGAGAGAGAGAGGATGGGCCCTAATCCACCATGCTGGCTCAGTGCATGTTGGTGACTGCATATCATACATCTTTGAAATTGTGAGGTTCCTAGACATACCGGTTTCTTCAAGATGTTTTCCTTCGTTTGTAAAGCAAATACAAACTGCACATAAGGGTGCAATAAAATAAATAAATTTTCAGTAGTTATTAATTTTTTTCAATGTACATTTTCTTATTATTCTCAACAAATAAGCAGGCCTCCTGATGGTAAATGGTGACCGCCGCCTATTGACAACTGCAACACCAGAAGCGTTGCCGGAACCTTGCATACTCTTTAGGGTAAGGATTTACATTATGGATTAACAAGCATTATATACATTGTGTGTAGTGGATGGATGGGTCGAGGATTATGGAGTTTTTTTGGCTATTCGAATGTTGAAGGTGGTGTTGGAAGTTACCTGTGGGCTCTGCGCGAAGCACTCCATGAGCACAGAAGGTACTTCCGCCAGGTCGGTGGGACACCGCGTGCCGGCCACGTGCTGGTGACGAGCTCGCCCCAGCATCGAGTGGAGCGCGTGCCCGAACTCGTGGAACAAGTTGTCCACCGCGCCGGCGGTCAGCAGCGCCGGCCCCGACCGGTGCCCGCCACCCAACGACAGCATCACCACTACGATAGGGTTCTGGAATTAACACCACATGATAATGATTAAGAGAAACACTGACAACACACACAACACACGAGGGATTTCATGAGGGAAACACTGGATGCAGGCCGCTTCCAACCGGCCCTTTTGGGGGGGCCTATGTCCAGCAGTGGACGTCCTATGGCTGAAATGATGATGATAATAATGATTTGAGACATGAGTCTTTAACCAGTGTGTTGCCAATTATGACATATGGTACTGAGACGTGGTCCTTAATTGTTGGCCTTTTGGAAAACTCAGGAGTAGCACAGCGGGCAATCGGTACCTGATATGTTCCATCGGGTAGGAGCTTCCCGCCTTGTATAGTGAAGTGGCAGTCTTGGTGCGGCTTCCCTGGTCTCTCGTACAGATCACAATACATGTGGCCTAATAGACCCTCGGTCTCGTGGACCACGGCTAGCTTGTACACATCCGGGGACCATGATTCACCTGTAAAATATAAGATACAGTGATCAAGTAATATTTTAATTTTAGCTTTAAATTTTTTGTGGTTTTTCGAAAGTGTGTCTTGTGTACCTTTGATATGTATATAATTAAAAATTAAATGCTTTTCATTGGTAAGCAGAGTCCGGTCGCGGAGTAAGAAGAATATCGTACAATGACCTGTTTTTACCTGTCCCTGTCACTCCCGCGTAAATATAATGCGTCTCGCTCGCACAGACGTTGATCATTGCATCTGTAATGACCGCGACCGGACTTTAGTTTGAAATGAAGATAATATTAATATGAAAGTATAGCGATTTGTTCAAGTTCTAGTATATATTTATCTATGGTTCAAGTTAGTTTTATAGTAGGCTCATCATCCTCTAAGTTTTAAACTAAAGAATGAAAAAAAATGAACCGTTTGCGAACCATGTGGAAGTAAATAACCAATCAACTATTCATCATCATCCACAGCCTTCCTCTTACTGCTGGTTATAGACGTTTTTCATTCTATGTCATATTATATATCTGCCCCCATTGTGCTAATCACATGTCGAGATGCAACCTGCGATGTTGTTTTTGATTATTGCGTTTTCCTTGTTTTCCACCAACCAGCTTGTTGGTAAGCGATGATGAGGTCGAAAATTAGAAAAAATACTAGATTATATATCTCAGGAAACAAAGAAGCCGGCAGGTTGTAATGACGTCGACCTATATGCTATAAAATGAGTATTCATTGATATTATTCTTATTTCGGTAATAATCAGAAGTGGGATAATTATTACTATTTAAAGTATTTATTAAGCACTCACCTGGCAACATTTCTTCTGACTTCAAACTAATGCCATACAACTCCTGGCACAGCATATTAAGCCCTTCCATACAACCTCCGAGCGAAAAGTACGGGCTGAAGTCTGAATTCTTCACGTCAAGTAGGTGCGTCTTCGCTTTATGCGTGAAGTAAGGAGTATCCCAACACATGAGGTTGTTTTGATATGGTGTTTCTTGCTTTTTCATGTTCATCATAGCGTCAAAATCCATCTTAGCTCGGTCGTAGAGGTTGTCCGAGAGAATGTCAAGGAATTGTTGGACGTTTGCTGCAGTTTCCATCGTGCTGGCATTGATTGCCCTAAAAGAAATTGGAATAGTTTTGTGCAACAATGGCGAACCAATGGCACTCGACAAAATATTTCGGGCAAACCAATAATTAAGTTTCGCCTACATTTGACGTCATGTAGGTAACAATAGTTTATGGCGTACAGCTAAACGTACCAGTGCCAGTGGTGCCTAACAGTAAAAGATTGCGCGAGATAGGTAGATTTTGCTGCACCAAAAATCCTTTTTTTTACAATTGCTGTACAATATAATATGCTTGTTTCGGGTATGAAATAAAGAGATTTAAGTTAATAGCATCTAGTACAGTGCGACATAAAAGAGTAGAAACGGAAGTAACATTGTTATATGTCAAACGTCAGAGTAAAATCCAAAAATATTTGTAATGCGCTAGTATGTTCTATTTTAAACACCTAAAATAAAGAATCCATTGGATATTCTACTGAACAGTGTTCAATGTACCTCACAAGCTGTTTTTTTGTGTTTGTGGCGTCCTAATTATTTTCTACTCTTTTATGTCGCACTGTACTATATCTTCATTAGTCACTAAGTCAAGATTCTTTGATAGATCGTCATGGCCACATTTTTTTAATTTATTATAATGGCACGTACACCTGTAAACGTTCGCCATCCCTGGTTTAGTGTATCAAATCACTGTTAAATTATTTAATCTATTATGTATTTATGGTATTTCCCACATACCTGTCGGCGTAGCAGTTGAACCCAGTGAGAGTAGCCATTTCATGGCGGGCATCAAGTGTGTCAGAGAGAAGACGGTCCTGCGTGGCGTCCGGGGCCAGGTAGAGCTTGTAGGCAGCCTCGCGCGCCGCCGCCTCGCCGCACTCCGCGTACACACCGCTCACTATTATATCCTCGCCTTCTGTACTGAAACTGGTTACAAAATGTCTTTACATTTTATTTATATTACACGGGAATTACTCACGTAACAAAAACCACGAAAATTAAACGAAATGTGTGAAAACCATGTCAGTTTCCATTATAGCATGTGTTTACAGTGTCAAACAACAAAATGGTACGATGCGCTGGCCCGGCATAGTGGTGATTTGTGAAAGGCCGCGTTTTTAACCCCGACCCCGCCCATCCCCTCTCTCTCTGAGAAAAGGCCTGTATCCTAACAGTGGGAACATGATAGGCTGATAATGATGAATGTAGAGCCCCTGTCAATACCACTTCACTGTTGCTACCGCCTTGCTGTTCACTAAGGTTTCAAATGCTCCATAAATTTTGTGAAAAGCCGACAATATGTTAGCTTGTTTTGTGACAGATTTTTCGTTATTTTAATAACTAATATGGGAATAAATGCAAAATTTTCGTTTTTTTTTTTTTGTGAGTATAAGCGAAAATTTGCATTTTGAGTTTATATTTCCGCAAAAATTCTTTTATTTTTTGCGAAATATACATAACCCTACTGTTATCTATAATCATGACCTGATTCAAAAATTCTGTTAAATGGAAGCAAGACAGAGTTCATATCAATAGCCTCAGCAGAGTAGGCTGCACTCAAAATATCACAGTTTACTTACAACTGTCTGACATTCTGTGGCACAGCAGTTCTCTTAACTCTTCTCGGCTTAGCAGCCCCAGCCATGAACCTCTGCCCCGTCTGGAGTATCACATCATTTAGCGCCACCACCTTCTTTCTCGGACCCTCCTCTAAATGGATGCCACTCTGCTCAAAGTCGAATAGGAAGAGCTCGGCTAAATGCTGGTCTCCTGATGTGCCACGCCTGACGGAATCTTTCAGGGCTTCGTACAGGCCTTTGTGGGTGTTTAGTCTGGAAATTGATTTTGCAACATTATAGAACTAAATTGAATTTGCCACCAAAAGTTTGTTGAAATAAGAAGCAGCCTATATCTGCTCTCATGGTACACACTACCTTCTTTGCCAGATTTCATCAAGATCAGTCCAGCTGTTATGTCATCAAATGGTAAGAAACAGACACAAGTAATTTTTACATTTTATTATGTAAATTTGAATTGAATAATAACATGGTTAGCTACATGGTTAGATACCCCGTTGGTCCCGTTGGTAGTGAACCTGCCTTCTGCACTTGGGGCGTGGGTTCGATTCCCACCTAGGACAAACATTCATGTGATGATCATTTGTGTTTGTTCTATATCTGGGTGTTAATATCTATTTAAGTATGTATTTAAAAATATATGATACATATATGATACATATATGTATGTTAATCAGTCTCTGGCAGCCATATCACAGGCTTTGCTTAGTTTGGGGTCAGATGACCGTGTGTGCAAAAATGTCCCAAATATTTATTATAACTAACTCCATCATACGTACTTTTCCACCACTCCACTGACACTGATGCAGGCATCCTCAGCAGCACTAGCAAAGTGTGACTGCGGGTGTGCTATCCTCACAAACTCGGCTAAATCCGCCACTTTACAGAGAGTGTCTGACAGCTCATCAAATATCTCCACCATTGGCCGCGAGGGATTTGAAGTGGCTTCTTCTATAAGCCGATCAGTTGCTGATATAGCCTGCTCTTTTAAGATGTGGAAGCCTTCAAATGATATGAGCTCAGGTTTGTTGAAAAGACCCTGGAATGAGAGGTTTCAAAGGATTCAAAATTAAGGAAATAGTGAGCAAATTGAGTTGGAAAAAGTATACTTTTTGCACTATACTCAGGATTAACACAATAACAAAAAATTGCACAATTACTTATTTTTTTACACACACTAAGAAACTTTCAGCAACACCAATTAACTAAATAATAATTTACATGCAAAAAAAGGGAGGCAAGGTTGTCTGCGGGTTTGTTCGACTAAGGGCATCAAGCCTGATGCGTTTGCACCCGGCAATAATAAGAATGCATGATAAATCCCGAAATAAACATTTTAATTATATTCTCTAACAGTTTGTCAACAACTTATTTGTATAACTGCACTCGAGCCTCAAGATACAGGCCACGTGCTTAGTTTGGGGCTCGCCTACAATCCTATTTAGACAATAATAATATAATAATAATATTCGGGACATTTTTTCACACACGGTCCTCTGACCCCAAACTAAGCAAAGCTTGTGATATGGCTGCCAGAGACTGATATACATATCTAGTGTTTGCTATTTCTAAGTATAATTAAGATTATGGTATATTACTTCTGGCAATAAATAAATATTCTATTCTATTTATTTATTTAAAATGCAACTCCACAGACTCCAGGGTCTGTGATTTTTATTATATTCAACAACAATTTTGTTTACTTAAACGAATTTACTTTAGTATTTACAATACAGGGAGAGGAAAGTTAGTTATATCTTAATCTAAGGTTAAAACAATTAGAGCATGTTACTAGAAATATTTCATTCTAAATGAGCATGTGCGTCCACTACACTACGCATCCAAAATACTATAAAATTACGGTGGAGAGGCATGCACATTTAGAATGAAAAATTTCTACTAGTATGTGTGTAAATTAAACCAAAGGATTGATCCATAACAATGGAATTATAAAATTAGTGTAGTTATAATTGAAATACTCACTGTTCTCTCTCTCAGATTATCAAAAATAGGTCTGGAGCTAGGCCGAGTGTTGAAAGCTGTAGCTAATGGAGACCAAGTACTGACACAGCGTCCAGGTTTCTTCCGCATGCTCTGCCGCAGCACCCATAGAGGCTTTAGCAGCTTCATGATTTACGTCCTAAAAAACCCTCTTGGTCATGAAGTTGTGTAAACAGAGCTACTAGCTGCGTTATGCAATGTGCATTGAAGTTGAAATAGCACAAAATAATTGGCAACATTTAGTGAAACAATATTTAGTTTTAAGAAAGATCACTTCATTTTAAATTAATCAAATAATCGGACAGTAAACAAAGGTAAGTACATACTCTACGATTCTTGACGAGGTGGTCATATAAACAGGTGTCTCTAAATTGCATTTACCTCTATCGGGATAGTTCTTTCAGCTTGAAAATTGTAGTACAGTGTTTTTAGTTGTTGCATTAAAGTTTTTCCGACAAAATAATTACGTCCTCTGATTCTGATATTAAATAGCAAATTAGTTACAAAATATATTACTATAATTGCAACCACCAAACCAAGCACACGAACGAAACTAGTTTTTGATAGTGACAATGACATCGGTGGTATGTTATTATCAATGACAATAAGATGTCACTGTCACTGTCAAAGTAAGTTCTGTGTAAAAAAAAAACCTCGCTTTGTGGCTCTACGCAGAAACAGAATCATAATTAATTAATTATTAATGTATTTAACATTTACCTTGTTTTGCGACGTCATAGAAAATAACTAAAGATTGCAAAACAAAAAAATATAAATCAGTGCTACACAATCTACGAAATAAAAATATATTTAAAAAAAACTTAAATACGAATTCGCGAGGCAGTATAGCCATAATGGCTTCAGCCTGCTCAGTATTAGGGTGGAAAAAAAGCAATTTGCAAAATAAAGGCCAAACTTGAAATATAAAATTTCATAATTTTTCGTAATTCGTAATGAGGGCCGCAATGTGTTTTGTTTTCACTGTTTATTAACCTTATTTCGCACCCACAATAGCAACAATGACCTTTTCATGTAATGTTAGGGACTAATATTCGCCGTCAGTGTAAATTTATGTGCCGGTAAAAAGTTCTGTTATTTTGTCCCAGTCATGGTAAGTCTTCGCAGGGTTGGTTATTGATTAGTAATTACTCGTATTTCGTAGTTTCTGTATTATAAATCCTGGTTGCAGTCCACCCCGCCCCCCCAGCAGCCGCGGCGCTCCGGCGGAGATGCCAAGAAAGTGACTCCTCCATCTTCCAGCATTGTCACCAGGAATGGTGCCCGCAAGGCCAAGATCCAAACTCGTGCTATGTCAGCCGGTGTTAAAGTAAACAATTATTGAAATAAGTACAACTTTTAGGCATGTGTGAAACAGAGAAGTATAAGTGACTCACACAGATCTAGTTCAGCTCAACCGATTTCAAGGACCTACTTTAGTCATGCTGTCTTACATGTATAAGTACCATATCACTATCCTTGTTATATAAATGATATTATGTTGAGCTGAGCCGTCCTGTGTCTAACTAAAGTGCATGTTTTGTGATTGAAATGTAAAAATGTTACTTGTGATACTCTGAAAGTCATTGGTTCGACCCACAGACCTATATCCAACTAGACGCCACAAGTCTACATACCTTGCATGTCATATTTCCAATACAATACAATCAATAGTCGTTATTGTGTCTGGATAAAACCAGTCTGCTCAATCAGTGGCGCGACAACATGTTCAGTTTGAAACGAAAATGGGTAATTGTCCAATACTGAGTTGTAAGAATATCTCAAATAGAGTTGGCCGACAGAATAAAGATATTTCTTTTCACAGGTAAGTACTTTTAGGTATGAAAAATTTGACACGCTTAGTTTTCATACAGTTTGGACCACTTGTGAAGTCTACTAAGATATAGGTCTGTGGTTCTACCTATAGCCACAGACTGGTATAATGTTAGGGTGATTCTGTGTCCATAGGTATGTTTTTAAAACTAGCTGTTTCCCGCAACTTCGTATGCGTAGACTTTCATATAAACATTCAACCTCCATTTGTCCCCCCCCTTAACTCGGCCCTTACGCATAATCCTTTCTTAGCAAACCTCTAAAGACATAGACATGCCTCTAAAGACATAGACAATTAGACATGCCTCTAAAGCCAGGTCTCCTGCGCCCAAAATCTATCAAAACATGTTCAACTAACATCTGGCTTGTTATGGGGTCCGTTCGTGATTCAGATTGTCATCACGATCATTTACCATCTCGCTCACACGCAGTGTGTGTGTAAGTAAATTGAAGGGGATGGCACGTGATTACAATCGAAAGCCTGATGTTAACTAAACATGTTTTTTTAAATTTGTTTTGTTAGATTTTGGGTGCAGGAAACCTGCCTTTAGAGGCATTACTATTCATAAAATAAAAATATGAATGACATAGGTATACCCGGCGACCATCCCTGAAGAATCCTTAAAGAAATCTATTGATGATGGAACATTATATACGTTAAAAACAGTAACCTCGTTTTGCTTCATCAACCAAACCTACTTTAGGCTTTATGTCGTCATGTAAAAAGGTCTTATACTATGACATACAATATAATGCCACTATTTACTCACAAACCATTTCTAATCTACCTTAATAGCGGCAATAATCTTTTTCATTATCAGTTCCACAGTATATTCTCAACATTGTACTATACTGTAAAATGTTATATCTCTTTCCTTGCCATATTATCTAACAAAGACAGCATCACATGTAATTAAAAGTGTGGTGAGTCTTGTGATTTGTTATCTCGAACTATTGTGTATGTTACAGCCGTCACAGTCCGTCCTAGCCGCTAAAAAGAAGGCGCAGCAAAAGAAGAAGTCTTCGATCAATATGGAATTGAGAGATCCATACCAAATAGTGAGTAGAAAACTTTTTTAACATAAGTCTATAATTTAGTAAGTTAGTAGATTAAAATAACTTAATTTACAGCAAGTTACCCTATTTCGCTCTTAAGGTGGCGTCTGATCGGAGCATTACACCGTAACATTCGCGGCAAACATTTACATTACAGGGTGTCTGATAAATCTCAGCATCAAGTGGCTCGGCTTGCTGTAATAACTATACGAATGCTCACATCGTAACGTGTTACAATACAATACAATAACTCTTTATTAAAATACCACAAAACAAGGATAACATAAACATTACAATAAAAATATTATCTAGGCTTTTAACAGGCGGCCTTATCGCTTAAAGCGATCTCTTCCAGGCAACTGTGCACGGAAAGGAATTATATAAAAAAATTGTAAAAAAAAAAACAAAAGTAAATACCTATGCAAATAACAACAAACAATCAATATACTACAAATAAATATAACATACTTATATGTACATATTTTGCATATACAGTGTAATCTCACTAATCCGGCACTATTAAAAACCGGAGGGTGCCGGATTATTGGAATGTTCGGATTACTGGGTTATACTGAAAAAGTCATAGGTAATAAATAAAATAAAGCATTTCATAGAGAGAATAAATGTATGTAATGTATTATGGAACAATTGAATTAACATGTCTCACTTGAAAGAAACAATACGTTAGCACGTGATAAGTTTTGAGGTTAGACTGCTAGTCGATGACGCAGCGACCAAAGCGCACACGTATAGAGGGGTAAGGGAGGCGTGGGCGGAGGGTGCCGGATTATTGGACGTGCCGATCTATCGAAGTGCCGGATTAGTGAGATTATACTGTATACATATACATATATTGCATTGTTTAGCACTCCATATAAATTCATACTGAGCAGTGGGTCGCGCGACGTGGCTACTGCCGCCGGTCGCGGTTGTCGGTCGCAGTCGCCAAGATCGGAATGCTACCTTTACCATCAGACGCCACCTTTACAGTGTCCAATTTAGCTTGCAACAAATGTGGACTATGTCCTTAATAGTATGGTTTTAGTTTATTTTTTATTTGGACATTTTGAGTTCTGCCCCGACATCGTTAGTTATAAATACGAGTATCTCTTAATCTCAATATTTTGTATCAAATAGTTTCCAAATATTTTAAGTATAGTAAATAATGTTTGAAATTGTTGTAGGCAATGGACTCGAAGTCTAAAGTAAAAGGCCCTACAGGGTTTGTCACGGAGCCCCGCATGGCTGAGCACCGGTGTCTCTGGGACGAGAACTACCCTGAATGTCCCGAGAGGCTTACTAAAGTCATAGACAGGTATAGTAGCTACTATGAAGTCACTTCTACAGGGTTATGCAGAATGGGTGTCCTAAGCCGAAAGGGGTCCATTGTACCCATCATGAACAACTTTTACTATGGGACCAACAGTAAAATCGCGAAAAAAGTATCAGCTGTTCCACATAGCTGGTTTTTTTCGCGATTTCAGTGTTGGTCTCATAGTAAAATATACAAACAAAAAGTTTTAATCATAATTTATTCAGTAGATAGCCCATTGGTCCAGTTGGTAGTGAACCTGCCTTCTGCGCTTGGGGGCGTGGGTTCGATTCCCACCTAGGACAAACATTTATGTGATGAACATTTGTGTTTGTTCTATATCTGGTTGTTAATATCTATTTAAGTATGTATTTAAAAACTATATATGTATGTATATCAGTCTCTGGCAGCCATATCACAAGCTTTGCTTAGTTTGGGGTCAGATGACCGTGTGTGAAAAAATGTCCCGAATATTTATTATTTATTTAGTTGTAAATGGAAAGTAAAAATTGTCCCGCTGGTGACGTCAGCAGTAAAATTGACAAAAAAAATACCCATTTTACTACTGGTAGAAGTAAGGCTGGTAGTAAGATGGGGAACAAATGGAAAAGTCAACACTTTTTAGTTTACGCTATGTTCAAAATAAAACACTGTTTTAAACTATCACGGTTGTTCACTAAAGTTATATGATAACATAAAACTTTAATATAATCATATAACTTTTATGTTCAAAATAGTATCTCAATTACATGCGTGGACTTAGCTTATCATTTATGCATAAGTTGGTTATAATATGAGTGCGATATTGTACCATGAAATGAAAATAAAGGTTATCTGAAGTAGGAATTTAATTTACATCATGTTACATCCATAAAGATATGAGCCTGCTTTTTATTGCTCAGAAATGAAAGTTGGTAATCGTTAATTTTAATCATTAAGTACAATAACCATACTATGCTTGCTTTTGCTCTGATACAGACAATAGACTTGTTGTGCCCTAATTTATTTTTAAATACCTCAAAAAACCTGATCATAAATAGTCAAAGATCATCAAAGTAAACAAAATTAAAATTGATAAAAACATAAGTATTTTAATTTCATGCTAGACAGAGAGTAAACTATTCCAAGTTATGACGTCAAGCTGCACGCGTGCCATACAAATGGTCTACTAACACATGCTTTGCGGGAAAGGGACCGAGCATCCCCTCTCAATCCCCACCAAAAACTTTAAACACTTATATATCAGGAATTTATCAGCAGTTTTTTTTTGACAAACACCACGTTTGACAAACATGCTTACCAGGCCCATAAGAAGTAATATTATAATAATTATAATTGAAGTGCAACCGCTGAAAGAATGCATCTGACAATTGTCATAACATAGTAAAAAGTATAAATTAAAGATTGTTTTAAACTCCAGATAGAAGAGCTGATAGTTTGATATGCTTTCAGGTGCCATGAATTGAACCTGATAGATCAGTGCAAGCAGTATCCACCCCGAGCAGCCACTGAGGATGAGTTGAGTGTTTTACATTCACCGTCAGTGTATTGGATGTTAGAGACCACACATAGGAATGAGGATGTTGAATATTTGGAAGAGCTTTCCTCGAAATATGATGCCATTTATATACATCCAGTGAGTATCTTTTTATTCCATAGGTGGTAAACAAGTAGACGGGCCGCCTGATGATTAGCAGTCACCGTCGGTCGCCTGTGGATACTTGTAACACCAGTGTTGTGTGATTTCCACTGATCTATGATATGTGGATGAACTTTCATGCAGTGGCGGTAAAACCGTGACGCCGACATCAGACCAAGCAGTTTTTTGGAACACACGGAGTGTTCTAAATTCGATAAAAGATACAGCGACTCAACCTCTCTGCGCATGTTGAGCGGCTCTAGGTGTTTAGTGAGCTTGGGATCGTCGAAAATTCTTACAGACCACGCTGCAATGCATCAAGAGGCTCAAGTTGATACTTGGGTGCTCCGTTCCAAAGATGGGAGCAGTACACTTGATGGATGGAGATGGGAGATGGGATCTGCATTTTATTTCACGATTTCAGAGTTGGTCTTATATCGGGTGCATGAGAAATGCTCCTAAAGCCAATACGAAATGTAAAGCGTACAATCGTGCGCGCGGCGTGGGTCGTTCGTTTAAACATAAAACAATCATCTCTTGACACAATCTTGTCCCCCAGAGCACCCATGAGCTGGCTCTCCTCGCGGCAGGCTCGACCATCGACATGGTAGACCGCATAGTACTGGGGGACGTACAAAACGGAGCGGCGTTCGTGAGACCCCCGGGACACCACGCCATGCGAGCCGAGCCCTGTGGATATTGCTTCTACAATAATGTGGCGCTCGCCGCGAAACATGCCATCCACAAACGGGGACTCAGTCGGTTAGTAATTAGTATCGACTTGCTAAATTTAGTATATTGTATATTGGGGCCCTTCAAGTATTACGTAAGCAGAATGTTTAGTAATTTATACGCCCCCCCCTGTCAGCAAAATTTAGCAGAGCTCTTACCAATACCATAAATATACAAATTTTAACGTAAGCATACGAAGGAGGAAGGGTGTAACCCCCTCCTAAGCTTACGTAAACATTGGTATATTTTTTAACTGTGTAGGTTTCTTTATTGGAAAATCCCTGAACATGCTTTTCGCTTACGAGCATAGACAAGTAGGGTTGCCATTAGAGATGCGCCGAGTAGCACTTTTGCCGAGTAACAAGTATTTGTACAATACAATTTTTTTTCCAACCGAGTACTCGGCCGATTAACTCGGTTCAATCAAATTCCAGTTTCGGACGCGTAAAAAGTACAATCCAGTTCGCGCGGTGCGAATCTTGTGTTCCTGCATCATAATTTACCTTTATAAAATTTTAAATATTGATTTTTTTCATTAACATTCTCCTAATTTTGTCTCACTACTACTCACTCATTATCACAATTGAGATTGTCAAAGATTTCCTAAATTAGTAATAAATACTTTTTGATTATCTAACACTGTTGTTTTAATTATATCTACCTAAATATATTGATTTACTTAAACCGAGTATATTCGGCATTAAAACCGAGTTATTCGGCCGTTCCGTTCTTTCTGTTGCCATACCCTAACAGGGTCATATGTACTACTTGTAATTTTAAAAATATAAACATGTTATTTAAGGTTTGCATGCATACATATGTCGCAATAAACATATTGAGTATTGAGTACGAGTATCAAAATACCCGCCGAGTACGCCGAGTACCGAGTATTAACCGAGTACTCGGCCCATCTCTAGTTGCCATATTATATGTTTTTGCACAAAACTTTGCATAAAAATCTGTGTCGTTATCACCATCCAGACCCCCCGTCCCCCATGTCATCAAAAATAAGCAAAGCCACTACATAAGAGTAATGTCTTACATACAACACTATTGATACCACAAAAAGGACATTGCATGAAGAACATAGAAGGTTATTTCATTGGTCATTATGTTCCAGGATACTGATAGTGGACTGGGACGTCCACCATGGGCAAGCTACTCAGCAGATGTTTTATGACGACCCCAGGTATGTTGTAATGTACACTTGTTAAACTATGTACTGTAATAGTTACACCATTTAGTTGTTACCATTTTACTTTATCAAATTATAAGATATTAAAAGTAAAATGTCTTTATTTGATATGTTATGATATGATAGACAGCAAAACATGAGTGAAACTTTTTTTTAATGTCAAGTATATAATAAAAAAAAATTATACTCTGATTTTATATCTAAATACGAGTACATACATAAAAAAGGCAAACTCAAAATCATAAGATCAACACACAGCCTAAACTACTGAAGATAGAAATATGAAATTTGGAAAGTCGTTTTATGGTGTAAACCTCCGATAAGAAGGGATTTTGGGATATTCAACACCTAAGGGGTTGAAGTGAGTACATTAAAAAAAAAATTACTCATAACTACTCATTAACTACCAACACCAACATTTGGTATAGAAAAAAAATACTTGTCTTCAATAATGTGCGATAGAGATTACTGCAGACGGGAAGAGCACCTTAAATGAAAGAGGGAGTGAATATCTGTCGCTGTCTGTGTTCGCCGAAAAGTACAAAATATAAGAGTCTTCGAATCCAGAATGTCTTGTTTATTCTTGATTTGAAGACACCATCTGCGTAAGCTTGCTCCATACAAGTCATTTGATTTAACATCAGGCATGACATGGAATGAAAAAAAAAAATTATAATGCAAAAATAATTCTGCCAACTATCAACGTCCGACCTCCTATAACTATCAACGACTTTAACGACAACGACTTCAACGCGTTTTTTGTCCATAAGCCATATAAGTTTTCATTTCTCCACAGAGTGTTATATTTCTCCATCCACCGCTACGAGCACGGAGCATTCTGGCCCAACTTGCGCCAGTCCAACTTTAACTACACGGGTGCGGGGCGCGGGGCGGGGTACACTTGCAACGTGCCGCTCAACAAGACTGGGATGAAAGACGTTGACTATATTGCTATATGGCATCAGCTTCTACTACCGATGGCTCTAGAGGTAATTTGTGACAGATTGTAGACAACTTGAGGCATACTATACAATTTTTATCAGGCTTTAGACTGTTTAGGCCAAGCTTTAGACAGCTTGTGGCAAACTATACAACACTCGACAGATTGTTGACAATTTAAAGTAGACTAGTTGGCTTGTAATACTTTAAACGACTAGCGCCATTTTAACTTCAATACACGGGCGCGGGGTGGGGTTATTTGCAACATATCACTCAACAAGACTGAGGTGAAAGACATGTTTTAAACGTTTATCGGGAGTTATCACGTATTATTTAATTTAGGTAAAAAATATGTACCTTTCGCTCGACGTTTCGACCATGTTACAATGGCCGTGGTCACGTGGTGTGTTCAAATCGCGAAAGTTTAAAAATTACTGAGGTAAAAGACGTTGACTATATTACTATATGGCACCAATTACTACTGCGGATAGCTCTAAAGGTGAGAGAGAGGTTTGTGGTAGATTAGACTACTTGTGGGACTCTAATAATCTAAGTGGGACTAAACCACTTAACAGTCTGTGCACCATTTGTGGCAAACTAGGCAACATGTAGATAATAAACAAATAACGTTAGATTTAGGGCATGCTGTGGGTTATGAACGTTATGTTGCAAATAATTTCATTTGTTGCCTCGGACGGTCAGGGTTGGCTCTAAAAGACATCACCGTCTCATGATTGTCTAATTTCGAAAATCATGAGATGCTGAAGCGTTTTGATTCCAACTTTATTGTGTGAACTGCTAGTCTGTGGAATGCGCTGCCTGAATAATGCCCCCTTCCCGATAGTTACAATCTGGGTGTTTTCAAGTCGTGAGGAAATTTCTTCAAGGCAAGCATGCGCCATCGTAGACAGCATCATCACTTAACAGCAGGCGAGGTCGCCGTAAAGCGAAACCAATTAACCAATAGTAATTTTTAAACTTTCGCGATTTGAACACACGCCTAGACGCGACAAAGCTAGAATATAGATACGTTTGTCTCTTTCCCGTGGGATAAAAACAGTGGAAAGACAATTTATCCACGGCCCGTGCTAGGCCTACTGATAGGGAATATTTTATTTTGCACACTTGTAATGGTACTCTATGATTACAATAGTTATTTATGATACACGTGCGGTAAGTTGGTTATTACAAACGAGTAGACGAATGTAAGCCCGAGACGAAGTCGAGGGCTTACCATAGTCACGAGTTTGTAATAACCAATCCGCACGTGTGCCATACAACGTTTTACAACACATTTGCGAGAAAAAAAAGGCTACAAATGAAACAATTTTTATGGAAATGGAAAAATTAAAAAAATACCGTAAAGTACACGCACGGTGCTATAATACATCTGAGCGTGCGGTAAAATTCATTACCGCACGCTCCGTTGTATGATGCGTAATGTTTAACTTTCGAACGATGTATACAGGCTTCGTAAGTGCACTTTTTGAGCAAATATGTTGTAAAGAATATTAAGCCCCGAGTCTAAGAGGTTAAAGACGAAAACTATGTGTGTATAATAAGTTCATTTTGTCTTGTTTCACGCAGTACCAGCCCCAGCTCATCATAATTTCTGCCGGATACGATGCAGCGTTCGGCTGTCCCGAGGTACTGCATCCTTTTCTCTCCTACGCACACTCTGTATATCTGTCTCTTTCAGTACTCGCCCCAGCTAATCATCGTGTCTGCTGGATTTGACGCCGCTTTGGGAGATGAGAAGGTAGAATAAAAGCTGCTGGGGTTTTTGCTTGGGGTATAAGATCATTATAAATAATCATGTTTTCTGAGCCGGGTAGGTTCTAAAACTGCGACCAGAACCACCAGAGGATGGGCAGCAGCGTCTTATTAGTACATGGTGAACGTACTGCGATCCCCAAAGCGTGGGGATAATGGCAATACCCCTCTCTAAGAGGGAGGCATATGTTCAGCAGTGGACGTTTACTGGCTGATAATGTGTGTATGTATGTTATCTGAGTGCGAAAAAATAATGCTGTGAGTTTGTTTTTGTGTTGTTTGTTAGGAGCTTAAGGAACTCGGCTCGAAGCGGGGAAATATTGACGGTGGTGACGCGAGTGGCAGTTTCATTTGTATAGGGCCACCTCGATACCGCTCGCTTTAGGCGAGGACGGTTCCATACAGATCCTTCAGATTTCATCAACATTTTGCTTTTGCTACCAAATTACATCTCTGTACCAATGATTTCAGCACTGCATATTTCGATTCTAAAGACAAAGCTTTAAAAATGCAGGGTGAAATGGAGCTAACTCCGGCTTGCTACGCGTCCCTTCTCCACATGCTGACGGCAGTGTGTAGTAGTGTGTGTGCGGTGTTAGAGGGCGGGTACTGCGTACCGTCGCTGGCGGAGGGCGCCGCCCACACGTTGCGGGCGCTGCTGGGTGGCGCGCCGCCCGCCCTGCCGCCAGGGGAACCTTGTGACGAGTGAGTACTGAACTACAGCCCTGCCGCTTAACTAAGCTATGAGATTGAGATAGCTACGAAGTGCGGGAGGGTGTCCTGACCCCGCCACTCCTGCACCACGCAGCTACTTAATCTACCGACCCAGTTACCTTAGGTACCGACCCAGTTAGCTCACGTACCGACCCAGTTACCTTAGGTACCGACCCAGTTAGCTTAGGTTCCGACCCAGTTAGCTCACGTACCGACCCAGTTACCTTAGGTACCGACCCAGTTAGCTTAGGTTCCGACCCAGTTAGCTTAGGTTCCGACCCAGTTAGCTCACGTACCGACCCAGTTACCTTAGGTACCGACCCAGTTAGCTTAGGTTCCGACCCAGTTAGCTTAGGTTCCGACCCAGTTAGCTTAGGTTCCGACCCAGTTAGCTTAGGTTCCGACCCAGTTAGCTCACGTACCGACCCAGTTACCTTAGGTACCGACCCAGTTAGCTTAGGTTCCGACCCAGTTAGCTTAGGTTCCGACCCAGTTAGCTTAGGTTCCGACCCAGTTAGCTTAGGTTCCGACCCAGTTAGCTCACGTACCGACCCAGTTACCTTAGGTACCGACCCAGTTAGCTTAGGTTCCGACCCAGTTAGCTTAGGTTCCGACCCAGTTAGCTTAGGTACCGCCCCAGTTACCTTCAGAACAAACTCAGTTACCGACCCAGTTTCCTTCGTAACCGACTCAGTCTCCTCAGATACTGCCACAGTTACTTAAGGTACCGACTTACATACCTCAAGTACCGACCCAGTTACCTTAAGTACCGACCCAGTTACCTTAAGTACCGACCCGGTTACCTTAAGTACCGACCCCAGTTACCTTTGGAACCGACTCTGTTACCTCAGGTACTGCCACAGTTATTTAGGGTACCGACTCTTACTTACCTCGACTTATATACCTCAGGTACCGGTTCAGTTACCTCAGTAACCGACTCAGTTCCTTCAGGTATCAACTCACTCACGACTCAGGTACCTTGGGTACCAACTCAGTTGCCTTAGGTAGACCTGGCATATCTAGACTTTTGTGTTGGCGAGTTGTTTGGCACATCTTGTTTAAATAAAACTAATTTAGAGAAAAAAATCACATGTTTCTCCATCCCCAGAATCCGCGACACAATCCTGAACTGCATATACGCGCAGAAGAAGCACTGGTCGTGCTTCACCTACCAGCCGACTTACACCAGCACTGGAGCACCCAACGTCTGCGACGCGGGGAAACGGAAACATGTCGTCTCGGTGAGGTAAACCAACCCCGTAACTAGAAAACATGTTATTATATACTAATGAGGTACATAAAGGTAAAAAAAAATAAGGATAACTATAACATGAGGTTCTTCAAAAGGGCTGTTAATAGAATCTTTAAAGGTCGGCAATAGCAAAGTTAATACAGTCTTAACATCAAGCGAAAAGGCAAACACAAGCCTATTGTTGAATAAAAAAAAAAATATACTCACTCACTGACTGACTCATTTCGAATACTAATTTAACAGGTAGATTTCTTATGGGGTGTAGAGATCGGCTAAGACAGGATTTTGCGAAAGGGCCGAATGAAGAATACGTTGAAAGTACGCGGACAAAGTCGCGGGCAACGGGTAGTCGTCAATAAACCCCAAAATAGTACTAGAGGATCAGTTCGATCCAAACTTAAATTCAGTCGCTTGCAGGTGGGAGGGTGACGAGACCCGGCCAGAAAAGTTCGACACAAGAGACTGTTACCCGCTGCAAGATGATCAGACCAAGAGACGGATACTGGAGAGGCTCAACCATCTGAGAATCGGTAAGGGTATTGCATAACTTGGTTTTTTAAACGGGTTGATCGTTTTGTCTGCACCTTACTTTTAAACTGTTCGACCAACTGTCTTCCCATGAACATGGTGCATGTAACTGCGCCGAAATATCGGGAGCTCATTCCACAACCTTACCACGGTAAATATCCCGTATGACTTTAGTGAACAACCGTGTAAGTTTAAAACAGTGTTTTTTAATATATTTTTCGCCTTTTCCTGCCATTTTATCCTCCAGACAAACACCAAAACGCCTTTCGTACTTGGTGGAAATTCCCGAGTGAATAGGTAATTCCTAGACTAGCATGCTACATTGGTTCCCATCATTATGGGTGTCTTTAATTCGCGAGTGAATTGGTTTCTTCTAAGCAAGCGTGCTCCATAGACCGCATCATCGTTTAACATCAGAAAAGTCAGCGGTCAAACAAAGTCACTGACATGGAGTCATCATCATCATCATCATCAGCCAGAAGAAGTCCACTGCTGAACATAGGCCTCCCCCTTTAACCTCCACACTGAACGACAGCCTGCCTTTTGCATCCACTGGATGCCAGCGAATCTCACTATGTCGTCGGTCCATCTAGTGGGAGGCCTACCTACATGGAGTAATGTTGTGTATTGTTCCAGTGACGGATCTAAGTGTGCCGGAGCACGCCGTGTGTTACGTGTACGACCAGGCTATGCTGAAACACAAGAACATTTGCGAACCGTGAGTACATTATCATCATCCCCAGACATCGAGATACAATTCCAATAGAGTCACAATCTCTCAGCGAAAATAGTCAAAAACGTCCGAGCGTCATTGTACATACATTGTGTCAATTATATACTTCACAATGCCACATTTAGTCCAATTTTGACGTTTTGGCGCTTGCATAGTGTTCAACGTTAGTTGTCCGCTGTCATCGTAGCTCTGGCATCGTGCGGCGTTGTAGTCGGATCACAGTTACCTTGTAACTAACCAAAAAGTCGGCGCAATTCGTAGCGTGCGCCGAGTTTTGGTTCGTTTTTTTTGGCACGATTGTGAGTATATAGTATTGTATCTCGATGTCCCTTAACTATAATTTAATAAATGCGAAAGTAACTATATCTGTAGCCAAAGTAGGCTATCGTGGTTGTAAGGATATATTTTTTGCAGAGTGAGGCAGTAATAAACTGGCTTACTATTTGCTACAAACCATTTCACAATAACAAATATTTGCAGCGGACACCCGGAATGTCCGGAGAGGATAATGAGAATACACGAGCGACACCGCGACTACGGGCTACTGGAGCGAGTGCACCAACTCGCCGGGCGAGCCGCTGTCCCCAGCGAGATACTCGCCGTGCACACAGACAAACACTTAGACAGGTGAGTGAGTCACAGTAATTTATTCAAGCTGGTACAATATGCCTGTGTCCAAATGTTATTTTTTTTACAAATAACAGGCTTAGCGAAGATAATTAAAAACATTACACATACTGAAAAAATAAATATATATTGGCTATTTAATTTCTAAAATAAGTTAGATAAAGATTGTCTACTAATATGAAAGAAAAAGCTTTGAAATACTGTTATTTCATTTTCAGGCTAAAAGAACTGGCGACAACAAAATTGAGAGATTTGAACAGTCAGAAAAACTTGTACGATTCAGTTTATTTCCACCCGGACACGATGGAGAGCGCATCAGTCGCGGCCGGCTGCGTTCTACAGGTAAGGGCGGTATCATACTAGCGTCGAGCCTGTGACCAGCTCTAACGCTGCGCGTACGTAGTATTCGTGTCGTGCGCCTGCCTGAACGCAGGACTCGCGCCGCACGCGTTCTTTGACGACAGGTACAATCATGGGCGTAGCCAGGATTTTCTTGAGTGGAGGGGGGGAAGCCAAATGTAAGGTCATTTAAAATTATTGACTTGGGAACTTGGGAAGCTTCTTGAACGAGCGCTTACCCACACTCCTAGGGGCACCTACCCCACCCCCTGCCCGTACCTGGCTACGCCCATGGGAACAATCATGGTTAATGCGCTGCCTGTTTCTATCAGGCAGGCCAAATCTCTTCCTATTTTTAAGAATCAAGTTATACACATTATTTTTCTTCGTGTTAATTGGTACGTATATATATTATGTATTTTATTTATAATATTTATGGCATGTATTCAGCATTGCGTATTTAGTGTATATATGTATGTATATATTATTTATTTATATTTTATGTGCACCACCGACCGTTTTTCAACTTCTTTAGTCCTGTCCATCCAAAGGTTGCCTGGAAGAAATCGCTTTAGGCGATAAGGCCGCCCATTATACTGCCGTTTATTTGTTTTTATGTTACTTTAAGTTTCATTTGTATTTTCGGTGTGTAATAAAGTTGTATTGTATTGTATTGTATTGTTAATTGCCGCGGTATCTGGTATCTAAATGAGTATCTAGGACATTGATTGATTGATTAACTCTTTATTGTTCACACCATGAAATTGTATGTCATTTTGAATCTGTTGCAAGTTCAAGAAACGTAGTTCTTAGTATTCGTAAATATCTTATAAAATTCTGATCCCTTACTTTTAATACTTGACATTCACCAACATGCACTGGGCCAGCATGGTAGATTAGGGCCCATCCTCTCTCTCAGAAAACCTGAGTGCAGCAGTGAAACATGATAGGCAGATAAAGATACCAACTTTTGACCACAATCCAACTAGATGGAAAGCGGTGATGCAGTCATGGAGCACATTTCCTTCTGTTTTGCATACTAAGCAGATTTTCTGCCAAGCTAAAATAAACCTTATCCCCTTCAGGCGGTAGACTCAGTCCTGACCAAGCAGTCCAACTCAGCTGTATGCGTGATTCGTCCACCGGGTCACCACGCCGACGACGAGACTCCATCAGGGTTCTGTCTACTAAACAATGCGGGTATAGCGGCGAGGTATGCGATAGACAATCACGGGCTGAAGAGGGTGCTCATTGTGGACTGGGACGTGCATCACGGGAATGGCACGCAGAGGATCACCTACGAGGATGATAGGGTAAGTTTCTTTGTGTGGTTTTGTCTGTATGAAAACAGAGTTGATTTTTTAGGGTCATTTTAGGGGTCCGTACCTCAAAAGGAAAAAACGGAACCCTTATAGGATCACTTCGTTGTCCGTCTGTCTGTCCGTCTGTCAAGACCCTTTTTCTCAAGAACGCGTAAAGGTAGCAAGTTGAAATTTATACTAAATACTTAGGTCTACGGTTTCTTGCGGCTGTAAAAAAATAAAAGATGTAAGTCACCGCAATCAAAAGATATGAACGTTTATGTCGCATATTTTGCGATTTCACAGGGGAACCAAAACCTATAGGGTACTTCCCGTTGACCTAGAATCATGAAACTTGGCAAGAGGCAAGGTCTCATAGCACATATATAGGAATAAATCCGAAAGTTATAAATTTGAAGGTATATCATTTAAAAATGATTATTTTGCTATTACAAACTTACATTTTGTAGTTGGAATGTATGAAAGAACCTTATTGTCAACTACAAACTTAAGTTTGTCTTTCAATATTTTAACTTCAGTTAGTTTTTTTTTTTGGTCTCGCGCTCTGAGGTTTCCATCTAACGGAACCCTCAGAGCACGAGTCCTACACGTACTTGTCCGGTTTTTTTAATATAGAATACGTGGCAAACAAGCTACTGGCCCACCTGATGGTAAGTTGTCACCGCTGCCTATAGACACCCACAATACCCGGGGCATTGTCATTGCGCTGCCCACCTTTGAGGACTCCATTCACCTTTCATTTGAAGCAGTCCAAATTATACTTCGGAGGAAAAACCGAAGGTGGTAAGCCATTCCACAACTTACAGGTGCGTGGCAGAAACAGTCGATTAAATCGAACAGTGTGGGACTTCCACGCCTCTATAAAGTGCGGATGGCATTTCTGGCGATGGCGGCCGGTTCAGTGATAAAACCGGGATGGAGGGATACGATCAAAAAGTTCATCAGAGCATTCCCCGTTATAATATCTGTAGATAACGTGCCCAAAGGGTGTAACCGGGACCCTATTACTAAGCCTACTCTGTCTGTCTGTCCGTCCTACCTTTTAACGGCTGTATCTTACGAACTGTAATAGATAGCCCGTTGAAATTTATATAGTACTAGCAGCCCGCCCCGGCTTCGCACGGGTATAGATATATAGCCTATATTAATCAGTGGTAATATAGCATTCAAATGGTGAAAGAATTTTTAAAATCGGTCCATTACTTTTTGAGCCAATTCGTTACAAACATACATACAAATCTTTCCTCTTTATAATATTATATTATTATTATTATATATTATATTATACATGTATAGATAACAACAAATAATAAATAATGGCCAAGTGCGAGTCGGTGACACATTTCTTCCTCAATGGAGGAAAAGAAGAAAGATAAGGCCGACCCCAAGTAAATGTTCTAGAAGTTTTCGTCCAATGTTTTTTTCTTTGCGTACAGCAATTTTATCCGATCCACTGAGCTAACATAGCTTTATCGTTTGTCTACAGATTCTGTACATATCTATACACCGGTATGATCACGGCGCGTTCTTCCCACACTCTACAGACGCTGACTACACGGCGGTAGGCGATGGAAGGGGGGAGGGGTACAATGTCAACATTCCGTGGAATAAGGTACATTCCCGAACATGGTGTATAATATATACAATAGCCATGATGACTAAGATTTTTTATTACCTCATAAAGAAGCTGATCATAAATAGAGCACATCAACAAAAACAAAATTAAAATTAGTTCAAAAATAAATAAGATATAAGCATTTTAATTTAATTTAATTTCATGCTAGACAGAGAGCGCACTATACTGAGTCGTGACGTCACGGCTCAGTATAGTGCGCTCTTTGTCTAGCATGAAATTAAAAAGCTTATAACTTATTTATTTTTGAACATATTTTAATTTTGTTTTTTTTATGTGCTCTATTTATTATCACCTTTTTTATGAGGTAATAACTAAATATTAGTCATCATGCCTATTCAAGGGTATAAAACTATCTCCATCACAGACCTATATAGTTCTGTGATCTCCATACATATCCATTCAGCCGATAATGAGTTGAGTACGGACAAACATACACATAAACCTTCCCATTTGTAATATTAGATGTGATGATAATGTTATGTTGTAGCGAGGCATGGGCGACGCGGAGTACCTGGCCGCGTTTACACAGGTGGTACTGCCGATAGCGTACGAGTACAACCCGGAGCTCGTACTAGTCTCGGCCGGCTTCGACGCGTGTGTGGGAGACCCCCTAGGAGGTAACTATTAACACTAAACACAATTTACACCAAAATACTACTATCAGCACCATAGGAGAATGTCTGAACATGGTGTTTACCTCAGATCAGTCAGACAAACTGTGACTGCCCCGCTCAGACCCACGGGCTTAGCCAGGATTTTGATCATGGGGTGCTCTGCCCCACTGCCATGGGCACTTTCGTTGGCTCTTATTGTTTAGTGTAACCATTTAATCTGTAGAGTTCATGAATAAAAACATTTTAATCACAGCACCTTACAATAGAAATCAGAAAGGTTTTCAACTACGAGAATCTACATGCCTAGCATGAAATTGAACTCATAAGCACACCCATAACCATCTTAACATTCCAGGTTGCAAGGTATCACCGGAGTGCTACGGACGCATGACTCAATTCTTACGGGGACTAGCAGCCGGCCGCGTCATCCTCTGCCTCGAAGGTGGCTATAACGTCACCAGCATTTCCTACGCCATGACCATGTGCACTAAAGCTCTCCTAGGCGACCCTATACCGCACCAGGCCGATCCAAAAACACCCTGCCATTGGTCAGCGGTCGAATCAATCACTGACGTCATCAAAACTCATCAGAAATACTGGAAAAGCCTGAAATTTTATATCGCACTGCCTTCTGAAGATGTCCTAGAACCGCCTTTACCTTCCCGAGGTCTGATGGATAGAGGGGATAAGACGGAAACGTCACTATCGAGCTTAGACGACTCGACGAAAACTTTACATTCCCTGGAAGAGAATTTGGCTAATTTGAGTTTGAAGAAGTGCTCGGATGGAATTCACTGCGGGACCGATGACGAAGATGATTCTAAAACTCAATCTAAGACTCCTGAAAATAAGTGTGAAAGTTCAAAAGACAACAGTTCTCAAAAGTGCGAAAGTGCAAAAGATAAAGAAGCGAGTAAAGTGCAAGGGAGTTCTAATTCCAAGGAAACGTCGTGCGAGCAAGGACCTTCAAAAGACGAAAAGAAGACGTTAGTGGAGTACTTAGGGGAGAACATGCATGCTATTGTGGATGGAGAGATGTTTGCGGTGATCCCTTTACCGTGGTGCCCCCATCTTGACACTTTGTACGCCATCCCGAGTGAAGTGAGCTTCGACCAAGGAGTCAAGTGTGTCGACTGCGATCATACAGTCGAGAATTGGGTGTGTCTACATTGCTATATTGTAAGTAATACATGGAATTTTGTAGTAAAAAATAAAAACAATAATGCTTCACACTCACAGGGGGTGTCAGAGATATCGTAGAACACACGGAGCTGCCTGAATGGGTGTTCCCTGATAGTTACAATCAGGGTGTCTTCATGTCGAGAGTGAATCGGTTTCTACTGGGCAAGCATGCTCCATCGTACTCCATCATCAGTTTACACCAGGAGGGAGTCAAAGGCAACCCTATTAGTCAATTTGAAAAAAACATGCAGTATATCAGTTTATCCCAGTAGGCATTTTTATTTTTAATCTAACAAGTAAATAAACCTTGGAAGTCGATTCTTGGAAGTTCATCCTACATCCTAGTGGCGTATCTCGGTAACCAAAGGCCCAAAAAAAGAAAAAGTGAAAAAAAAAGATATAGAAAAGGTGCAAAAAAAGAATTGGGGCTCTAACTGAACTGGTTAGGTTTTATTCATATAAATATAAATTTGTGGGAGAAATTTTCGCAAGTTCTGTTTGTGGTTTACTGGTCAGGGCCCGAGGGCCCCCTGAGCTTGAGGGCCCCGGTGCACTGCACCACCTAGCACTGCGATAGCTACGCCACTGCCTACTTCTAATTGGTGTATTGATTTGAAACTTGCAAATATATGTAATCCCGATGACAGTACAATAATTTGTTGTGTATTTATTGTATACATAAATGTAGGGATATATAAATTTTGTTAGGTATATTTTATGTACACCACCGACCGTTTTTCATATTCTTTAGTCCTGTCCATCCAAAGGTTGCCTGGAAGAAATCGCTTTAGGCTATAAGACCGCCCATTATACTGCCGTATATTTGTTTTTTATGTTAGTTTAAGTTTCATTTGTATTTTCGGTGTGTAATAAAGAAATACTGTATTGTATTGAGTCTGATGATAGAGCCAGGATGTAGATAGTGGAACTTTTCAATGGCTAGTAAACCCCTTGAGTTGGGAACCTTTGGTTGGTTTTAACAAGTCATGTAAGTGTATCTATTAGTTTTATACACTGTAATAATCTCAACACAGTTATGTGATTATTACCGGAATAATTACCGTGATAAGGTTTTAGATGGAGCTTCAGATATTGGGAGCTCCGCAACTTTATCACGGTAAATATCTCGTCAATAATCACATAACTGGGGCCTTACGGCTACCTGTTTTGAGTGATTCTGTTTAGGTGATGAGAAAAGTTTCGCCACTGAAAACCGTATATCGGCGCGTTAAGGTTCACGTTCTCGTTATTTTCAGAACTGCGCTGTTTCAGCGCTAATTCGAGCCCTCGTTAGGAGTTGGCCGTAAGGCCTCAGTACTGAACAAGCGTGATAGTATAAAAGAATAACCGTGATAGTTTAAAAGAATGCAATAATTTGTCCAACAGACGGCGTGCGCGCGCAGTATCAACGGCCACATGCAGGCTCACTACAGCTCCACGGGCCACGCGCTCGTCCTCTCCCTAACAGACCTCTCCGTCTGGTGCAACGAATGCGACGCGTACGTCGACAACGCGCTTCTATACGACGCTAAGAACAACGCGCATCGGCGCAAATTCGGCGAAGACATGCCGTGGTGTTACGCGCACGATAACACCATCAATATGCACTGACGGACTAATAATATTGACGTAGGGTACTTACTAAATCATACTAATATTATTAATGAGAAAGTGTGTTTGTTTGTTCCTCTTTCACGAGCAACGGATCGACCAGATTTTTTGCATGGATATAGTTCAAGGGCCGGAGAGGGACATAAGCTATTTTTCACCATCATCGCCATTTTTCATCACTACGCGGGTGAAACCGCGGGGCGCAGCTAGTATTATAATAAAAAAGCAAAATACACGGGCGCTTTCGTTGTATTTAAATTTTGCTTTGATCGTGAATAACACATTAATAACAATTTATGGTCTGTCCAATTTAGGATGATAATTTTGACAGCTCACGCCCATGAAGTTTCGCATTTTTCCGGTAAAATGTACTACAAATAATGTCGTACTTTATTGAAGGGTACCGCCCATTAAATTAATTATAATAAATAATAAATTAAATTAAAAATACTATTAAATTAAAAATACTATTATATTAAAAATAAATTAAACAAATCAAAATTAATACATTAGTAACTTAATTATATTATAATCGCGCAATTACTTGTAAAAAAAAAAAACAATTACTCATAATGAAAGATTTAATTTTATCAGCATACCATGCAACTATCGATTCCAAGTTCTATGAGAATAATATCGATGACCGAAAAGATTAATTAACGATTGTACACTACCTCATCCTTACTGTGACCTGTCAAAATTATCATCCTAAATTTGACAAAGCATAATAATACATTACAGTGCCTTCAACTAGCTCATAGAAAACCTAAGGTAGCTACGCTTTTAAAACCGCTAAATCTATAGTAAATAGGTACTGATTTGTAGCAAACAATTGGCTAATTGCATTCATAAATTAATGTAAGTATATTTATTTCATTAGCAGCTATTTTTTTAAGTGTAAGAATTGAGGGACAGTAATACTTTGTAGTTTTACATTCTGTAGTACAACCAACTGGGCATTTCCGTTTTTATAAGCTAATGTATATATGACATGTAAATACTATACTTTGTGTATATTCAAGTTTTTTTTATATTTATTTCTTTTTTTAATGATCTGGGGCAAATATTTTTGAATTTGCAATGACATGATTAATTAATATTTTAGCGTAGAATTTTAGTTAGTACAATTATAATGGAACCAGTTAATCGCAAACCCGAAATTTGTGACTTAACTATAACTACTGACCTTATAACTATTCTTTTAATTGTTTTTGTTATTTTAACAATGACGTCGATTCTTGTGTACCATTATATAGACTAAATTTGAGTGCTCTAAAAATATCAACATCCTTTACTCGCGTATGGAAATAAAAAGAGAATTGCATAATGTCAAAAATGGTACAAACAAATCCTCGTCAATAATTAAGGTGAAAGAAAAAAAAAACGGCGCTCTCATAAAAAAAAAAAAAAAGCAACAAGTATACTAAAAGATACTATTTAAAAATTACTAAAGATACTAAGTATACTAAGATACTATTTAAAAATTTGTCACCTTCAAGTTCTGATTTCCGCCAAAAGCGGCCGTTTTTGGAGGTAATGATTTATACTATATGATACAAGATATGATACAGTGGCATCGATTCTGTCATACCACTCACTAAACTAAACCAATATGTTAGGACTAAAATTATCTGCCTCTCTTTTATTTTTAATATGTGAGAGAAGGATGGCAACATTTTTAGAGCTGTCAAATTTAATTAAGTTTAGTTTAGAGTACATCAGAATCGATGCCATTATGTTACAAAAAATATAGTAAAAAAAATACTTCATTAGATTCTCGAGAACTTGAAGGTTTCGTTTTTTTTTTTAATATTATTTTATTATGCGTTGTTTTTTTTTTTTAAAGTGGCTCCTCTTACCTTACTCCTTAAGTTAGTAAAGATAAAACAAGTACGTAAAATCACTAACAGCATGAATATTGTGACATCAGTATTTACAGTATCATGTGCCAAAAGGTAATTGCTCATTGAATCTAATGAAAAATAATAATAATAATACCACTACCATGTTATCCGTTTTGTTTTATTGTACTACTTTACTGAACCTACAACTTCAGGCATAGGTTTTATCTTATTGAATGATCACCTTGTGCTTGACCAGAAAATAAATAGAGTGCTTTTCATGTTTGAAGTCCCCCAGACGCGGCGCTGTCATCGCGTATCAATCACTATGAGTATCATTTCTCGAGTAGAACTTTAACAACTTTTGGCATCGTACACGACTCTTTAACGATGGAAAATTAATAAAAATCTCACTAGCGTCCAAACACAGTAACAACACCTGACAACTACAACATGGAAATTTAGTTCCGCTGTTTGCCGTGGGACTTCTTTCATGAAAAGGACTAGTACAGAAGGCCGGCTCCACACAACGAGCGTTAACAAAGACGCGTACGTACAACGATCACGAATCCAGTCAGTCTAAGACCAGTCTTAAGTGGTACACGCAACTATCATTTAAAATGCAACAATTGTCATAATTTACAATGATAATTTTCCATTGTCATATTGCATAATAACTTTATTTACGAATATGAGCAGGCTTTTATACTCTTGAGGTGGTAAGTTCCATATATGGCGGGAAATTCAATTTTTTTTTTGTTCTTGTAGCTAGGCCAAATTATTGTAAACGATCATGATGTTTCCTTAACAAAATAATGTAAAGATATCAATCTTTAATTAACATTATTGCTTACATTTGTCGATAAACTGTTTTTTTCTGTTACAAACGGTTTATTGACAAATGTAAGTAATATGGTGCCTTACTGATAAATAGCTGTACAAGATAATGTAAAGTGTAAAAAAAACGATTTGCGCAAACACCATATCAATTACAATAATTGTCATGGCCTAGCTAGATAAGGACAAGCAATTGTATGAAATTTGAATTTCCTGTCATATGTGAAACGCACCACCTTAAATATAATAATCGTGAGTTTCGGTTACGGCACGTCCGAAAAAAGTTCACAGAGAACATGTTAACTAACAGCTTACAAAAATGGTTCTAGGTCAACAGACATGGAACTTTTTTTTTCTTATTGCTGGGTCGAATGAAAACGATAATGTCATATTTTAGTAAACGTGTATTGAAGAGTTCATAAGTACATTGGGTGATGCATATATTGTAAGTTTGACACAAACATGGAATGCAAAAGATTAGAAACAAGCACAGGGGCCTTACGGACAACTGCTATTACGGCACCTAACTAACGTTAAATCCGCTGTTGGAAAATCACGCGACCGCAATACGTATCTGGGCGCGTTAAGGTTCACGTTCGCGTGATTTTCCATCTGAGCGGATTTAACGTTAGTTTGGTGCCGCAATAGCAGTTGTCCGTAAGGCCCCAGGGAAACCAAGCTGCATAGACAGCTGCCTTAAAATATTCTATTTACAATCCATAATAAAACACTTTAAACACAAATATAGACAGGCACTGCAATATAAAAATATCAACTAACATAATAATGTTAAATTGAAATCCTAAAATAACTTTTAAATATTTTGTAAATGTAAAGCTCCCATGACATTTAAATAAATGTAAAACAATAAAATATCTAAGTACGTTTTTTCTACATAATTGAGCAAAAACGCATACAAAATAATATTGCTTTTTAATAAAATCAATAACACCTTGTAAAAAAGTGTAACTTAAGTTGGCCTTATGACTCCCTTTCATGGCAACAACTTTAATGAGAAACACACAGGCACGAAAAAAAAAGTGCTACGCTGGTTCTCATTAGCGCTATTAGCAAGATTTGAAAACGCGAATTGATTAAAAAATTACTAGCATTTTCACTAGGTACATAGTATTGGTAAAAAAACAAATGTGGAATGTTGAGCTTAAAATCTAGGCGGAGGGTATTCAATTTACTTAAACTAAAACATACTTAAATAATCAATAAGTACGAGTTATTGCTTTCAGAGACAAATTAAATTGACTTTGACCATTTTTTGTTGATTAAAAAAACCACCTAAGGGGTATTGAAACTGGCTTTTGACCTGCGAATCTAGATAAAATAAACCACAAGACTCAAATCAAATGCAATTTTTCAAATGTGTTGTATCATTAAGTAATTTTTTTGAAATCCCAACTAAAATAGGTCACTTTGTACATTCTCAAATACTTATTACTATTTATAATTTTGCACTTAAAGCTTTCACTCTATAAATCCTGAGACAAAATCTTTTTATAAAACACGAGATTCTTTGTAACATATTCAGATCTATAACGACAGATTCATTGTTTCGCGTTACATCATTAACGACACAAAATTGATCCCGATTTCCCGGAAACTTAGGGAAAGCCTCCGTACAAAAGTGGGGAAAGTATGAATAGTCTTCGATTACGTCGAAATAGTGGTATTTCCTAGCAGCTATTCTTATGTCCCTGTCTAAAGAACAAGGGGACCCAATATAAAACCTATATTGTTTGTTATGCTTATGAAGTAGCATCTCCGCATTAGATAAAATTTCATCAGCCATAGCGAACAAGTCTTTCATTGGGAGGGACCCATATTTGTGTATAAAAGTTGTTGGAGCGAGGCGGTACGAGTGTCCTGTCGCTCTGTCCTTCCAGATCTTATTAGTACTCTCTAGCTGCAGTAAAAATGTCGGAATGCTGTAACTGTGGGTAGTAATAACATGCGTGTGAGTGCCGTAGATGCTTTTAATTTCATAATGAAGGCTGTTTGCAAATGGAATGATTCCCCCTTGATGGACGAAGCCAAAGAAGATTGTCAGCAGTATGTTAAGAGTGTACCACAGATATAGCAGGAACTTTTTGAGTTTCCTTAAGGTTGATCCGTCAGCTTCGTTTGTATGTAAATGGTTACCGTAAAGGTACACTAATGGTATGAGCACAGGTATGATAAATCGGGCCTCTTGGTGTGGGAAGAGAGACAAAACTGCCACTGGTATGACTAGAGAGAACAGCATGAGCCCGGTGATGCTCTGTATTCTAGGCAGCTTGCTGTACTGGCCACGAATAAATCTGTAATGTGAGAAAATAACAAGTTGATAACAGGCTAACACTATTGTAAATAACTATTTGGCCATTGGTATTATACAAAAATAGTTGGACTGCCCATTAATGCCCATAGACCGTTGAAGGTCTGGAGATAATCCAAATGCTTAAGCTAGTTGGCAGCATACCCAGGAACAGTTGATTCGAGTTTTGGTGCCACTGTGAAAAAATGTTCAGTCATCAATACTGGCTCATTCCAGAGAGGTTGGCATGACGTGGTGGAGGATCGGGATTTATGGAAGGAAATAGGGAAAACCTTTTAGGAAATGGGTTATTAAAAATGGTTAAACAAAATTAAAGGTTACCTGTATGTGTTAACAGACAGTGTGGTTACAGCAAGTATTCCTAAGATATTGAACAGCAGGGGCACGTTCACAGCGATGTGAAGCCATCTCGGGTGCAGCCCGTGCTGAGTCAGATTCTTCATATTCGAGTTGTATCTCAAGAAGTTCAGAGGGGTCACCACCCAGTTATCCCAAGATATCTTCAGCGTCTCAAGCTCAGCCAAAGTAAAGTATCCATAATAACTAGAATCAACTAGAATAAGCAACAAGACTGAAGGAACGGCACAAAGAATTAACATAGATATTCTTACATGAAAATCTTTGAAACCTACTACCTTAGAACCGAGCCCTCGGTGGAGCCAAAAAAACACTGGTGTGAATGCAAACCCTACAAATGTTGGACGGTTGAATATGCCTACAACTACAATAGTGGCTATCACAATCACCTGGTTTAACGAATGAGCCGGCAAATGAGTTTTCAATTTGAAAAGTTTCACTTTTTCCACGGCTGTGGTTGCCTGCTGATATTTTTCCCGAAGAAACTCATCATGGTAAATTATTTTATCAGATATATTCATGCATTCAGCGACTAGAAGTAGCAAAACAGAAAAAAATATCATTTCAAAGGAGTTTGAGAAACTTCTACAGCAATACACCAGGACAACATAGGAACTCGCAAATATTTTAAGACGGTTCCTGAAGTTTTGTCCGTATATGACACATATTTTGTACAAACAGTAGTCATTTATGAGAGAAAGGAAACAGATGAATAGTCTCGGAATAACGAGAAGGTAATATGGCGTTTTTAAGTCAGTGTTCAAGTAGTGTTTGCTGTAAGGGTTCATGAGACGAATGAAATGTAAGGGAGGGCCGATGATCATTTTGGGAACAAATATATTCCTAATAGGGAATTTCGGATTGAATTCCCACGTCTTCGCAACGTCGATGTTGAGGATGTCTCCTAAAACAAAACATAATTAAGTTAGTTTTCTATTACGGATAACAGGAAATTGTAAACAACTAAACGTAAACATACCTGCAATAACTTCCACATTTTGAAAGAATTCGTCTGGATGTATGTAGCCCTGTTGCGGTATAATTGTAAGAAGGAATCGTACACATACAAGCAACCAATATGTTAATGGTAATTTTACAGGATTTCTAAATGAAATTGTTTTGAAAATATTTGTTTTGATGAACATGTCTTCTTTTCGTCGTCCTTGCTTAACTTATAACTATTTTAAATATACTTTATCACACATATTTTAAGATTTCATGAGATTTTCCCACAGCTTTTCTGCGAGCCGACGAGAAGAGAGCGGCGATTTATAATTTAATTAATTTCTAATCGTTTCTAATAATTTAGATTGTTTTTTTTTTTTTGTTATATCGCCCGACCCGACGCCCACTTTATAGACTAAAGCATAGAATAAAGTCATTAAGGCAATACCGCCGTAATAACTTTAGAGATCATAATTTATAGCTTAGATTTGCCATAAACTTATTTAATTACCGAAAAAAAGTCTACCAAAAACTGAAAAGGACGAGGTGAAGACATCGTATACACTGGCGATGCATGGCACCTGATAACCCCGATATCAGTAAAATAATGTGACGAGGAGGTATGGCTTTAATGGCTATGTCCTGACCAACAATGGCCGAAAATATAAAAAAAAAAGTATTTATTTGTCACTGTCAAGCTTTGTTCTGTCACTGTCATTTAAACATCCAAGCTTTGGACGTTTTTAGGTTATGCTACGCTATCAGTGGTATTTATTTTTGTTTTGTTTTGCCAGCTGAGCAGATAATGGTAACGTAGATGCAGAATGTAATACGAGTACTGCCTATGCCAGCTGTTTGATTTGATTGTAAAACTGAGGAGTTTTTCAATTTGTCGGAAAATGTGTGAACGTAAGAAATTCACAAAAGTTCTATTAGAAAAGTCTCTAAAATTGATTCGAATGTATGATTGGCTACTTAATATGTTTGTATTGGTAAGTTTATACCTAATTCCCTTTAAACAAACTTCTATGCCTCTACCACCAGCTTCCATAATCCAATTTATCTTTAATATCCTCAGGATTTCTTTGTGGATAACCACTGGGATAAACTCCCAGCTAGCTGGAGAGAAAGCTTTGTGAACCTCAGCCCTCAAGAACTTGGCTGTATATTATCTGGCAGGCCAACCACACATGTCTTTCCACTCTCTTTTTTAGCGGTCGTACAAACCGTTAGAACCTTCAGTATTCCTAGAGAAAGTTGTTATAACACAGCAACGAAAAGTTGCGAAGGTCCCAGCGTTCGTGTACACAAATGTGGTGGCCATCCAAAGTTAAGGAATCTATTTTTAAAGCATGTGAAGTTAAAAAAGAGACATGAGATCAGTTTGATGGCAGATGTTGTGAATGATACCGCTAGTAAATGCGCTTGCAATGCGGTTATTGACTTTGGCTCAGGCTTAGGGCATCTAGTCAGAATGCTTGGTTATAAGTATGACTTGTATACAGCTGGCATTGAGTGCCAAACTCAACTGACCGATGAGGCTAGGTCAGTACTGTTGGTATGTATACAATGAGATATGGAATTGGAAATGATTTCAGCATGATCCTATATTTAGACAACATTTCTATTTTAGAAAACTTGATTCAGAATTGGAGTACACAGCAAGCAAACATCTGTCACCGGAAGCCATGTCAAATTTGCACCGACCGACACATTTCAATGTAACCCTTACACATCTTGAACAGCTATCCAAGTTGCCTTTACCCGACACCATGGACAGCTATGGCTTAGTTGGCTTGCACCCGTGTGGTGACTTGGGACCGTTGCTGCTCAAGCATTTTGTAGACAATGACAAGGTGAAGTTCATCTGTTTAGTGGGCTGTTGCTTTATGAAGCTGACAAGTGATGGGTACCCCATGAGTGAATATGTGAAAGGGCTAGACAGTCATTTGTCTTATGTTAGTCGGGAAATATCTTGTCATGCTATAGAGAGCTACTGTGAAAGGCTTGTGATGGGGAAATTTGAAGATTTGAAGGTGAGAACAAGAACTGAACCAAATAATATATTACATATTTTGATGTTAGAGAAAAAATTACAGATTTTAATGGCACCTTTAGTATGTAAAGGTGCCATGAATATCTTTTTTCTAATAATTTATTTTATTTTATTATGTCCTATTTAATTTGGCTTGTCTTCTATGTGACCTATTCTCCAAGTATATTTCAGAATCAGAATCAGAATCAGAATCCATTTATTGTAACACTGTGTACATATATGCAAGTTCTCAAAATAGGTTTAGTCTCAACAGCTTCGCCCTTAACGGACATACAATAATTTAATAATAAAATATTTCACACTTTGAGGAAAATTTTACTTTAAGGTCTTGACCATCTATTTTAATCTTTCAATATCTTGTATACATTTCAATATGTAAAAAGGTTTGATTAGGTATGTATTCCTCACAGATCTTGTATATACCTTATAATAATTCCATGGTTTTCCTACTAAAAAAAAGGGAAATGCACAGAGGTATTTTAAAATTTACATACAAAAAAATTAAAGACATTTTCAATAGGGCTGGGGGTCTAACACAATGTTTGACTGAAGTACTATTCAAGTCTGTGGTAACTAGGCAGTGTACTATGGCCCACATTTTCATGCGTGTTTATAGATGCCCGTTTCCTGCTGCTGTAGTGCTGTACTATCTATCTGATTCCAGGTGCATGCCTACAGAGCAGCTCTTGAAGACATGCTTATGAATATGGACCCTAAATTTAAACATGCTCCTATCAGAAGCATCAAGCATACTGAGTCCATGACTTTTGAAAGGTATGATAAAATTAGGCTTGTTTTATATGAATCTTGTGTTTCATAATGTTTTTTAGGGTTCTTTTCCCAAAGGGTAAAAACGGGACCTACTAGCCTACGCTGTCTGTCTGTCTGTCCTACCTTTTAACGGTTGTATCTTGCGATCCGTAACAGATAAGTTATAGTTGAAATTTTCACAGAATATGTAATGTAATGGCGGATTAACTAAAAAATAATAAAGTCAAAAAGTTAAAACAATAAAGATGTGTTAGTCCCCCCCATAGTCCCATATGATAGTCTAACTGGTTTGCCCATCAGGAATAATTTTCCTGGTTTTCACTGTCCAAAAGTGTAACAAATATGTTGAATTTAAAGTCATAACTATAAGAGGTGCCACTATTGGCAAATAAATTAGTTTAAAATAATATATTTACGTACTTAATGTTGATGAATGTCAATAATACAAAAGTATAATAACATAATTGTACTTTTAAGGTTCTTGGACATACGATGGATTCTCATTGGATGCCCGAGTATCACATTTGTTTACACCTTTAAATCAGATAAGAAAAATTCTGCTATATTAATAAAGCTCAAGCTCAAGCTCAAGCCGTTCAAGCTCCCTTCGTTTCAAATTTCAGATATAGCAGTTTAGCTCTAGAAAAGCTGGATATTGAATTACCAACAAGCCCTGAAGTGTGGTCCCGGGGTGAAGCGCTGCTGTCCCAGTGGCGCCGCGTGGTGACAGTTTACACGCTGCGGCTTGCGCTCGCGCCGCTCGTCGAGACTGTTATACTGCTGGATAGAGAACTGTTCGCACTTGAAAAGGGTAAATAATGCCTACTGTAGAATAATGTTGGTGCAGGACGCACCCTGTCCAGCCTCACCTCTGTATTCAAAGCCTTAAACTACTCAACAGACAGACAGACCCACTTACCCTCGTTTAGACGCCCCACCATTTTAATTAAAACATACTATGGTGAATGCAAGCATTAGGTTGCCAATCTGCCATGTTTGTTTACGCTTTTAGGCAAGATATACAGAGTTACCATTTCCCATCACTTGCACAGATTTTTACCAATATTTGTTAGCAATTTAGTAAGTATACCAATATTTGATTGTTTGAGATGGACTCAACACTTTGGACACTAGTTGTGTCCTTTCGATACAAATATTTGTAGCAGTGTCGATTAAATATATTTTCTTTTATTCTTTAAAAGAAATAATTTCATTACTTCGACGACAAATAAAAGATTCAAGTTTTTACTTGTTAAATGATCTCACATTTAATGACAACATCACACATTTCGCACAAAATTAAAACATTTAAAAATATATAACAATGAAAATACTAAAACAACAGTATACATAGACGTTACTTAATTCAACTGAAGCAACACTTAGGGTTTTATAAATACACATTTAAATTAAATATAAATTGTACAACATTGCATTGACATGACTCATAAGGATTATTTAAATTGGCAACTCAGCATCTTAAAGTGCTAAGTCTAATCTAATGGTGGCACTTCACATTGCCCAACTTTGCCAAATAAAAAGAGACGCAGCTATGCAGGCTGTATAGCTGCGTCTCCCCCCATTCGGCAAACACAGGCAATGTGAAGTGCCAACATAAAAGTTGATCTCAACCACCGTCTGACCAACGGGAGAAAGAGAGGGATATATTATTCTCACACTTTCTCTCCCGTTGGTTATACGGCGGTCCGTCAAGTGAAGTGCTGTTTCACACTAAGATTAACAGATTGAAATGAAGGGAGAAAAAAAATATTATACACACACACAACACACATTAATATAATAAGTCCTGAAGTGTGGAGCAACAATTATAATATAAAAAAATAATTGCAAGGACATGCTCAAATTAACTTAAAATACTTACTTTTCAAATGTTGACCAGTCAGTTTTGTGAAAATAATGCGCGTTTAAAAAACTTATCAAATAACATTCAACAATGGACTTAAAATTAGGCAATGCTAAATATTTTGGCACTTTACAAACAATACCTAGCTACATAGTTCACTTATTAAAATTATTTAAATGACTAGAAAATGCTTTCGGAATGCTGCAGAACATGATTGTTGTAACTAACTTTTTCAAGTAATCATTTAACATTACATACTCCTAGTTCTGGGGCCTGCGGCTACCTATTAACGCGGGCTCGAAACAGCGCATTGCGAAAAATCAAGTGAACGTGAACCTTAACGCGCCGAAATAACGTTTGCGGTCACGCAACTTTCCGCATCACTTAAACAGAATTGCTTAAAACAGTTAGCCGCAAGAACCCATTAGGTCCACCCCAGTAAGTATATTGCCGGAGCTGAACGGCAATGTACCTATACTAGAACAAAAACTGGATTATTTGACCAGTTTTCATTTTAAACTAGCTGACCCGACAGACGTTGTCCTGTCATAAAACTGTCAAACGGGCGAAGTTAAAATTTTCGTTAAGTTTCTGAAACTTTCCAATTTACTGGGCAATTTTCCGTTCCGTAAGATTCCCTACAGAGTAATAGAAAACTTATAAAAAAAAAGATGAATTAAATCAGTAAAGTCGTTCTCAAGTCATGGCGTGACCAAGGCAAATAGGGATTCATTTTTATAAATATAGATTATCATTGAACCACTGGATAATGTCTAATAATTTTTCACCCCATATTATCCTTTAATAATACTAATAATTTTGTAATAATACTTACGACATATCTCATTTTATACAAGGCATTTATTTCCAGGGATGTCGTGCGAAATTCGTCCAGTTTTCGATCCGAAGTTGTCACCTAGAAACCATATTATGACAGCGAGAAGATAAAGTTCAATAATTTAGTTTATTTACAGTAACTACACTGGAATGTCAATAAATATGTTATATTATTATGTACATTGTGTTGTCTATCTAGAATTTACATTAATTTCAAGATATGTGTGATCTAGCTACCTCATTTCAAATAAAATAAAATAAATATTCGGGACATTTATCTTTTGCACGCACGGTCATCTGACCCCAAACTAAGCAAAGCTTGTAATATGGCTGCCAGAGACTGATATATGTAACTTTTTTTCAAATAATAACTTGCCGTAGCTTGTGGATGTGGTCTATGGTACTATAGCCTTTTTGGAAACCGGCTTGTTTGGCAGGCTGGAAGTCATTAAACCTGCGATCGAAACGATTCGAGATGACCCTCGAAAACAGCTTATAAACATGGCTCAGAAGCGAGATGGGTCTGTGATTTTTCAGCAAGGTCTTGTCACCTTTCTTAAAGAACATCACCGCCACGCCTCTGCTCCACGCTTCTGGCGTCATACCTTCGAGTAAGACGGAATTAAAGAGCTTCTGAAGAACTTTGAATACCACTGTTCCACCCGCTTTTAGAAGCTCTGATGTGATTCCATCGGCGCCTTGTTCTTGAGCTGTTTCAGGGCTATCCTAATCTCGTACAGGCCGATGTCCGGGATATCTTCAGTATAGTGTCGGCTCAGCTTGGCTCTTGGCTCTTTAGCCGATCTGCTGACAGGTCTAGCAACCGAAGTGTTTAACTGTCCATAGAACCTCTCGATTTCCCCTAATACCTCGGCTAATGACAGCGCCACCTGTAAAAAGTTTCCGGCCAACTCTATAATTTTGTACTTTTAGTCAAGCGTGTTTCACATTTTCGTCTTTACCGTACAATATTTCTATACTATACCAAAAGTACAAACTAAACATCAATTATTATATACGGCAGTACCTAAAATTGGGCGGCCTTGTCGCCTAAAGCGATTTCTTTAATTCCTCTTAGTGAAGTAAAACCTCAGTTCAGACAAAGAAGGAAGATATGGTAAGGTGACGTGGCTGGTGCGAACGCATCTGGCCTAAATTAGGCCTGATGCCTTTAGTCAAACTTACCCAGCAGAATTGTCGCCCTTTTTGCATGTGGACTATTAGTTCATTGGTGTCGCTGCAAGTTTCTTAGTGTGCGTGAAAAATGAATAAGGCGAAATAGTGATTAAAAAAAATACATTGTAACACGAGCGATAATTGTACTAATACTAAGGCATATCTCCCTAGTTTGTCTGAGAGTAAAACCCATCTAATAGCTTAAAACAAAACACAACAGAAGACCTGGCAGAAGAACTGTTAAAGGAAAAGCAACATTGTTCCCCTTGCAAGTATGTTCAGAATCTGGCATCAGGCGTTGGCGGGCGGGTGGGGCAGCATGGGCGCTGGCTCCTCGTCCGAGTCCTCGGAGTGCACGCGCGTGAAGCGGCGCCGCTCCAGCAGCCGCCGCAGCTTGAACTCGCCCTGGCCGTACTCCCAGCGGCGCCGGGACACGCTCTTGCGACCTACACCAACACCTCTACGGTTAGGAGGTATATCCAGCTGAGGTAAACAGAGGCCACTGAAGCAATGAGAAGTCACAGGCAAAACTAATCTTAGATGGCGCCACCTTCGCTGGTGCTGTCATTTGTGGTTTATTTGAGGTTATAAACATTGCTCTTGAATGAAACAATAAATATAAACTTTGCTTTTAAACAGTAAAACGTTTTCTCTAATGACAGTGGTGAATCTCAAAAAAGAGTTAAAGAAAAGAAATGCTTCCTTAGCTGGTAAAAGCTGATCTTGTGGCAAGGTAGGTATGCAATAAAATTATCAATATTATATTTTCTCATCGTAAGGAAAGCGGTGTGTACCTTAATTTTTACACTGAAATGCACTACACAGAGGCATGTTTTAATACCAGACGATATTTATTGTGTAATTACTACCCCCCCCCCCCCCCCCCCCCAAAATTAAATCCTGGATCCGCCCCTGAATGAAAAGTTGCGATGGAGTCTCCCAACTCACGCGCGTCCAACTTATCAGATAAGATGGATCGTTTTACAAACAAATAAATAATTTGAATCTTAAAAACTTATCAGGTAGCAGTTGGTAGGCTCCATCGTAAATTGGCAGTTATTATAACTTTTTTTTGTAAATTTTTTCATGACTGGATTCAAAGTCCTTTAGTCGTAATATTAAACAAGTTTACTTAGTATTAAGACAGAAGACATAATAGGTATTAATAACGTCAAACAAGTCATAGTCACAGTCAGAGTCAAGCAAAGTAATGTCAGACTTAGTGCAAATAAAGTCGTGTCTCAACCAAGAGCGCAGATGTTTTCGAACGCTACTTGAATCTTCTCGTAGAAGAAAATAGGCCAATATGAGTTAGCGATATTAAATTGTAACTCTTTAATCTCACTATAGCCCTATAGCATATCTACTTCGTGTCGATGTTTGTGAATAATAAATAAATAAAAAGAATATTTACGGGTTATTTACCCTTAAATAATCATATAACTTTAGTGAACAACTGTGATAGTTTAAAACAGCGTTATAAAAAGTTTTTTGACAAGAATTTCGGTCACCCCAATGTTACTTTTCATGGCCTCATTCACGTCTTCCAAACTTTCTGACTGGGTGTTTTCCGATAGTTACAATCTGTATTTCAATTTGTAGCATCATAACGGTACCAAATGCAAGCGACCATGCAAAATATGTTTCTGCCATTATCAAGCACAATTACTGCGACAAAAACAAATAAATACGGAAAGGGTGTAAGAATGTGAAAAATAAAATAACAAAGCTGCTTCCAATAAATATATTCAACACAACAATATAAGTAAGTACATCACAAAGTTTTACGAGTATAAAGCGTAAATAAAAAGAAAAATAATATTTCATAATAAATCAAGAGTGCTACCAAAAAAGCATTGCGGCTAATTTTATAATTTTCTGGTTGGTTATTTTTGGTCAATATTGCGTCTTTTTCGGAAAGAGAATAATTCTTTTATAAGTTCTATGTCATTCAAAAATAAGGGTCATAAAAATTAAGCAGCAAGACTTATTTAAGAGCATACATACAAAGAATAAATTGTGCTTAATACCTTGCTTAAATGCGACATGGAATGTGAAACAAATTCGATTAAAATTAAATTAAATAATACTAAAATCACAAAACAGTGCTTACTAAACATCGAGATCTCGGTGTTACTAAACTATTAAAATAACAAAATAAACATTATACACTGTGTTGTTTTGCACTCTCTGTTTCTCAAAATACCAATTGACTACAACAGGAAATATTAAAGTTACGATTTTTTTAAAGATTTGGACTCAATATCAACTTTGGTACTCTCTCTTTAAATGAGGAGAGAATACAAAACAACACTTAGATTAATAAGGAAAAAAGTGAATCACAAAAAATCTCAGATCAGAGTATCAGGTTCATAATAGAGTAAACTACTACAATGAAATAGATATAAATAAATGCAAAATTTCACTACAGATCTTATTTTTTTTTTTAAATAACTTCTTTCGTAATCAATATATTTTTAACATCATAAAATACATCATTAAATTACTTAGGAATGGTCATAATAATTATTCAGTATCTCGTCTTTAATCATCAGTCATAATAAAATTACGCAGAAAAACTCAAAATATCTACATACAACTACAATTAATGCATAAACAAGAGATCAACCTCTTATTGGTTTGTACATAAATTCGTTGTATATTAAAGTCGATAATAAGTTCTAGTTCCGTCTTTTGCAAATTGATGTTTTTAAGAATAATTATGGCCCAGCATAGCTTTTTTTTCAACTAAAGAAATTAGTTTTTTTTAATTCTCTAGAGAGAACTGGATGAGCCAAACGGTAACATTTAGAATGTGATGTAATAGTAACATTTTGGTGTCAGCAATGTATAAGGCCGCGTTTCGACGTGCAGTGGAGCGTCGAGACATTACATCCCGTTTGTTTCTATGGAACCGTTCTCAACTACAACAGGCTGATTGCGAGGCGCCTAGCTGCTCTAGCTGAGATCGAATGAAACCGAAAACGCGGCCTTACCCAGTCCTAAGAGATATTGAAAGGCATGTAGGCTGAGGTATGGCTATTACTTTTTGATATTTACGTGACAGCGTCGTATTGCCGCATAGGCAACATAGTAAGGGTAAAGGATTAACCAACACAGTGTAGTTGAAGTTACTTTTAAATTTTCGCGATTTGAACACATGTTTTAAATGTTTATCGAGACTTATCGTGCATTACGGCAAGTGAGGGTAGAAGACCAAACTCCCGCTCTTTTTCGACTTACCGAGTTTCAGTCAGCTCGTGACGACGGCCATTGTAACATGGTCGAAACGTCGAGCGAAAGATACCTATTTTTACGTAAATAATATAATGCGCGTATTTTTTTTAATGATAGGCTTGCGTTTGACCGCCTACTCGCCTGATATTAAGCGATGATGCGGTCTACGATGGAGCACGCTTGCCTAGAAGAAACCGATCCACTCGTGATTTGAAGACTTGATTGTAAATATCGCGGAACACCCATTCAGGCAGCGCATTCCACAGACTAGGAGTTCGCACAATAAAAGTGGATACAAAGCGCTTCGCAAAATATCAACCATAACGATTTTTCGTACCCACTCTGGCAGTCAGATGAGCAAAAAAAATGTGGAAAATGAGAATAGTGGGGTCGATAAGCCCCGGTAAACATTTAAAACAATGTAGTGGATCGAGAGTGGCATTTCTGTCAGTAGATCTAGGGCACGAGTGGCTCGGCCTCCGTCAGCTTACCCTTGTTTCTGGCCTGGCGCAGCGCAGCGGCCGCGAGCGCCAGCAGCAGCGCGGCCGCCGCGCCGCCCGCGCCGCCCGCCGCGCCCCACCACCACTCCCACCCGCCGGCCACCGGCGCCGGCGCACTCACCTCTGCAACAACAACAATTACTACATTTAGATCTAAAGTCTCGTTTCATTTTAGATGTCCAACAATGTAAACAAATATGGCTGACAGGTGACAGGCAACCAATCAATGGTGTGGTAATTTAGAACATTAGTGGCGGACGCTCTAAGGCTGCTGCCATCCATCCGCCCCTAACCAAAGAGATGAAAGAGAATGTAACTCGACGCTACGCCTAACTAAACTAATTAAAACAACATAACGTACTGTGTCAATATCCTCTGGTATAAGTGTTCTGTGGTCAATATCATCCATCAAAAATGTTTCAAAATAAAAAACATAACGTCAACAATAATTATTCTTTGAACATTATTAATAATTAATTTATCTCTTCTTCGATAAATTTCACGGTAATATCTCTAATTTTATCAGTAGAGTGATTCAAAGTTTCTGTGTACCTATTTTAGTGTTAATTTGAACGCATGTGCCACCGTTTCAATTTAGCTACCTTCGAACTGAGATTTCATATTTTACTACGTATCGTTGCCCCCCCAAAGATTTCATACTATACTACGTGCCCCCGAACTGTGAACCCATAATATATTGGTGCTAAGCTTTGTTCAAATTTCGGAGAAAAAACTCGTGCAGTTATCTAGGCCACGTAGTACAGCTTGAGTAAAGCCCGTTGCAGACCTTGCGAAGTACAGGTGGCAAGTACAAGTAGCAAGTACCTACTAGATACTAGTAGTTAGTAGATACTTGCTACTTGTACTTCTCATGGTCTGCATACTTAGGTGATAATTTGAATTTAGTTTAGGAATCGTGGTAATTTCTGGTAATAACTGTGATGATTACTTGTTTTGCAGTTGTTTGAACACTTTGAACTGATACAGGACTCACTACCTATATTATTATCACTGTATTGCAAGATGTCATTCAAGTTGCTGGTTGCAACGTGAGCGATGGAAAAGGTAATTTCATATTAAAACTGTTAACATATTCGTGTCCTACAACGAAAGAGAATGTAAACACAATGGTACCGTATTACTAATGACCATTGAATAGACTTTTCGAATTAGCAATCCAAGGTATTTATTACTATATAATTACGATTTACCCTTAGTCTCAGATATGATAGTTTTCGAACACTTTTTTCGTTTACGTATTGTTCCATACATTTTAGTAAAGCGCATCCAGCGGAAACGCGAAAGAACTAAAATCGGTAGTAAACGGCGGTATAGATTGCTTCACTATAGTACGAAAAAAATATCGAATACCTTTCAGCCCAGCAATGTATGGAACAATACGAAAACGAAAAAAGTTTTCGAATACTATCAAAACTTGTACTATGGGTAGAACAGAGTAGATACTTTTAAAGGTTCCGTACGGCGTACCGTACCCAAAGGGTGAAAACGGAACTCTATTACTAAGCTTACGCTATGTCTGTCAGTCCGTCCTACCTCTTAACGCTGGTCGGTTTTTTATGTTATTTCCCAAAAGCAAAGAAGTTTAAACCACTGCTGGAACACAGGCCTTCTCTCAGAGAAAGGATGGGCCCTAATTCATCATCATCATCAAACTTGCTTGGGCGATATCTCGGAAACTGTCGATCCTGGACTAGCAGTTTCTTTGCAAAAGTGATAGATCTCGTCGAGATCTTCATTTCAGATGACAGCTGTCAAACTTGCTTGGGCGATATCTTGGAAACCGTCGATCCTGGACTAGCAGTTCCTTCACAAAAGTGATAGATCTCGTCGAGATCTTCATTTCGGATGACAGCTGTCAAACTTGCTTAGGCGATATCTCGGAAACCGTCGATCCTGGACTAGCAGTTCCTTAGCAAAAGTGATAGATCTCGTCGAGATCTTAATTTCGGATGACAGCTGTCAAACTTGCTTGGGCGATATCTTGGAAACCGTCGATCCTGGACTGGCAGTTCCTTCGCAAAAGTGATAGATCTCGTCGAGATCTTCATTTCGGATGACAGCTGTCAAACTTGCTTGGGCGATATCTTGGAAACCGTCGATCCTGGACTAGCAGTTCCTTCGCAAAAGTGATAGATCTCGTCGAGATCTTCATTTTGGATGACAGCTGTCAAACTTGCTTGGGCGATATCTTGGAAACCGTCGATCCTGGACTAGCAGTTCCTTTGCAAAAGTGATAGATCTCGTCGAGATCTTCATTTCAGATGACAGCTGTCAAACTTGCTTGGGCGATATCTTGGAAACCGTCGATCCTGGACTAGCAGTTCCTTCACAAAAGTGATAGATCTCGTCGAGATCTTCATTTCGGATGACAGCTGTCAAACTTGCTTAGGCGATATCTCGGAAACCGTCGATCCTGGACTAGCAGTTCCTTAGCAAAAGTGATAGATCTCGTCGAGATCTTAATTTCGGATGACAGCTGTCAAACTTGCTTGGGCGATATCTTGGAAACCGTCGATCCTGGACTGGCAGTTCCTTCGCAAAAGTGATAGATCTCGTCGAGATCTTCATTTCGGATGACAGCTGTCAAACTTGCTTAGGCGATATCTCGGAAACCGTCGATCCTGGACTAGCAGTTCCTTCACAAAAGTGATAGATCTCGTCGAGATCTTCATTTCGGATGACAGCTGTCAAACTTGCTTAGGCGATATCTCGGAAACCGTCGATCCTGGACTAGCAGTTCCTTAGCAAAAGTGATAGATCTCGTCGAGATCTTAATTTCGGATGACAGCTGTCAAACTTGCTTGGGCGATATCTTGGAAACCGTCGATCCTGGACTGGCAGTTCCTTCGCAAAAGTGATAGATCTCGTCGAGATCTTCATTTCAGATGACAGCTGTCAAACTTGCTTGGGCGATATCTTGGAAACCGTCGATCCTGGACTAGCAGTTCCTTCACAAAAGTGATAGATCTCGTCGAGATCTTCATTTCGGATGACAGCTGTCAAACTTGCTTAGGCGATATCTCGGAAACCGTCGATCCTGGACTAGCAGTTCCTTAGCAAAAGTGATAGATCTCGTCGAGATCTTAATTTCGGATGACAGCTGTCAAACTTGCTTGGGCGATATCTTGGAAACCGTCGATCCTGGACTGGCAGTTCCTTCGCAAAAGTGATAGATCTCGTCGAGATCTTCATTTCGGATGACAGCTGTCAAACTTGCTTAGGCGATATCTCGGAAACCGTCGATCCTGGACTAGCAGTTCCTTCACAAAAGTGATAGATCTCGTCGAGATCTTCATTTCGGATGACAGCTGTCAAACTTGCTTAGGCGATATCTCGGAAACCGTCGATCCTGGACTAGCAGTTCCTTAGCAAAAGTGATAGATCTCGTCGAGATCTTAATTTCGGATGACAGCTGTCAAACTTGCTTGGGCGATATCTTGGAAACCGTCGATCCTGGACTGGCAGTTCCTTCGCAAAAGTGATAGATCTCGTCGAGATCTTCATTTCGGATGACAGCTGTCAAACTTGCTTGGGCGATATCTTGGAAACCGTCGATCCTGGACTAGCAGTTCCTTTGCAAAAGTGATAGATCTCGTCGAGATCTTCATTTCGGATGACAGCTGTCAAACTGCGTTTGCCGATATCTTGGAAACCGTCGATCCTGGACTAGCAGTTTCTTCGCAAAAGTGATAGATCTCGTCGAGATCTTCATTTCGGATGACAGCTGTCAAACTTGCTTAGGTGATATCTCGGAAACCGTCGATCCTGGATTAGCAGTTTCTTTGCAAAAGTGATAGATCTCGTCGAGATCTTTATTTCGAATGACAGCTGTCAAACTGCGTTTGCCTATATCTTGGAAACCGTCGATCCTGGACTAGCAGTTCCTTTGCAAAAGTGATAGATCTCGTCGAGATCTTCATTTCGGATGACAGCTGTCTATAATAGGTAGAGCCTCTGGCAAAGCTATAGTAATATTTTTGTGTTTCAGGCATGCAATCTCAACCAAACGCAGGACATACAAATGTAAATGATACAAGTGCTGCAATGGTTCCTAATGAAGGTGGTGTAACATCGGATACACAAGAAGAAAAAGATTTTTAAGAAGATTTTCGAGATTGGTTTGTGTTTGCAATCTCAAAATTATGAGATTTATAGAAAACAATGTTGCTTGATTTTTGAAGTTACCAAAAGAATGTGAAGAAACTGCACATCATTTGATGTTCTTCGATAAATTATTTGATTCGGTGAATGGATCTTACAGTGAAATTCAGGGAAGACATTTTTACTTGCTGCAGTAACGCCGAAATCACCACATCAGAAATTTTGGAGTGAAGCTCTTCCAGTTTTAAGATCGTTACGATATTTAAATGACGGGAGGGAAAAGGTTGTTCGGTCCATAACAAGCTGGATTAAGACTAAAGAAGGATTCCAAATGCTTGTAAATTCTTTACACAAAAATCAACTTAACTATATTGTTAATAAATTTCAACCACAGGATGACAGGACCCATTAGAAAATATGTTTGGCTCCATATGGTCACTGAGCATATGCAATAGAATGCCTGGTGCATTTGTTTTTGAAAGCAAATATAAATCACTTTTAATAAATAATTTATCAATGGGTCATTCGCAAGGAGCGAATTGTGAAAAAGATACTTCAGCCGGCTTACAAACAATACGCGATTATTTTGATATTTGAGCTCCAAATCAAATGAAAAAGAAAATATCGAAATTGATGAGGAAGAGTTTATAATGAGGATCAGTAATCATCATCAGCCGGAAGACGTCCACTGCTGAACATAGGCCTCCCCCTTTAACCTCCACATTGAACAACAGCCCGCCTTTTGCATCCACTGGATACCCGTGACTCTCACAATGTTGTCGGTCCATCTAGTGAGAGGCCTCCTTACGCTGCGTCTTCCGGTTCGTGGTCTCCACTCCAGAACCTTTCTTCCCCATCGGTTATCGGTTCTGCGATGGGCGATGGCAATGGCAATGGGCGATGTGGCCCGCCCATTGCAACTTCAACTTGCAAATTTTAGCAGCTGTCGGTGACTCTAGTTCTTTGGCGAATATCCACGTTTCGGATCTTATCGCGCAAAGAAACTCCGAGCATAGCTCTCTCCATTGCCCGCTGTGTGACTCTGAGCTTTTCCAAAAGGCCAACAGTTAAAGACCACGTCTCAGTACCATATTAGTAAAGTAGTAGCAAATTCAATAGAACTAGTACTCACTTTATTCTTCATGACATATCTTTTTGAATTATCCAAATCGGACCATTACTTACGAAGATATTAAGTAATAAACATTATGCCGTTCCTGCCGCTAAAAGAAATGTACGTGGGTGCGTATGACGTCACTGGGACGATCGCCGCCAATTACCCGTTGGCCCCTAAAAGGCGCGCAGTGTTTTGGGTGTTTAATTGTGACTTTGATGCAAATTAAGTGCCCGATTTGTGTCTAATTCATCTTTTTAACTATGTACAAATATTGTATTGAGCCAAAATGTACAAACACCTCTTTTAAAACGCCAGAATGTAAAAGTAGGTTACAACTTATTTCCATATCAACTAAATAATGGGTAGGTATAGTTATGTAGGTACTAACATCGAAACGATCTACACAGCCATGTCTAGTAGCTTGGGTAGAGGGTGGAGTCATAGTAAAAATAATAGTAAGTTGACTCGAGGCCCGTAGGAGATTTAAATACCTACTCATGCCCGAACACGCAGGGTTGTCCGTGTCTCTGAGTTTTACAGGTACCTATGTATATTATAATGAAACAATAACACGTAGATACGGATATACGGATTTTACGATTGTAAATAATAAGGTACGTACTCCTAAAATAAATCAATGTTTGTAGCGGGTGGCTATACGACCCGGTAAAAGTATAATTTTATTCTTTTACAAATATCGGTCTCGGCTATCTCCATTACTCTGATTATATTATGTCAATAATATTGTAAGTATATTTTTTAAATATACAACTGAGTGCGAGACGAGTAAGGTATGATATGTTAATAAACCTGATGGTAAGTGTCACGCCTATCGTTTGTGTGCGTGCTGCGGTGCGTGCGTACAGGCATGCGCACATATAAGGCGCACGATGTATCTTTCTTCGAAGATAACTTACTATTATATTTTTACTACGGTGGAGTTTTATCATCTCTTTTTACAACGGAGTACCATATTTTACGAAGTTTTGGGTCTCTCGGCACATTAAAAAAAATTGTTTTTCTGGCGTTTTAATAGAGGTGTTTGTACATTTCGGCACTATACAATATTTGTACATAGTTAAAAGATCAATTAGACACAAATCGGGCACTTAATTTGTATCGAAAATCACAATTATCCACCCAAAACACGGCGCGCCTTATAGCTGCCAACGGGTAACTGGCGACGAACGTCCCAGTGACGTCACAAGCTATCACGCCAGCCGACCAGTGAATTTCGCTAGTAATTTGGTCAAAACTTCGTTATTTTTTGTCGTAAAACAATATTTTTGCACTGTATGTTAAGGATTTCTTAGCTCTATAAATCTGCATTCTCAACTAAAAACGATACTGATCCTCATTGATCCCATCAACACTCAATCAATAATGATGAACGCATCCACTAGTGATGTAGAAAATTGTGCAGCTGTTGGTTATTGCAGTGGATTGATGGTCAGAAAGGAAATAATAATATTTAGTTAACCACTGTAAAACCTGCAATAAAGACCTCGAAAACCATGAGGAACTACCATTCGTGGTCTCCACTCAAGAACCTTTCTTCCGGTTTATCGGTTCTTCGAGCGAAATGGAACATAATTATAATACATAATATTACCTATGATTTTAGACAAACACAGTAAAAAAATTTAAATCCCAGAATACATACAATTAATAATATCTATAAATGTAGATTTAAACTTTTTAAAGTCTAAATTGCACAAACAACGCCTGCAGAGTTTTTTAATATCGATTGGTGCAAACTAATCTTAAACATATTGTCAGGAAAATCACAGCCAAGCGATGAGACAGAGATTGTTAAAGCTGCTTTTGATTATTATTATTATTATTATTTTTTTTTTTTTTTTTACCATTCTAATTATTGTATTTTTTAGCCACAAATAAATGATGACTATGTCTATGTCTATGTCTATATAAAACATAAAACAAAAAATTTAACTTATCAGGTGTTTTTTTTTTAATAGGATTTAGCATAGTATAATGTTTAATTAAAACCAATGCATTTTTAACATATTTTTGTATAAGCTCTAATGTAAAAACGGTAATACGTACAAGCGTCAAACTTGGCATGATTATAGTACACACTCCAAACTATAAAAACAAACAATAATAAATGACCAAGTGCGAGTCAGTGACAAATTTCTGTTTATTTCTTCAAGATATAATTGTGTTACATTATAGCGTATTCATTTGATAATTTTATTTATGAGTTGTATAAAACTGTACAGCCGTTTAATAAATATTTTATTAAAGCTCGCAAAAAAGCTTATTATTTCTGAAGTAGACGGAGCGCTGCAGCCAAACTTATGCTTAGCGGACTTAATTTTTACAGTAGGCAAGATGTTTTTTCTACTATGGAAAATGATTGTAGTTTTTTACGGAATGTATGGGATTGGTCACGTGAATTTTTCACCAGTTGTGTAAATCTCATACATTTTGTATAAAACTACAAGCGTTTTCTGTAGTAGAATAGAATTAATACAACCTGCTATTCATCTGTAGGTTAAATGTAGTACCGTTAGTGGCGGATAGATGGAGGCACATATAATTGATTTCAAATATGGCTGAGTTGCCAGTCTATCTCCGTATATATATAGTAGTCTTTGCAACCAATGACAATCACTAGCGAGGAAATTCAGAGCTGTCATTGGTCGAAAAACGTTTGTTTGTTTATATAGTTAGATATCTAAAAAGAGACTTTACATCCATCTTTTCCCTATCTCCATTAAGAGATTTGGGGGCCAAATGTTTTGTAGCGATGATAGTTCAGTGGTTGGCGCATCTAACTTTCATGCCGCAGGCGTAAGTTCGAATCCGGTGAGCTATCGATGCAGGGAAAATATCGTTTGAAAATAATAGCAAAAATAATAGTAGGGTCCATTATCATACCCGTATATACCCTAGTAGCATTTATTGTAGTTATACAGTTATTCCAACGTAATATTCCCAACACAAATAGTTGGCCAACTGTCAGAAATGGCCGGCTTGATTCGAAGTAGCCCAACGAACAGTGCCCCCGTTGGCCTAACGGTACCGGCCAACATTGGCTCATCAATCATGGCCATCGTTCGGCCCAACTAACGCCGCCAGCATTGGGCCAACAGAGTAGGGCCAACACGCATCGTTGGCCTACTCTGCATAGGGCCAACAATGTATTTGCGACGTAGGGCCACCCACCATTTGTCACGCATAGGGCCTGCGGTGTATTTGGAACATAGGGCCACCCGCTATTTTATTCATTTAGGGCCTAAGGTGTATTTGATGCATAGGGCCATCCTCTATTTAGCACGCATAGGGCCTGCGGTATATTTAGGACATAGGGCCACCTACCATTAATAACATATAGGGCCTTCGATGTATACTGGACATAGGGCCACCTGCTATTTGACTCGCATAGGGCCTACGGTGTATTTGAGACGTAGGGCCACTCGCTATTTTATTCATTTAAGGCCGACGGTGTATTTGGTGCATAGGGCCACCCCCTATTTAGCAGGCATAGGGCCTAGGGTATATTTGGAACATAGGGCCACCCACAATTAACACACATAGGGCCTACGATGTATACTGGACATAGGGCCACCTGCTATTTGACTCGCAAAGGGCCTACGGTGTATTTGAGACATTGGGCCACCCACTATTTTATTCATTTAGGGCCTACGGTGTATTTGGTGCATAGGGCCACCCCCTATTTAGCAGGCATAGGGCCTAGGGTATATTTGGAACATAGGGCCACCCACAATTAACACACATAGGGCCTACGATGTATACTGGACATAGGGCCACCTGCTATTTGACTCGCAAAGGGCCTACGGTGTATTTGAGACGTAGGGCCACCCACTATTTGACTCGCACACCAAGAATATACTGGGGCCTTACGGACAACTGCTATTACAGGCACCTAATCCGCTCAGTTGGAAAATCACGCGACCGCAAACCTTATCGCGCCCAGATACGGTTTGCGGTCGCGGATTAGGTGCCTGTAATAGCAGTTGTCCGTAAGGCCCCTGGCGTGCGAATCAAACAGTCGGTGGTCCCACATCTCAAATACACCACAGGTCCTGTGCGAGTCTAATAGTAAGTGGCCCTTTAAACACCTAGGCCCTATGCGTGTCAAACCGTAAAAACTATTCTATTCTTATCAAAAAATAAAAACCAATTAATCCTTAAAACAGTTTAATAATATCGATACCTCTGGGCTCAATGGTCTTACAGGATATTTCGTCAACTAATCCTAAGTTGATTTCTGTGAGTACACTCCTAGATACTCGATGATCTTCATACTCTTGGTTATTGAATCTACTATCAGTTCTAAGATGTAAATCAGACGTGTAACACCATACAGTTCTGCCAATGTATATGCCTTCCTGTTCACATTTTTCGCAAGCGTGTAGGGAATTATGAGATTTAATAGATTTTATGAATGCTCTTGCTGGTGCATCAGCTATAATACAACTAACATAAAAAGTAAAATATTTCCCATTTATCAGTAAGCCATTTTGCTGTAAATGCAGACAATCGTCGATAAATGGACGTAGATAGTCATTAGCATTTGTAGGTTTGGATTCGCCATAAAATAGCGCGACAATAAACGGTTGATTGTCAACACTTTGATCTAAAATACATAAGATTGGCCAAAAAGCATAAGTAGTGCTCGAGTGCACTGGCAAGCCATCAACATTACAAGTTATAGACAAAAATGAATCATGGTCAATTTCAGATATTTTTTTAAGCATTAATGGATAAGATTTTGACGTTATACCAGCTAATGCTCTTTCTATTATATGTGCTTCAAGTCCAAAATATATATATGAACCTCATTCTACAACATTAATATTATTTGGTGTCTGTAATAGTGTTCGCGAGTCTTTTGGCAAACTTGGATAACGTAATTGTAATTTGTGCAATAAATCATCCAGAGCAGAATGGGTTATATTGTGCTTGTGAGACCATGAGATAAGAAAAGACGCAATATTTTCATCACCTACATTATCGGTTACAATGTCACTGAAAACTGGCTGACGATTGGGAGAAGAGTTTAATGCAGGTACATTGGCAGAACAGACTGATAAACACTCGGGTAGACAATTTGTAGATATTTTTTATCACAATTACTAAGTTGAACAGACATACTTTTATTTGTCCTTCTCTAATTTGTGTTGCCCTTAAAGCGCGTTTACGCCTCTTAGTTCTGCTTGATAATCCGACTTCGACATTCCCGGAATATGATGGTTGTGATGAGGAATCATTGCGATGTCTTGCGCCTGTTCTCTCTTCCTCCATTGCGATCTTTGGTAAATCTAAACCAACTGGTTATGACGGTCTGTATGTCGGTATCCATTGCTTTCGCAGCGATTTGATTTCGACGCATTGCCTCTGTAAGCAAAATGACTAAGTAAATATACAAATACAATCACACCAAGTTTCATTATTGTATCTAGTAAAGATAGAAGATGGATTATAGTAGATTATGCACTCGAAGTGAATACTCTACTTTTCATGCCTTGCGAGACAATAACTATGCAAATTTTAACGTTCCAAATCTAAATAACTTTAATCCCTAGGGAGTTTCATACAACATTATCTCCCTTGGGATATGCCTTGCTTTACGTTGAGATTGCGTGTTATATAATTGGACATTCTGGTCGATTCCGGTATCACAACTTAAAAATCCATTTTTTTTATTTTAATTTACCGGAACGTAGAACGGAACGAAATTTAAGTAGACACCGGACTCCAGCCAATACAACAATCGGTGACAAGTAGACACCGGACTCCAGCCAATACAACAATCGGTGACAAGGAGACACCGGACTCCAGCCAATACAACAATCGGTGACGGGGAGACATCGGACTCGAGCCAAAAGGCATTGGCGCATAGCACAATCTTTACAGTTTTTCTCTAATTACAAATTGATGAAATTGATAGAATCCTTCTATTCCTTTATTATAAGTATGTATAGATATAGATTATTTATACCTTTGATGACCACATGTAGTAATGGTAAGTAAATCCTTAATGGCAATTTTCTTGTTTTTCCGGTCCAATTGCATGAAAGTGCTAAGGAGTTCGTAAATAGCTTCTCGAGAATTCTTCTTATTATGGTAGCTGGTTTGGTTCCTCCCACCAAAGATAAATAGTTTACCTATAATATAACAAAAATTCAGATATTATACACTAAGGATTACTAACATTTTCTCACAGGTAATTAATTCAGATGGATATAATACTATAATATAATATGATAATGACGTTGATGATAATATGATAATGGTATGGTATTATAGCATCTTCGAAGGGGTTCCCAACGAGTCACACCCAAACGAGTCATAGTGTGACTCGTTGGGAATTTTCTTTCCAACCAGTAACACTGAGACTCGATTGAAAATACTTCTTAACGAGTCACACTGTAACTTGTTTGTAGTGAATCGCTAAGTAGAAACAAACGCAACAAAAAAAAAACTAGGTACTGTTGTTTCTAACAAAAGATAAGTTTTTTTAACCAACGATGAAAATAAAAACAATGTTTTGATAATCAAATAAATGTATTATTTTCTTAACGATTAATATACTTTCAATAAGTTTTAAAATTAAGTGAAAGAGTCTTGATGTAAACAATAGGAGGTATTTGTAGTTTTCATAATCAGTCTTCACTATTTATCACAGGTAATCATCACATTTCTACATTAATCATTAGAGTTATTAAAATATATAATGTTTATTAATTTTTAGTCCCCAAGTCCTTTGTCGATATCATCCAGTTTTTAAATATAAAAAAAAAGTAAGTTTTCCCCCTTAGTCGTGTTAATATTTCAGTATTGCTCTCTTGCAAGGAAAAAAAGGAACCCTTATATGATTACTTTGTTGTCCGTCTGTCTGTCTGTCAATACCCTTTATCATTTTTATTACTTTTTCATTTTTGTATTTTGAGTAGGTTAGGTAGGTATATTTTAGGACGGTACCTGGATAGATTGGTAGTTTTTTATTTTTATTACAGCTTAAGTGAGTAATTAATGCACTCGGGTTAATTTAGTCACCTCGGGTTACCTCGCATTGGCTCGGGCACAAGTCTTTCATTAATAACTCACTTTGCGCTCAATGCAACAATCTACTAGGTATTAGGTAAATTACTGAACTGGACCAGAGTCATCTATCCTATAATAATACAATATATAATATAATATTATAAAGAGGAAAGATTTGATTGTTTGTTTGTTTGCATTGAATAGGCTCTGAGACTATATTTACACATAACATAAAACTAGGTAGTTACTTACTTGGTAATTCTTCAGGAGTTTTCGGAAATTCAATCTGATCTTCATCATGTATAAACATTTCATGTTCATCGCTGTCATACAATTTACGTGGTTTACTCTTCCGTTTATTAATTTCAGGGGTTTCATTTGAATCCGTCCCAATTTCAGATTCGATTTCAGCTTTTCGATTTCACATTTTCGTCTAGCTTGTAGCAAGTCATCTAAAAACACAAGTAAGTAGGTTAATCCCTTGCTTAGGCCGATCTACCTTTTCTGATGGCGGAAAACCTTTTTATCCCATTATTGACTCACGAGATTAGACTCGTATGTACCTACGCTATGTAGGGTATACCGAAGCGGTATTTTAAAACGCCGGCTATATGGTACCTACTTAACCTATACAATAAAAAGTTTAAAACCATAAAACAAACTTAGGTAGGTACCCAAGTACCTACCTGTTGCGTAAAAAATTCGGCTGATGCTATGCGTTTCCCACGTGTGATCAGGTTTGAGGTTAGATCGTAAAGCTTTATTCATAATATGATGCTTAGGCCAAGCGCAGTGCGATTTTTCCGGAGTGAACCAATCTGTTTTAATCACTGCGACCCCTCCACTCCCTCCCTCCAGCGTCTTCAAATTCGACTTGATAAATTCCCATTCTAAAACAGACAAATTATTTATAGCTATGAATCAAATTATTGCTAGCAAATTAATAAAAACAGATTAAAACTTACCTGAATTTTCACAATCGACACTGAATTGTAACAGAATTATGACCGATTTATTCAAAGGATTTATTTATAAATGAGATGCGAGTATGATGCGTTGCAAACTTGCGCGATCGACTAATCGGACCAAACCAAACAGACAGACGCAGTGTTGCCAAGTCAATGAAACAAGAAATGGGCAAACACTTCTAAAAAGGTGCTAGAATGTAAATATCACATATTATTAAATCGGTAAGCTACAACCTGCACTCTTATCGGCGAACCGTACTGGTAATGGTCTTCATCTGCGCTCTTGCTCGCACTCATGGTGGTAGTAAATTGGAGCATGCAAGAAGATTGCAAGAAGAAATGTGAAATGTAATGTTGCATTTTAGATTCGCGAGTTTTCTTGTGTCGTTTAGGCAAATTATCACCGCACATTTATTCACCAGTTTCATCAAAAAGTAAAATAAAAAATAATGCGTGGAGCCCCTCCGCGCGGAAGAAATGAAACTTCAAAAGGTCCTATGTTCATTACGCATCAATCTAAAATAAACCATAAACCTAGGTGGATAAGGTTGATTATTATTTAAATACTTGGTAGTCCAACGTTTAACGCAACCTTGTTGGACGTCGCATAAGAAGTTTCACTTCAAAAACTGACGCACTCGCTCGAACTCAGATCGTGGAATATTCACGCTTAACGGTAGATAACACCGATGTTCTGATCCTGTGCTTACTGTTCGCACCCGAGTACTTAGTTACTTACTTATTTTTTTTTATTTTCACACCTTTGACAGCTCTGAGAGTGGTGTCTAACTGAACAATTAATAATATTTAGTAACTCCTTTTCAGGGCGGTCTGACCCGCCACGCCGCTTTCAATGATCATTTATATAAAAAAAATCACCCGAATAGTTATTTCGTATTCATATTTATTTTTCTACCCAAATTACTAATTTGCTGTTACAATGTTTTTTAAGCGATATTAATTACTTCTTTTGCATAATTATTCTTTAATATTTTTGCTGTCGAATAGGTAGTAAGATTGTTTATGGAATGCATAAAACAAGCTATATTAATTATAAAGATGGCTAAAGCTACTCATATAGTGGCAAAAGTGGCAACACTGCTTGCTATGGACTAATGCCGAAAGACGAGCGATTTGCCTTTCGGCTTCGTTTGTCAAACGCCGCGCCGCCGCCGCATAGGTCCCGGGCGAGCTTTCTACGCTCAGTGGTTGGCAGGTTTGGGAAAGCGAGTTTGATTCCGGCTACATTTTTCTTATTTTCGATTAGACGATGCCCGCGACTTTGTACGCGGTACCGAGGCTCGGCAGTACCTAAGCTCGCCCTTCGGTCTCGCAAATACCTACATATAAACCACTCAACACATAGGTACAAACAATCATCAAAATCGGTCGAATTACATTGAAATTTTCGAGTTTTTGCGAGAATAACGCATGGCGATCGATTTACTAATTACTTAAGTACCTACCTACCTACTTTCTTTTCAAAAAACTTAGATAAGTACCTACCTAAGTAATCAACGATGTTCAACACGAATAGATATTCTGTCTCTTAAAGCCCTTAGGTTTTAGTTGTGCGTTGTCTAACAAGTGGAATAAGTAAAGAGAACTTTAAACCACTTTTTTTGTTAAATGCATTGTCATCGGGTTTAAAAACGTGGTAGGTACCTACCTAGGTATAATAAAATAAAAGACGGATCTCTCTTTTAACAAGTAACTTTTCTTCGAAACACTTACTACCTACCTACCTACCTACTACTAGGCTTCATTTCAGAGCGTTGTCACAGGATTTTGGTGCGAAAATGTTTTCAAGTGAAGCTACTTTTTACGTGTGTACGAATACGAACAGTGCTCTTGTGCAAACGCAATACGGTACAATTTATCGGACACAGCGATGTCTGTGAACAAAGGCCGCCGCTTTCCTCGTGCGTACAGACAAAAATGTACTTAATCAACTAGACGCAAAAGCAGTTTTTGCTCTGACCACACTAAAACAGAGTTATAAATTTTACCGCAAAAAAAAAACAAACAGTCGAATTGAGGGTCCTTTTGGAAGTCGGTTAAAAATCTAGAATGAAAATCAAAAACTATTAGTAATTAGGGGGGGTTTCACTCCACAGTTTAGGTATACCTAGGTACCTACCAAAAGAATGGGAAATAGGTAATAAATAATTTATGAACTTGTTTTTTTATATTTATTATTAGGCTACTTTAGATAGGCTAACGTTTGACCGCCATATCGCCTGATGTAAAGCGATGATGCAGCCTAAGATGGAGCACGCTTGCCTAGAAGAAACCGATTCACTCACGACTTGAAGACACCCAAATTGTAACTAGCAGGGAACACCCACTTAGGCAACGCATTCCACTGCTTGGCGCTTTGTTCGGGTCTGCGGTAGGTAGGTATACCTATCAACCATGAAACGATGTCGCTTTTTCGTGCTTCTGGCTGTCCGATAGCAAAGAGGGCAGGAGGGAATTAAATCATGTAGATCCGATGTACTCTCTCCGATATCATCATTCATCATCATTCTCAACCTTTAATCCTCCCACTGCTGGGATACAGGTCTACCCTCGAAGGGTGATTAGGCTCCGATATGTACGTATCCGATAAAAAACCGAAAGGCTAACAATTACTTTACGACGATGGTCAAGGCTTTGGAGCTTAGCCTTAAGTACCTAGTTGTCGTTGGTCATTTGTTAGTTGGAAATATTGCGAATCTTTACCACAGTTGGCTATTTGTTGGGCCTTTGTAAGGGGAATTCTTAGTTGCTAAATCTACCGTAGGGATTGTTGGCCCAACGTTAAATGTTAGTTGGAAATATTGCGAATCTTTACCACAGTTGGCTATTTGTTGGGCCTTTGTAAGGGGAATTCTTAGTTGCTAAATCTACCGTAGGGATTGTTGGCCCAACGTTAAATGTTAGTTGGAAATATTGCGAATCTTTACCACAGTTGACTGGCTGTTGGGCCTTTGTAAGGCAATTCTTAGTTGAAAAATCTACCGTGACGATTGTTGGCCCAACGTAAATCGGGTCCACTACGCCTTGTTTTCTTGTTTGTAAACATAATAACATGTTTTAAAAACCGATTAGAGCGTGGCTTAAAAGTTTTGTTAGCAAAAACACAGTAGGTACCTAATACAAATGTTTGCCGCTACGAATGGATAACAATTAACATCCCCCGCGTTCGCCTGCGGGGAGGGGAAGTTACGCATATAAAGGTTAGCGATCAGAAAAGGAAGACGTATCGTTCAAAGTTTGTGACTAATTCTCTGTGGTTTGTTTGTGATGGAGTGGAATAAAGAAAATACTTTGTTTTTTTAATCAACTCATGACGAAAAGACCAGTGCTTTGGGTTGGGATGTTACACTGGTAGATCATAAAAATAAACATAAAAAGCTGGATGCCCTGCCCTGTCGGAAATAGCAATTTCTAAAAATAACAAACGATATTTTTTTTTATGTACCTACTGAACCTTTCATCAATTTTTAGTTCTTGATACCTACCTAAATGTTGAACGATTGATAATATGGTTGATTGATTTAATTGATAGATTGATAATATTGCAGGTAGGGTCGGACCCGGAATCTATTCCTGTTTCTTCTTTGGAGAACTAAATCTACGATTGCTAGAACAGCAACCACGTCTTCTTATTCGGAACTCATTTTTGAAATAAAACAAAAACAGGCGCATTCTCTTTGACAGGCGCAGCGGGCTGACTGTTTTGACAACATGTTTTGTTAGAAGCGCTGCTGACCCGTAAAAAAATATGAGAATGTTTATCACAGTTGGTCATCTGTTGGGCCTTCGTATGTGATTTTCGCGTTATTAAACCTACCGTAGGGATTGTTGGCCCAACGTCAAATGTTAAATTGGAAATATTGGGAATCTTTACCACTGTTGGCTACCTGTTGGGCGTTTGTAAGGGAATTCTTAGTTGAAAAACCTACCGTGACGATTGTTGGCCCAACGTCAAATGTTAGTTGGAAATGATGCGAATGTTTATCACAGTTGGTCATCTATTGGGCCTTCGTATGTAATTTTCTCGTTATTAAACCTACCGTAGGGATTGTTGGCCCAACGTCAAATGTTAGCTGGAAATATTGCGAATATTTACCACTGTTGGCTACCTGTTGGGCGTTTGTAAGGGAATTTTTAGTTGAAAAACCTACCGTGACGATTGTTGGCCCAACGTCAAATTTTAGCTGGAAATATTGCGAATATTTACCACTGTTGGCTACCTGTTGGGCGTTTGTAAGGGAATTTTTAGTTGAAAAACCTACCGTGACGATTGTTGGCCCAACGTCAAATGTTAGCTGGAAATATTGCGAATATTAACACTGTTGGCTACCTGTTGGGCGTTTGTAAGGGAATTCTTAGTTGAAAATCCTACCGTGACGATTGTTGGCCCAACGTCAAATGTTAGCTGGAAATATTGCGAATATTTACCACTGTTGGCTACCTGTTGGGCGTTTGTAAGGGAATTCTTAGTTGAAAAACCTACCGTGACGATTGTTGGCCCAACGTCAAATGTTAGCTGGAAATATTGCGAATATTTACCACTGTTGGCTACCTGTTGGGCGTTTGTAAGGGAATTCTTAGTTGAAAAACCTACCGTGACGATTGTTGGCCCAACGTCAAATGTTAGCTGGAAATATTGCGAATATTTACCACTGTTGGCTACCTGTTGGGCGTTTGTAAGGGAATTCTTAGTTGAAAAACCTACCGTGACGATTGTTGGCCCAACGTCAAATGTTAGCTGGAAATATTGCGAATATTTACCACTGTTGGCTACCTGTTGGGCGTTTGTAAGGGAATTCTTAGTTGAAAAACCTACCGTGACGATTGTTGGCCCAACGTCAAATGCTAGCTGGAAATATTGCGAATATTTACCACTGTTGGCTACCTGTTGGGCGTTTGTAAGGGAATTCTTAGTTGAAAAACCTACCGTGACGATTGTGGGCCCAACGTTAAATGTTAGTTGGAAATATTGCTAATGTTTATCACAGTTGCTCATCTATTGGGCCTTCGTATGTAATTTTCTCGTTATTAAACCTACCGTAGGGATTGTTGGCCCAACGTCAAATGTTAGCTGAAAATATTGCAAATATTTACCACTATTGGCTACCTGTTGGGCGTTTGTAAGGGAATTCTTAGTTGAAAAACCTACCGTGACGATTGTTGGCCCAACGAAAGACGTTCGTAGAAAATGATGCGAATGTTTATCCCAGTTGGTCATCTATTGGGCCTTCGTATGTGATTTTATCGTTATTAAACCTACCGTAGGGATTGTTGGCCCAACGTCAAATGTTAGTTGGAAATATTGCGAATCTTTACCACAGTTGGCCATATGTTGGGCCTAAGTATGTGAATTCCTCGGTGTAAAACCAACCGATGCCCTTCGTAAAATACTCGTATGAAAAATCACTACCATGTCCCAACAGTTCCCCAACCGTTGGCATTTGTGGGCCAACAAAAATGTTACTAGGGAATTATATCACCATACATATATCAATCTTCTCCGCCATCCTAGTAAATATCAACACAAAAATTGCTTTATACTATTTGCGTGCCAAGCCGATTGTTGCACGACCAAACATCAAAACTTCACCTTAATTCCTTAATTTTTATTAAACTTGAAGGAGCTTAAAACTTCTTTCTTTCTTACCTACGCAACTAGAGAAGGATGCACATATCAATAAAAATTATTCTACTCTCGCTATCTCTCTTTAACCTTAACACACCCAGAAAAAATAAATGGAAGCATTATACCTACAGTTTGCCTTTTAGCCCACTTGGTCGTCCATTTAATCATCTAATTTGCAGTTGTGTGCCGCTCAATATCGATGTGAGCGTTTGTAGAAGAATTGTACAAGAATATGTCAATATATGCAATACGTGTTTGCCTCACTCTTTTTAGTTTTTGGCAGACTTTTTATCGGTCCTAGGTCGAATTGTCGTTGGTACGATCGTTCGAGCGGGAATAAATTGACGAATAGCACCGATTTCCTTACGCATCGCATGGGTGCCTAACGCGCGTCGAGCACCTTTCTCTTACGCCAACATGCGGTGCGTACCACACTTGGGGGATTCAGGCAAAAGGCAAATCCAAACTATATACGATCAAAACTTTAACACCGCAACTAACAGTAGCGCTGAGTCAACAGCAGGACTCTAGGACAGGGCAGCACGTCTGCAAATATACATAACTCTAATCTAGAAGTTTGTGGATGGTTGGTGGAGACGAACTAATGAAGGTGATTTAAATATTGTAGACAATTCGAATCTGGGAAAAGGCCTTCATTGCTCGCAATAGCTGAACTACGGTCACTTTCCTGACGGCCTCCAAATTCCTGAATCGGCTATCGGACTGGCTTAGCGTGTGTATCTGTGCATCAATGCATCTGTCTGTGGCATTAACTGGCATCGTAGCTCTCAAACGTACGTAACGGACCCGCATATTACGGAACCACCAACCGTATAAAAATAAACAGTATGTTAACTTCCAGCCCACGTTTCATTGTTACTCCCGGTTTCTGCTATGAAACCCGAGATATCCCAGTTTTTCTGAAAGGTGACCTGTCCGTGGCTTATCCGCTACTGTTAGTGCGCAGTGTTTTGCACAGCGCTACTGTGAAAAACACAACTATGACAACACTGAGATCTTTAAACAAAAACATAGCAAACAGAACACAAAGCACGACACAAACCTACTCACCGATGGTGGCGGTGGGCTTGGCGCGCGCGGACCCGTTCCTGCGCGCTGTCGCCGCCGCCGCGACGCTCTCGTTGCGGAGTGACCAGTCCTCGAACTTGTACACTCGGTGCGGGTTCAGTTCCGCTACGTATACCTGAAACCATACGCATATTATAAATGCGAATGTATGCAGGATGTGACGTAATGAGTAATTAACCATTTACCCGCGCCCGTTCAGAAAATTCAAAAATATGTGCTTTTATCTTCTTATCTATAGCCTTCCAGCCGACTCGAAAACCGAAAAACGTATGAACTTCAAACGTTTAAGTTCGTACAAATTATGGCCAGCACTCGTCTTTATATCGCTTGTGTCCTGCATACAATACAACACCACAAGTATCACCATATCATCGGCAGACGTATCACCTTAGATCCGTCAGGCGAGGCGACCACGTCGTGCGGGTTGCTGAGGCCGCCGTCCGGCGCGAACGTCGCAAGCAGGCGGCCCGACGTCAGATCGATCACGTACCCTCGCACCGGGACCATGTCGCGGCTGGGTCCGTTCACGATGTATAGACGACCGCCTGGGGATGAAAATATAAATAAATCTATGCTACCTAATAACTATTCGTCCCATCGTGGATCCAATTGGTCCCATCTATTCTAAAACCAATTATTGGCTTTTTAATAGGTGCCTTTAAAGAAGGACTTTTCTCAAGAGTTATATGATTATTTACGGGATATTTACCGTGGTAACTGCGCCGAAATATCGGGAGCTCATTCCACAACCTTACCACGGTAAATATCCCGTAAATAATCATATAACTTTAGTGAACAACTGTGATAGTTTAAAACAGTGTTTTTCTCAAGAGACTTTCATCGAGGGCAACCAAAAATTAGTTTTAAATTAGGATTATTATGTGACCTGAATATTTTTTCATCATAAATCGGGGGGCACGGCAGTGCCGCGCCAAGTCGAGCGCGAAGCAAACACTGCCGTACCATCCTTTACTGGAACCATTTCGCCGCATTTTCAGGCTAGACTATTCAAAAAAGATAGAAATTCAAACACCAATATTTCTTCCCGCCAAATCTTATAAATTTGATAATGTAACTTTGGTCTCACTTTGCGAAGATTTATTAAACCTACTTCCGGGTATGTATAAAATACTGTTGTATTCCCTTGGAACATAAAACATTCTACTATTTACAACCAAAAGTGCAAAAAGAGACTTCACAGGGGACACCCGGGTTTGAACCGGGGACCTCTCGATCTGCAGTCGAATGCTCTACCACTGAGCTATATCCCCGATCTCTGTGGCAGCGAAAATATTGTACTACAGCATTTTCTTATCGGCACGTGATTTGATATGAGGCGCGTTTCAAATCAACGTCAACTCTAGCAAGTTGTGGTAGTTCTCATTCGCGGATGGCGTGATTCGGAACTCAACCTCAAGGTCATGATATTTTTATGATTGCTGATGTAAAACGATTAGCTTCGTTCGCGTTTTAATAGAAGTATATAAAATATTTGTGTCACATACTCGTAAGTAAGAATGTATAAAATATTGAGTGTCGTTTGAAGGCTTCTGATATGACCGAACTGATATACAAGTGAAAAAAGGCAATTTAATTTGAGGGACTAAGTTGGATCCCGAGGACACCGAAGGATTCTAGAGGAGTATCCTGAGCGGAGCGAGTTACAAGGATTAAGATGTTTTTATTTGTTCACCAGTTAAGTAGTCTACTTTTTACCATTGACTGCGAGAAAATAAATAGTAATATTGTATTTATAGTAACTACAATTTTCAGGATATTTTTTCTTAATTTAAATTGGATAGTTCAATGGAGCTCCATTCGGCCAGCCAGTACGTTCAGTACATTTTTTTAAATAGACAATTCGTGTAATTCGTGCTTGTCCAATTTAGTAACAAGGCTATTACTAAATAAAAAATAAATTGCTTGTGCTATTTAAAAAAAATTATTAATATGTATATTTTTTCTTTTTCCTCCGTAACTAAAAGAGAGTCATTCCACAACCTGACCACGGTAAATATCCCGTAAATAATCATATAACTTTAATGAACAACCGTGATAGTTTAAAACAGTGGTTTAAAAGAGAGTTTTATTCACTGTTATCGATGTATACAAGGCCCTTTTTCGAGTGGCATTGGTAAAATTTTCTTAGGCATCGATCCTCTCTTACTTAGGTAATACTAAAACATGCGTAGTGACGTAAGTTATATGATTATTTACGGCTTTTTTTTTCTCCGACAAAGGTCGGAGACATTGACCAGCTAAACACAGTTGTATAATATCTTGCGATTTCACGCACCATTGCTATAAGGTTGATGACAATGCCCACATTGTGGTGAGCGTTGTACACAGAATACATTAATTTTATTTTAACATTTGACGCATTTTTTATTACTTGGTAGTATTTACTAGTACCCACTACTATAATAATTTGTAAAAAAAAAAAGGTTTTTTTGCGTAGTTTTTTTTTCACTCACCATGTACAGGCGCGTACGCAACGCTAAACAGTCTTCCTCCAATGAGCCAGCTGCTATAGCTATCGACAAACGTCCCGTTGTCCGATCGGAAGCACTCGACGCGGCCATGCTCGCGGTCAGCGACGCAGACCAACCCGCGGTCGTTGGCTAGTGTTAAAGCGTGAGGCACGTTGAAACTGAACGGGGAATTGCCGTGACCTGGAAAATACGATAGATAAGAAATGAAATAAAAAACACAAATGAAAGACAGAAACAACTAAAATATCAGATATGAGATCAGATCAGATGTTATATCAGAACTTTAGCGAAATCCGCTCTCAAACTTTTCGAGAGTTTTACGAAAAAGTACTTTTGTAAATTGGAAAATGGTTGATATGTTGAGTTTTTCCAAAATTTGAAGCCGTTATTTTCGACTTTGGAAGAGGATTCTAAAAAAATAGGACGGATGGCCAGAACGAACTTATAGGGTTCCTTCCTTATAGGACTACGGAACCCTAAAAATGCATCAATCAATCTTGTCCTTGTTTCAATCGACGGCACTAGCTTTGCGGCTTTGACAGCTTGCACAGACGACAGTCTAGTCAGTAGGTGCATAAAATTCTGCAAGGATGAGAACATTTCTGCACGAGTTAATAATGAGATAAGAGATAATTTCCTGCAACTAAAAGTTTACTATCGTCTATAATAGTACTAATAAACGTTTGGTTGATGGACCGCCGTTCATTTTACCTTTCCCGTTGGTTGGATGGCGGTCCGACAGCCAAGTACGTATCGTTTGTTAGCTACTTAAGGATTCGCTCGAAACTAATATCGAACTAAATATAATTTCACTTCGATCGCAACTGGTTACGAAACTATGGTTACGTAGCCTACGTAGCGGTCTGTGCTGACAATAAGACAATATTAGTCATTAGACAATAAATAAAGATATATCAACTCATATATTTACATCAAAATACCTCCAAAAATCTGATATCTTTCAAACAACGTTAACTGCCGATGAATGGCTTAACTTGACGTCTATTCTATGCTTTCAAAATATTATCTATGTATTGAAAACGAACTAAAAGGAAATACCTAAATAAAGATTGTCAACATCGATTTGTTATGGAAAAACCTGATGCTTGTATCGTGATTTAACGTGCCTAGGTAAGTTTTTGGACCGTTCTGTCATAGTAGAAACAAATTGAGGTATTTATGTTAATAGCTCTCTCACATTTTATGACTAAAACTAAAACTGGTTTTTGGCGTTCTGATTCTATCAAATTAAAAGATCTACAGAAAATCCTATTCTGAAATAAATAGATATATGTTTTATTTTTAAAAAATGGCTCTAAATTTTGGAAAAACTCAACATTACTTATTACCTCTAATAACATGAGTAGTTTATTGTAAAAATCACGGAGGGAAAGTTATAGAATGGATTTCGTTAAATTACTGGCATAAAATTAAAATAAATAATGTTATGGTTTACTTGTTTTTCGTCTTGATAATTACAGCTTTATTTTTTCGTTTTATACCCGAAAACCCAGGGGCCTTACGAACAACAGCTAATTGCGGCACCTAATCCGCTCAGTTGGAAAATCACACGACCGCAAACCAGGCGCGATAAGGTTCACGTTCGCGTGATTTTCCAACTGAGCGGATTAGGTGCCGCAATTAGCTGTTGTCCGTAAGGCCCCTGGTACCTAAAATATAATGATGCATTTTGCCATTCAGTTTTTTTTTTTGTATGACATTTTAACAACGGAATTTTGTCAGGGTTCTTTCATAGGTACTTGTTCAGGTTAACTTAAAAAAATTGTCCAAATACATTATGACAAAGCCTTTAGTGAAGTTTCCACCACTTTACTAGGGCATGACTTGGACTTGACCGTGACTTTGCTTGGAAGTTATCGACTAGCTACTTGAAAATCCAATTGTACTTGACACTGGCTAAAAATTAAAGATATCTGAAGCAGAAGCTTGAAAAAAAAAGTGAAATAAGGCTTCAGAAATTGTCAATTTACCATAACCAACGGAAATCATATTATGTTGCCTGTACACTTTCGGGTCCGCATGAGATAATACGCGAAGCGAGCAAAGGCCAACGCGAGTGTCTGGAACACTGGAGAGAGTAAAACAGGTTCCAACCCGAGACAACCCGGGGTGCTTCTCCAGAGTTTATTTTTTATAGATCAACTTTTGGCCACTAACTCGTCTGATGATAAGCAACGGTGTGGCCGGGGATGGAACACGTTTATCTAGAAGAAATCTATTCATTCTAGCCCTGAAGATGCTTAGATTGTAGTTCTCAGGAAACAAGCACGGCAGGGAGTTCCATTTTTGGACAGTATATCTATATATCATGACAATCCAAATTTTTTGTACGAATTGTTGGAATTTCCACAAGGTGGAATAGGTGGTAGTATGCAGTCTTTCTACTTGTTTCATTTCATTCGAATTTTGACAGTCAAACTTATGCATGTCTAACATGTCTATCCATGTGAATGATAGGTGATAGGAAGGTGTCATACTCACTAGTTCCCCAATGCAGAATAATAGTGCCGTCAGACGCCATCTTAAGTATGCGATGGTTGCAGTACCCGTCGGCGACGAAGAACTCGTCCGTCGGAAGCACCGCCACCGCGCTCGGCTTGCAGAAGTGGGTAAAATCATCGCCAGGAACGAACCTGAAGCAGTTGATAGACATTTTTATAGCACTCAGGGATTTTTTTTATTGTCACTTCTAATGCTCTTAGTCCTTGTACTTGTTTATGCCCAGTGTAAGTGGACTAAAACTGTTTCATTTATAATCTAGTGCAAAAGTCTGCTGAACAGTTGTCTGTAAATTAGTTAGTCACTCATTTACTCAGGACAAAGTTTTCTAGGTGCAAATGCTGAAACCGCTGAAATAGAGGCTGCAAAATTTGTTATCTAGTGTTTATTTTTTGGATTGTTATTCATCATCAGCCAGAAGACGTCCACTGCTGAACATAGGCCTCCCCCTTTAACCTCCACACAGAACGACAGCCTGCCTTCAGTATCCACTGGATGCCAGCGACTCTCACAATGTCGTCGTCCATCCTACCTATGCTGCGTCTTCCGGTTCGTGATCTCCACTCAAGAAAGTTTCTTCCCCATTGGTTCTTCGAGCGATGTGGCCCGCCCATTGCCACTTCAACTTGCAAATTTTATTGTATTGTTATTCTTTTTAAGTAGGCTTAAATGTTTAGTAGTGGACGTTTTCGGGCTGATCAAGAAAATTAAGTATAGTTATAAGTAAATTTGTAGATAATTTATTGTATATCTTGTGGTAATGTTTGTTAAGATCCATGGCTGGGTGATTGAGGCTTTCTCTTAATGCCCATCCAACGGCATAATATTTTAAATAAAAATGTTAAAATAAAAACACTTACTTCTCCCCCAACACCAATTCTGGCTGCTTCCAATTGCCTGCAGCGAACTTGAACACCTGATGTAGAGCTACATCCGTCACAAACACATTCCCCTTAGTGTCCACTGTGATGCCATGGGGGATGTGGAACCTGAAACATACATGGAACACTCTACTGATCTTGATAAAATTTCGCATGGAAAAAATTCGGGATGTCTGGAAAATCGCGGGAAAACTGTGGGACATAGCTAACTAGTATTATCAGAAAATTGTTAATCCTAAAATAATTCTAAAAGTTCATAATTCTGCGTTAATTCGCTAAAAAATAAGTGTATTAATTTATTCTTATTTATTGCGAAATTCATTGGGGGGTTGATAATACATTGGTGTCCCACTTAAGATTAGATTTGTGGGACTGCAAAAACATACCTTTGTTTTATGTAATTATGTTCATAGAAATGTTTGTTTCGCTATCTTGTAATTTAACGGAATAAATTGTAAATTGTTTTATTGATATGTTATATCACAAGGAGTATTGACCAGCTACATTGTTGCTATCTGACTATGGGGACAACAACAACATAACACGACACGAGAAATAAAAATCACTTGTTACCATTTTACTGTGTCAAACTAAAATATATTAAATTGACAATTCCTTTGTTTGTAATGTTACGATAGACACAAAAACATGATTTTGTTACTTTTTGGAAATTCACACTCATTGATTTTATATCTTCAATAATGTGAAAATGTGCAAGCGAGAGTGCAGCAGACAGTATACAGGCCCCTTAATCACCTGCTAATGAAGGACGAATAAATATTTAGAACAATGTCTGTACAATTTTTTTCTTTAAATACCATTTGTTTTTCAGTCCTGCAAGTCCTGGGGATCTGCATTATTAATCCCGCAAAAAAGGAGCAGGATCCCGCGTTTGGGGGATTGAATTTCCTAAATGCTATGATGCTATGATGCACCGCATCAGTAAGGCTTTTGTTTAATGGCTGCAAATGGGTATATGTGTGCCTCTGCAAACATATCTGATGCACAAGCACGGCAGCCCCAGCAGCATCCTGAATGCATTATTTATTGTAGCTACAACATGGGGTTCTTCAAAAGGCGAGTTAATAGAGTCCTTAAGGGTCGGCAACGTATTTGTAATGCCCCTGGTGTTACAAGTATCCATAAGCAACGGTGACTGCTTACCATCAGGCGGCCCGTCTGCTTGTTTGCCACCTATGGCATTAAAAAAAAACAACTTACAAGTGCTCTCCCCACTGGTCAACCAGTTCTCCTGTGTCATTGAAGACAAGAACAGTTGAGTAAGGAATAGCCGGCTTCCCTATTCCCTGATACACATTTCTATCAGTGAATGTATTCCCATCCCATGTGTTGGTTGATCGATGGAACACCAGCAGTTGACCAGAGTTGTCCAGTGCCACACCAGACACTTGCCCCATTTCAATGTCCGGATTGGGCCAGTTGGAGTCCCATTTTGGAGCTAAAATACATTTTTTATAGTAGTTAAGCAATCATGATGTAAGTTAAGTACTTTAAATAATTTAATATTAAAATTAACCATATAAAGATAAATAAAACCTATTTTTTTTCTTTATTGCATAGTAAATTCATTTATTTATTTTACCAACCATGGTCTAGTTTGGCAAGAGCTGATTTAATTTTCTGTTGTCCATCGTAATAATCTTGAGGATAGTAACTTGGTACAGCAAATTGCTAAAAACAAAGTTACAAATAAATTAGAATAGCAATTCGTTTTAAATTAATAATAAATTAAAGTTGCAAAAATTAGGGACTTACCCTTTGTCCAGATACACAGTTTGATAGGCACAATAACACTATAAATAATTTGAAATTAAGAACTCGAATATAGGGTGTTAATTTCATTTTAATTTGAAGTGTTCAAACACGTGAAACTTTTGTTTTTACTATCGATCGATCAGAGACTGATTTCATTTCAACATCAAAATCAACAAGTACATTGTAACAAAATTATAATGAGTGACAACATGAATTTGACATTTGACATACATGACATTTGTTTGTGTCGTCATCGTTGGTTGACGTCCTTCTGCGTTCAGAACACAGATCCACACATGAACGTAGTATCTTATGATACTTAGGATCTACATATCGTTTCTCTTTGGACCACAGATTTAAACAACCAGATCGGCATTTTTTTTTGTGAAAGAGACAAATTGATATGGCTCAGCTCAAGTACAAAAAGGACATAAATAGATTTTTTGTCCTTATCGGCGTGACCTCTTTTTGGGACTGGAAATGTTAAAATGAAAATCTGTCGTTTCTGGTCTAAGCAAAACGGTTGTAAATAACTAAATATTGTTTATTGCCTTATTTTTGTGATTTCATGTGATTAGCACAGGTGATTAGTGATAAGTGCGCGTTTCCTCTGAAAAATAATTGTAAAAGAGGTTTTACAATGGTTGGTTGTAGCATTTTGGGCTGCAAGAAGCGCAGTGAGAGAAAAATCTATGAAATATCATTTCACACGTAAGTAAACATATAAAGCAAAGATTTCATTACAAAAGCTTGTAACGATCACCTAAATAAATTCAGGATATCAATACGTAAATATTTTATTCATAATTAGTCCGTTTTTTTGGTCGATTTGTGGTCTTTTCCTATGAATTTTATCAATAAACTAACTTAGAAGTTTTTTTTTTTTTTTGCTAAAATTTTCATGACCGTGGATTCAATGTCCTTTAGTCGTAATCTTAAACAGTTTTCATAGTCTTAATAGCGTCAAACAGGGCATAGTCACAGTCAGAGTCAAGCTAAGTAAGTCACGGTCAAGTCAAACTCATGCCCCTGTAAAGTGGTTGAGACTTTACAAGAGGCTCCTATGGAGTTTTGGAAACAACACGAAAAGACACGTTTCACCTCGTTATATCACTTGCCCACACTCGAGCACGTTTACAAGCACTTAATGAATAAAAATTCACCATTTAGTACACATTAACACTCGAAAATACACAAGCTTAGGAAAATCATCCAACGAGCCGACATGATTTTTCCGCGTTGGCGCCAAAACTCCCCAACTTAGAAGAATAACAATGAATGTTGCCAGGTAATAGATGAAATTACCCAACACAATTAACATAAATTATTCGTTCTGCAGGTTTCCAACTGATCCTGGGTTACGAATAAAATGGATCAGTGCTACTGGTCGTGAAAATTGGGTGCCATCAAAACATGGTAGAATTTGTTCGAAACATTTTAATGCCGAATCCATTATAAGAAAGGGAAAAATTAATTACTTAATGCCATGTGCCGTACCAACAATGCACTTGCCTAATGAGAATGTAAGTATATAAAAAAAAAGCAAATAGGGGGTAGCCAGCTGTTAAAGATAGATTAGAGTGAGAGTTAGCGCTCATCCTTCCTTAGACAAGGATGGCAATTGCCAGCTACCCGAGCTTTTAAAGCCATCGCGGCATACGTCGGCAGCAAGTGGCCACCGGCATGACCACCGGTGCCGCTGTGCCATCTGGCGCCATATAGATGAAACTGCTCTTTTTTCATGCTAATCGTGGTTTACGCTAACGCGGTCGGGTACGTAAACGCAAACGAAAAAACTCGCACTAGGCCCATTGGCTGCGGAGAGGTTGCGGCCAAGTGCGATACGGCAACCAAACTTTTTCATGTTCTTTACATACTTAATAATATTATATTGCTGTGAAGTGCTTAATATTTTATCTAAAGACCAAGTAATATTTTTTTCGGAAATATTAGTAGCCACATTTTGATAGGCAATCTAGCAAAAATGAGTTACCCGACGCGACGTATACAAAAAAAAATGATTTTGATTAAAAACTAAATAAACGTAGTAATCTTGCAGTCGGATCTTAGACTATTACTTCATGTAAATTATAAGTATCATTAAATATTTATTTATATTATTGCTTAGTATTTTCCTAGGATAGTTGTTTTTATTTGTTTTAACGCCATGCGGACCATGTAACACGGCGCGGGCAACAGCTAGTAAAATTTAGAAAATGTAATACTTGATTTTCATGTATCTGTTTCAGATTGAGGACGATTCAGTCGAAATACCATCGACAAGTTCTATTGCAACAAAAAAAAGAAAACTTTCCATTACCGAAAACGATAAAAATATTTCACCACAACCGAAAAAAACCAAATTTGTGAGTATAGATTACTTTAAATTTAGAATAGCAAAAATTAATTTTTCAAGGCTTTGAACAAATCAATAAAATCTTTTACTTATACATATAAATTATTTTGTGGCAACCACAGCCTGATTATGCTCTCACTTGCTTAAACTTTCCCTGTTGTGTTATTTTTTACATAACTGCACAGACTTTTATAACTTACTGTTGCAGATTGAGATACCAAACAATCAATGTACACGTAAAGTCAAAAAAGCTGACACATTGCAAAATATCGACCCTTCTATGCCCATGCAAATTGTGTATGTTGATATTAAGGATACTAATGAGGCCACAGTTAAGAAGGCAAGTTTAACACCAAAATTAAATTAAAAGCTTTACCTTTAAAAATAAATATAGAAATAAAGATGTAAATTATTTTTGTTATAGCTGGAAAAGCAAAAGGCGATTTCGGCGAACCGACTCAACAAGCTGCGCGCGGTTCGTGAATCGCGAAGGCGATTAATAAAAAAAGTTGCTGAGTTAGAAAATATTTTGGTGGAGTTAAGAAGCAAAAGCTTAACAACATAGAAGAGCGTTCTTCGGAACATCGAATCGGAGAAGAAAGATTTTCTGAAAAAAAACTTTGACACTGCATAAAAATAAAACGAGTGAATTACGAAAATTTGCATTATGCCTCCACTTCATAAGCCCAAAAGCATATCTTTATGTGAGAAAATTCTTTAACACATGCTTACCACACCCAAAAACTTTATACAATTGGTATAAAGTAACCCAGGATTTACACAAGAGTCATTTGAGACTCAAAACACTTGTCAATAAAACACCCGAAAAATTGTGTGTGCCTTCAATCAATCATCAATGGACGAAATGGCGATAAGGCAACATTTGCAAAGGGATGGGAAAAGAACTGTTGGGATACGTGGACATAGGAGATAATTTGGATTCTGACTCGTCAGCGATTGCCAAAGAAGCCCTTGTTTTTTGGTAACCGCAATCAATGGTACTTGGAAATTACCAGTTGGTTATTTCTTGATTAATGGCTACACTGGTGAAAAAAAAGTGCTGTTGTGAAGTCCTGCATCTCATTACTGTCAGAATGTGGTCTAGTTATAGCATCCTTAACTTTCGACGGGTGTCCTGCCAACTTTTCAATGGCTAAAATATTAGGCTCCCACATAGACGTAAACGACTTAGACAATATTAACATATAGCTGGACAAGATATTGTTGTGATGCCTGATCCATGTCATATGATTAAATTAGTTCGAAATACTTTAGCCGACAAATTTAATATCATTAACGGTGATATCAATTAGTTTCCTGGGAATATATCAGGAAATTACATCAGCTACAGAAGTCGGAAGGATTACATTTGGGAAATAAACTTCCGAAAGCACACGTTGAATTCAGAAATCAAATAATGAAAGTATGTCTTGCTATACAAATATTTAGCAAATCGGTGGCTCAAGCACTTCTTTATTTGTAAAGAATTTACACATCAAAGAGTTTGAAAATGTCGAGTCAGCAGGTGAATTTATTAAATTTTTCAATTACATTTCCGATATATTTAATAGCAGAATTTTTTTTTTCAAACGGATTCAAAAAGCCCATTAGTAAAGAAAATTTTATACAAATCAAAGGAAAGTTACAAGAATTTGTTGCCTATTTCAAAGGACTAAAAATTGATAATGACAAAATTTTGAAATCAGGCCGTAAAACAAGCTTTTTAGGACTAGTTTGCTGTGCACGCTCAATAGAGAAAAAATAATCAATGCCCCTAATGCACCATTGAAATATTTATGCACCTACAAATTGTCCCAGGACCATATTATATTTGGAGTTTTTTTTTGGATCCATTAGATCCAAAAAAGAACGGGAAGAAGAAGGGGTTTGGGTTTTAATAACAACCCATCTGCACTGCAGACAGCTTCAAGACAGCGTATAAACGGCTTTTAATACACGGGAATCAAAAAATATTAACAACTCTGGAAACTGCATTGCATTAGAAGATATTAATATTTTAAATGTAAAAAAAAGAGATTTCGTAAATAAAATTAACATCACAAGTACTCTTCCAAAAGACCAAGAATGGTGGTGGAAAGGTGATGTTTTACTTGTAGGTGTCCCAGAAAGTCATGATTATTTATTGAATAATCGTTTAACCGAGTTTTCTCAAGAAGTTACTGTATAATTATATTGCAGGATTTATAGTTAAACGACTAACAAAAACAATTAAAATATGACGTATGCATTAAAGCCCTGCAGTCAACAGAAAAAAAAAAACTGAGTTATTGCGCTAAAAAATGTAGGTGGGTTAAACTATCCTTTATCGGGTACAGTAAATATTTGCGTGTACTCGGAAAAATCAGTGCGATCAATTCTAATGTATGTTGGGCCAAAATACTTCGCGGATTTTTTTTTGTCAAAACTTGTTTTGAGCGTACACTTCGCGAACAGAAACGTATTTTTCTACATTGAAAAGACATATTCACGACCAAGATCCACTCGATAACCACATCGCTTTATTGGTTAAATCGATCGCTTTTAGGTACATAGACCTCAGAATTTATTGTGAACAAAAACCATTTCAAAAATAATAATTGATTTGTCAATTAGGATAAAGTACACAAAGCTTATTTTATTCAAACTTGCCACTGTGTGTAGGCATTATATTTATATAGTATCCTCGTAGATATTTTTTTTTTAGTGGACGGATGTATGCATTTTTCTCTGATTTAAGTATATTTAAGTGTGTTTATTAGACCCTGAGCAGCTGCAGTCCCTCCAGCGCTGTCATATCGACTATAGGTATATTTAGTGCCGAAGTGTTTGTGGAAACGCAAACCATGTCGATCCCATGGTATAATAATATACTCCGCCAGGTATAGCAATCCGAGAAAAAATTACCACGTGGGCGTCCCGCAATGATGTCATGATGTCAATTTACAACAGGTTCGAGAGAGATGACGATACACCACGTAACAGCTGATTGAATAAAGTGGCAACTGGACAGTGACGTCATTGCGGGACCACTCCCAGATTGCCAGACCTTGTTTTCTTAGATCATGGTCGATCCGATTACAGAACGAGAACACGAAACCAATCCAAATGCAGAAAGGCGTGAGACAGGGGGACGTCATCCCTCCGAAGCTGTTCACAAACCTCATCCAATCATATTATGATTGAATAAATCATGTTATGTTACTCGTGCGCGATTTTGTGCAAATTGGAACTACTTTAAAAAAATCTAGGGCTCAAAGGAATAATTTAGCTAAAAATCGTTCGATTACTGCCTAAAATTTGGTTCAACACATCACAAAATTATAAATTTACTACATTTTTACCAACTTCACATCCGTATTTTTAACAATTCGCTGTCATGCCACGTCACGGTAGCAACTGATCCGTAAGTTTTATTTATTTCACCTTTTTTTTTAATGTGGTGTGGTGCTAGTTTTTTATTGAATATCATTTAAATTTAAATATACTACCGATATAAATGAAAATTTTGAGTATAAATCTGTTTTCTAGCCAGGGAGAGATTTTCTAATTTAACGTATGTTTAAAAACACATCACCAAAGGATCGGTAAAATAGTGCATATGTTTATACACACATTGCCAAATACTTAGAAGAATGTTTCACATGAATATTGCATGGTGTTAACTGTTAAAAGTCACTAAAATTTTGTCGGCCTGCCGCTTAGAGTATGGGTTCCGTATGCTCGATTTATCATTAGCTTGGATTTGGTTTTGATTGCTTTTTGTTTTATTGTTCGTGGGCGCTAGGTTTGTAGACAAGATCTCATCGCATTTTGGCATTAATTAATTCCTATAAGAAATGGGGAATCCAGTGATAATGGGTCATCTGACAATGAAGAACTTCCTCGGCCATCAGTGGAATATTGCGGCTTACCATCACCTTCGCTAGATTCTTCTTTGTAGTCTGCTGGACAGTGATACCTCGTTTGAACATGAAGCGTTTCACTCTTCTGTAATTCAAGATGAACTTCTTCCTCCTGTTACTCAAGGTGGTTCTCATTCTCCTATACAAGATGAAACCTTCTCTCCTGTGGTTCAAGACGTACCTACCTTCCTCTCCAACGATACTAGATGCACCTCTTACTCCTGTGATGTAAGCTGTGTTTCCTTCCACAAACGAAACCATAACTCCATTTCATCTATAAGTTCGATTCCTTTCTTGCCGTCACCTGCTATAATTCAGATTGCAACTCCAAAAACATCTCGACAGATTGCTACTAGATCAAAGAAACGCAAACAACCCGTTCTACCCCGTTTAGTAGTAAAGAGAACTAAGCGTGTGCAGATTGACTTCCATTAGAGAAAGACACGCTTTTCACACAGTGCGTCAGTAGAACTGGTCCCGTTTTCTGCAGAAGCATCAGCAGCAGAAATGACACCCCGCAAATACTACGCTCTGTTTTATTTTCATGTTTTTTTTTTTGTGTTGTATTTCAATGCCCTAATTTGACAATTGTATGCTTAAAAACACAGTGCCAAAGGACACAACTTTCTTCAGCATTTGATTATGTGTTTTATGATACATACGATTTTCGCGATATTGCAAAAACTGTAATTTTTATTTTATTTTTCTTGACCTTAAAATATGTAAATAATTAATAATATATAGAGGTTTTTTCACAAGTTCGAGAAAAAAAACTTTCGTCAAATTAAGGGTTAAGTGTTGATTTATAACGTACTGTAAATAATAAAGAGTTTTCTAAAGTTATATGATTATTTACGGGACTTTTTATAGTCGGGACTTAGGTTCGAGTTCGAGTTCCAGTGATAACCGTAGCAAAAGACTAAGAAAGAGGGTAGATCGTTATGTCTGCGCCTAACTTTTTAACTTTACCACGGTAAATATCCCGTAAATAATCATATAACTTTAGTGAACAACCGTGATAGTTTAAAACGGTGTTTTATAAAGAGTTTTATTTAACTATCTCATTAATTGGGCTATTGTCCATAATGCCATCCATGAAAATAAATAAACTGGCCAAGTGCGAGTCGGGCTCGTGCACTTCTGTACCATCACAAAATACAAAAAGTAGTGCAAAAAGACAACATCATGCCCAGGCTGTCACCCATCCAAGTACCTATCAACCGCGCCCGACGTTGCTTAACTTGTTGGAAACAAAAATGTGTCACCGACTCTCACTTGGCCCGTATTTATTATTTGTTGTTTTACTTTAGAGTGCGCTATAATCCGCCAAGTTTGACGCTTGTACGGATTACCGTTTTTACACTAGAGCAAATACAAAAATACCTTAACAAAAATGTTTGTTGTATGTGTAGATGTGTACCCCCTTTAGTTTGACTACTACATAATTATTACTATCTATTCCGGTTCGAAAGATACAGCCGTTTCAGCAGTTGTCCTACCTTTAAGCGGTAAGATTTTAATTTGTTTGTTGCTTAGTAATTTTTAGATAATGCTTCCATCCCTTTTACCTAGGATATATTTTTTTATATTTTAACGCCATGCAGGCGAAGGCACTGGCAACAGCTAGTTATTATTATAACACCCGTTAAGGTACTTACTACTTACGAGTTCGTCTTGAAGGTTGTAGTTAGGCAAGCCAAGCACTAGAAAGTGCCCTACCATCATGAATACTACCTATGGTTATACTTCACAAGTACCTTTTTTCTAGTACTTCTGTATTCTAAATATTCTAAACCTAACTAATATAATAAAAACGAAAGTAACTCTGTCTGATGTTACGAATAAACGGCTAAAGTCAACCTTAACAAACAAAAACAGGACGGTGTGTCATGAGGGCAGACAACGTACTTTTCTTCCCAGAAAATCGCAGGTAGCACCGCGGGTTGCGCAGCAGATTGTGTATAAAATATAAATATTGTAATGATCGTTTTGTTTCCAAAATTACTCATTGAATAGATTCACTACCCATCATAGTAGGTAAATAGGGTATTTGACTACTTTTGGGAAACTATTGCACATTATTGTCTGATATAAAATAATGTATACTGCATTTATATTTTCTGGATATCAGTCGTATTTGCGATATAAATCGATGTTAAAGTTTGAATAAAAAAATATCGCGCCAAAACGCAGACCTGCGTCATAGCTCCGGTCGAGCGACGATTGACGTCACACAAAACAAAACAGCTGCAGCCAGGCAGCAACAGTTTGATAATCACTAATTTTCTAATAGAAGTAATGGTTTATAAATGTTGTGTAGTGCCACAATGTACAAATACTTCCATAAAACACCGGAAAAACTATTCGTTTCTGTTCCAATGGACCCCAAAACTCGCAAAAAGTGGTTGGAACTAAGTAGCTCGTAGAGAACCCAAAAGTATTGGAGCTAATTCAAGTGTTTCTATGTGCGAAGATAATTTTGAGGTACATATTTGAGTCTATATATTTCTATTACAATTTGTGTTTTTATTGCATTACTATTTTATGTACTGTTACTTTCTTTTTAAACATTGTAAAGCTTGACATAACCTAACAAAATAGTGATATCCACTTACTACAACATACTTTTTGTACAACTTGATTGAATGTTTTGCTTGGAGAACAATTAAAAATTAATACTTACATTGTAGTTTTTACGTTTTGAGTTCTGCAGCGTAGAAACAATGACGTAGATTATTATTGAAGAAATATGCAACCATAAATACATTAATTTTGGGTAAGTTACTGCTGTCTGCTTGCACAAAATGTTTCTCCATTCTTCTCACATTTAACCTCCGGACTGTTTTTGGTGATAATTTCTGGATAAATCACTCTCAAAATAGCTTTACAACATTAAATTCGCAAATATCAATACAAAATCTGTTTGTTTAGATTTGTGTGACGTCACTAGGGATGAAGCCAATTACAGACCGTTTTCGATCACGTGATCAAATGTCGAAAATACAGTTATTTTATTCGCGTTTTTTACAAAAAATAAGCATATTTTTATCAAAAAATCAATGAAATATGCTTTTTCATTATGTCATGTTTATGGATGGCGTCAATTGGCATAATATTTTTAATACAGTCAAGTACCCTATTACCCTAACTTATAGCAAATAATTTCATTGTGGCAACACACCTTGTTGAAGCGAGTGGCACTGAGCTAGCCACGCTCATTGAAAATCTAATCGTGGTAGATCTGTGCTTTGGACCATCTACGTTCGATTCCTAGTTGTTTTTAGGATTCCGTACCCAAAGGGTAGAAACGGGATCCTATTACTAAGCCTACGATGTCTGTCCGTCCGTCCTACCTGCTGTATCATTCGAACCGTAATAGATAACCAGTTGACATTTTCACAGAATATGTAATGTTACGGCGGATAGCTAAACTAAATGAATCCCATTCGTTTTTACTCAAGGTCCTCAAAAAAATTGACCTTTAGTCCTTAAACCAACTTATTGAGGTTAACATAACGCGCCGCGTTACAAGCGTGTTTGTAGCACAGAAGACATAATAGACACAGAAGGTTCACTCCGCAAAGAAATTTAAATAAATAAGGACTCTATCTACGTGGCAATAAAGTAGCAATTCAACTCGTACAGCGCTGGATGCCGCTCGCTATATTCACCTAGAAGGCCGCTCTCTTACTATCACGTAGCTCTATCTCTCCTGGGGTGCAAGTACCGTTCTTTATCGGACGTCAAATTCGCTAAAATGCCATAGAATCGATCACAGCGAGACCTGAAAAAATGGCATATTATCGAATTTGACGACCTCAACTGTCAATTTAACGATCGATAAAAGAACGGTACTTGCACTGCTGATGCGGCACGTGTAACGTTAGGGTTGTCTTCTTGATATTTACAGAGAATCATCATCATCATCATCCAGTAAACGTCCACTGCTGAACACATGCCTCCCTCTTCGAGAGGGGTGTTACACAGAATACTTATAAGTACTTACCAGCTATGTAGCCTACGTAGTACCTACCTATTACTTATATTCTACTTTAGTTGGAACGACATTTAATCTGCACAAAAAAAACTAACGCTTATTCTGAATTTGGTCCAGTAACAATCATGCAAAAGTATAAGTTTAAGAGGATTACAAGATCATCATCCCGATGCATATTTAGGTAAAAACTACATGAAACATGGAGGCCTCATTTGGGTGCCCTAATTTGCTGATTCTGTTGATAATAATTGGTGCGACGTGACTAGCGTAGCGTGCGGGCCGGGTGCGAGCCGAGCGGCCACTGATTGCCCTGCTATGACCCTCTCGGGAAGGGACACCGGCCGAACGTACCTAAAGTCCGCAGTGCGCCATGCCTGTTTGTAGTTAGTGAATGAGGGCTCTGACTGTCATTACGACTTGTTTGACGCTATGACAATGTAAACTTGTTAACCATTATGACTGAAGAATACTACATCAATGGTCATAAAAATATTAGAAAAAAACTATCTGACAACTCTATCTGTCTTCATGTCTTGACAGTTTCTATTTCTAGCTGTCACCTCGCAAATCGCAATGGAGAATTGAACGTGTCCGTGAAAACAAAATCCCTTTTTATTATTTACTTGAAATGCTCTGGGCACTTTAGCAATTATCCAAAAATTATTTACGATTATGTTCGCTTTGTGTGAATTATTTTTTAGTTCAAATTCGCTGCTAAAACATGGAAGAGGTAGGTTATACACACCATATTATTTTGGTTGTGTCATAGCCAAAACAGCGTTTCATTTCCCTTTATTGTGCAATTAACTCGTGTTTCAGGAACTTAACGAGCATGATTTGGAAGAAAGGCTATATGCTATGCTTCATCATGTGGACGAGACACAGAATAACTTGATTGACAACCATCAAAACAAATTCGATGCTGTACAGCTTGCAGAGAACGGGCCGCGCGGCACCTTGCGTCGTTACTGGCGCACAGACACCGACACCAACCCTTATCAGAAATCAAATACCACTAAAGAGCCCGTTCCACCTACTGTTGCCAAGACCACTCCGGCGCCAGACGACGCTACACCAAAAGAAGAAAGAAGTCCACCTAAACCACCATCTCCTGTAGATTTGTCCATATTTCAGTCTCCTGTACCACCAAATGTGAAGAAAACTATTGAATTTCTGGATCACGAGAATGACCCTGTGGTATTGGAATCGAGTGATGAAGATGAAGTTGTGGAAGTAGCATTGCCGCCCAAACCAACCATCACCATTGAGAGCTCTGATGAAGATGAACCTCATATTGTTAAGCAATCGTTACTACTAAAAGCTGATCCTAAATCTAACTCTGGTGATAGAGCTGTCTCGGCAAGCCCCGTTCCATCGGTGGTCTCGTCTGTTTCTGATGAATTTATTCGTGGTGACTGCATAGCACTAAATATTTCTTCCCGTCATCCAGATGAACACAGCTTTGATTTCAGCCTTCATGGATCCGATTTACTTGGTCAATCAACTGCATCATCAAAGAAAAAGAAAAGAAAGAAAAATAAAGAAGCTGTGACTTCCACACCCATTGTTATAGCTGAAAAGCATGCCAATGTTGCAGATGCATGCTTTGCTACACCTAAGAGCAAAGCAAAAAATAAGAAACAAAGAAGCAAACTGCTCACTGAAAAGTCTGTACTGAACCCTGATATTTACGATTCAGACAGTAATATATCTATTGCAGATGCTAATATAAGCAAAAACCCGTATATTGTATCAGAGAAAAGTTTACCAAGTGTAGATGTTTACGAATCAGATTCAAATCAATCTGAAATCGTAAAGGAAGCAAATATGGATCAATCTAAGGATAAATATACCATTGAGGCATACAGCTCAGATGGTAGTGAATCTGACGATAGATCTAAACAGCTTCCAGTAGGCTCAAGAAAAAATATTTCACAGTCTGATTTCTCTGCGACTGTTGACTTGACAGCAAATGATAATTATATATCGATTGAAAACACAGGGATCTGTGAAAGCATTGTGATAGGCAATGTCACAGGTTTTGCTGAATCTATGGATTACGGAGATGAGCACACTAAACCCAAAGGTGACATATCCAGATATGTGTCAAGTAAAGTGCCCGCAATACTGAATGACAATCTTGATTTTGACAATTTGAAAGGGAACCAGAAGATTTGCAAGAAGAGACGGTACTCTCTCACAACTCTACGAGTGGAAATGGAGAAATTTTACAATGAGAGCTGGGGTGGAGAGGATTTTAACCATAAGGAGATTCAGAAAAACATGTCTCGTAAGTGTGGCTTTGTTTTACATTATCTATGCAGGATTACACTGAGCGATGGCACTATGCTGACAGGTCATGGTACTTTCCATTATGAACAACCTTTTACCAACCCTAAAAACATGATAAAAATCAGCTGTTCCATAGGAAAAAGTCATCAATGATGTTGATGACATTTTTCTGTAATTACAATTTCAGAGTTGGCCCTTTAATAAAAGTTGTTTATAATGATGAGTACAATGACCTTTCGGTTTAGTACCACCCCAGCGTGGAAGAACAGTTCAGTTAAGTAACTGGTTAAGCTTTGAGTAGATTACAAACCGTTCTATTCGGTTTTGTTTCATTATCATCATTTCAGCAATAGGTTTCAAGTTTCAAGTTTATTTATTTCATTGATACAAAAGCCACTAAATTTAATACTTAAAAATACTAAGCTACTTATTATTTTCATTATAGTACCTAGGTATATACACAATATTCGGCTTAAGATAACATTTAGGTTGGTCCACAGAATAGGACCCGGAGGAGAAGGGGCCTGCATCCAGCGTTTCCCTGCGGTCTTTTTTAAGTCGTCTGTCAATCTTGTGGATCGATGTCTACGCTACCCTTATCCGTGGTCTCTATTCTAATCTTTGGCCCCGTTGGCCATCTGTTATGCGTGTTACATGCCCTGCCCACTGCCACTTCAACTTGCTGATCCAGTGGGCTATGTCAGTGACATTCGTTGGTCTACGGATCTCCTCATTTCTGATTCGATCTCGAGGAGAAACCCCAAGCATAGCCCTCTCCATAGGTTGTTGTGCGACTTTGAGATTGTTTATGAGACCCATAGTGAGAGACCACGTTCAGTGCTATAATTATGTCATCACTGGTAACACACACTGGTCACACTTAAGGTACTGAGGTATTTTGGACGAGAAGACGTTGCAAAGTTTAACGAACGGTGCCCAGCCGAGTTGGATTTGACGATTGACCTCTTTCTTGAAGTTGGACCTACCTGATTCGACTGTTTGTCCTAGGTAGACGTACGCGTCAACAGCTTCAAGAACTGAGTTCCCAACTGATACTGGGGTGGGCACAACATGGATATTTGACATGTCCATTGTCTTGAGGCATAATTTGCGGGTGCCGTACCTCAAACCATAGGAACTCACCGCAATAGCCCAGAATTTTTCAATCCTATACTGTACAATAGTTTTATATTCCCTGTCACACACATTCCATAATACAAGGGCTTCTTGATGTTGATGTCTCTCCGGATGAAAACTCCGGGCTAGACCTGGGAGTAAAAAGAAATATTGGATTGTGAACAAAATTGTAACAACAATTATATTTGGTATTTTTAGATAACAAATTCTATGTTTGGTTCTAGGTGACAAAAGTCTTTGGGCCATCGATCCTAAAGACAGAATGCAGTCAATGGCCCACAGAAAAGCAAAGTAAGTCGTCAGCTGTCTGGTTTTTACCCCAGTTTTTACTGATTGCTGCCATCTAAGTTACCCATATGAGTCCATATCATTACCCATTTTAGAGTATGAAAAACCTGGCAACCACAGAAATTGCATTGTGACAAAGCATTATGAAAGCTACAATGTATTCAGTTGGGGCTAGACAAGAATTATAAGACGGAAAACACCCATTTACGCCTAGATTTGTAGCCCCAAAAGAAAACCTTCACCCAGGACATGATCTGCAATGGTCAATGACCAATGGCAAATGGTGCAATGATCTTTGCTGAAGTCCATAAACCGAGCTCAAGTAGGCCACATAAGCAAATGGGGTCTAGCGGATTATCTGGTGGAACTGTGTGTCTGTAGTGCCACCTTTCAAACCTGCTCGCGTGCCCACTTAGGGCACAGAAGGTACACAAGCAGATGCGTGTGTGTGCACACTGGGTGACCTCCGTGAGGTCAATGCTGCCACAGTTTCTAAGGCTTCCTAATGGTCTAAAGTCATTAAATTTTGTATCAAATCACTGATTTTAAAATACTAAGAAGGAGACACTACCCTTCACTATATCATCATTAAATCACATCGCCTGTTTTGACCCAGGTTTTGGTTACCTGCATTTTCTACAGAAAACTTACTTTATTACTTTTTCTGGGATAAATATACAGGCTGTAAGGGAAATACGCCCAAAAAGAAGACTGTTGATAGTGCTGGTGATTTCATTACTCATACGATACCACAAAAAAAACTCCGGTTTATAATGTTTTGCATTTCATACGCAACACCAGCTTTAGGGTGTTAAATACAAATTTCAGGGGTTTTTTTAAAATTCCAAACAAAATATCGATAATCTTCGCACGAAAACGCAGTCAGCGCCGCGCGGACGCACGCGCGCTTTTTTACCTACGCGGAGCATTGATCCCGAGTTTTGTTAGCTTTACATTACTGCTTTGCAAAATAATAACCAGTGCAACATCAAGTATAAGGCAAATTAGTACTGCTATTCGATTGTGTTTAAATAGTATGATAATGGCGCACACCCATTCCCTAACACCCGGTATGTTATGTCACTCTCTAGCCCTCTAACTATATGCAACCTTTGGTCAAGTCTTGAGCATCAAAGCATGGTTACATTTTTATCGATTTTTTCAAAAGGATACATTTCAGATAGTTTTTTTTTTCAATGATAGACTTGCAAAAATGCTCCAGATTTGCTTATTGTTATGACTGTAATTTTTTGGCTTGCACTGTTTTTTCGCTAACTGTTAAGTGTTAAATATTGTTTGATCAGATGTAACTACTGCAACCGCGTGGGTCACCGCGACGACACGTGCCGCCAGAAGCCGCCCGTCTGCTACATGTGCGGTAACACCGGGCACTTCGAGCCGCGCTGCCCCACCAAGATCTGTGTCAATGTGAGCAAGCATTTATATTTTACTAGCAGCGCTCCGCGGTTCTACTCGCGTTATATACCTCCTTGAAGTAACCTCCTTGGTAGCGACAGCAACTTTGACTTAGATGACAATTATTTTATATGTCAATAGACTTCAATTCTTGCCGTTCCATACAAAATTTATGGGAAAATGTAGCGTAATCTTTTCGATATTTTAATACTTATTCTGCTATTCGGGGTGGAGAGAAATCCAACAAATCAAAGTTCATGAAAATCGGTCCAGTCTTTTTTGAGTTATAAACGGTGTAACTAACCTGACATTGTTTTATAAAATAACTAGCTGCGCCCCGCGGTTTCACCCGCGTAGTGATAATGGCGATGATGCTGATAAAAAGATGAATAGCCTATGTCCGTCTCCTGGTTCTAAGCTACCTCCCCACCAATTTTCAGCCAAATCGGATCAGCCGTTCTTGAGTTATAAATAGTGTAACTAACACGACTTTCTTTTATATAATTATTTAGATATGTATATAGATTTATAGACTTCTGTTGCCATCGCTGTTGCAACTGTGTCAGCATCTTAAAGCCACTTGATATTTGAAGATATTGAGGTAGTTCAGGTTGTCGCTGCCAGGGGGACGTCAGGACTTATCGCTCCAACATTGAATAAGAATCAGAAAAAGGAGGCTTCTCTCGCAGAGCCCATCTAGCAAAGTACATGACCATTTTTAATCTGTAGACATCCTTTATTAAGCTTGATAAGGTAACCTTAAGGTTACCTCATTTTATCGCCTGAAAATGCCAAAACATGACTTTAGAGAACCTTAAGGGTATGATAGGGAGAGGTAACGACTGTAAATATGGAGGAGGTGCTTTTCCATCAGAGAAGTGTAGGTATATAAGAGATATGTGAGAAAAAAACAACCAATAGGACGCAAGGCGAAACGAATGAAGCGATCCTATTGGTTTCCTATTTTTTGCTCGTGCACCGCTCATCTACCTCTCTATCTTTGGTAGATACGCAGCCTTAGGCGTAATTTCCTCTGCCGCATATCGTCGATGCGTATGTGGCAACAGTTTTCTTTATGATATTATTAAGTTGTTTTAGGTTTTAATTTATATATGTAGATAAAGTAAGTAAAATAAAAGCATTTTTCAAATCTGAATTTTAAGAAACTGCTAGACTGTACAATTTTCCATATTATTTCCCTTTTCAGTGTGGCGCGCCAAACTTCATGTATTCGACAATGTGCCGCAACTGCAGCTCGTGGCCGCGTATGAACTGCGCCGAGTGCGGGCAGTGTGGCCACCCGGCCTCGCACTGCCCCGACGTCTGGCGGCGGTATCACAACACGGTAACTATATCACAGTTATATAAACAGGCTTCAATTGCATTCCTATAGGAGCCGTATGTTTTTCCAGGATAAAAAACGAATTCAGGGTATAAGAGAGGACCGACTTTAATTCAAATCTTTTCAGTGTTTTTGACTGGGAACAAAGATACACACAAACATTCATTAATAAACTCAAATAAAATACAATATTAGAACCTAGGAATAATAGTAGATTTTATTTATATTACACGGGAATTACTCACGTACTCGTATTGAGTAATTCCCGTGTCATCATCATCATCGTCATCAGCCAGAAGACGTCCACTGCTGAACATAGGCCTCCCCCTAATTCCCGTGTAATATAAATAAAATGTGTGAAAACCACGTAAGTTTCTATAATAGTTGATTGTACAAAGTTTTTTTTTTAATGTACAATGAGTGCATAAAACAAGCTATTTTAGCCGAGACGTTAATCAGCCCGAGTCGAAAGCGCAAGCGGACATTGTAAATCGAGGATAAAATGGGTGTAATGGGTGGGTAAAATTAATTTCGCTTTAATATTCATTTTCTTTGTTAACAGATCAGCACAGACATGTCCCTGGAAATGTGCACCCAACCCAAGAAGCCCTACCAGCAGTACTGCAGCGGCTGCGCAAAGCGTGGCCACCTCATCCACAACTGCCGTATCACCCTGCCCTTCTCCGGACTTCCTATTAACTCGCCGCACGTCAAACTGTACCGGCCGATATATGCCCAGACTTGCACACCCAGCAAGCCTGTACGGAGCAAGAGCTTTTGTGAAGACTCCATGCGCCCGGAGAGGAACGCGAAACGCCTCTCTAAATCGCCCACAGTTCACGAAATGCACGTCATCAAGAGACGAAACATGTCGGCCAATGATACAGAGGTTCAAACTAAAAGCCCCGCTCCTGTTATCCAACAAAAAACAAAAGAAGTCGATAATAATGCTAAAAATAAAAACAAAAGTCTTAAAAAAGGCACAGACTCTGTTACCACAGTGGAAAAGGCACCAAATGTTATTCCTGCGAACTCGTCGAACCATGACAACAAAGGACGAGTGATCCAGGACAACGAGGTGTCGGATACGAGTGATGCGGTCACTTCTGCGCGGATCTATGTCACCAACGATATTGTGAACAAGCTCAAGGCGAAAGAGGGGGAAGACTGGTTGAAGGCAACATCGGGGAAACTCAACGTGACCGTTGGACCGGCAGATGTTAACTCGTTCTTGAGTATCACGGGCAAACTCGCCGATCAAGAACTATTCCAAACCAAATTGAGGGATTGGGTCCAAACGGACATCAACAAAACCAAAAACACGAGCACCGCTGACATTGAAAACTCTGACGAGTATAAAAGCCCGAATTCATTGCCTAAAAACAGGAATAACCTACTGAGACATCTCAACAAAGCTTTGCAATCACTGAACGAAAACTTCGGAGAACCGCATTCTTTGTTCAAAAACCTCGTCTACTCTAAAAGTGAACATAAGAAACTTTTAAAACAAAAAGTGATCAGTCCCGAGAGACTATCGAATAGTCGAACTCATATAAACGAGACTCTTAAAAAGCTGAATATCATCCTGCTGGGGCAGGCTGGCCTCGCGGACGGCTCTCAACATCTGATGAAACTCGTGGCTTTCAAGGAGAAACTCATGAGCTCTCGAGATAAGATCATTTCCAATTCTCTGCGCAAGGAGATCGATCAACATTACCAATGTATATTCTCCTCGTGCGACAGGAACGACTATTGCAAGCTGTTGAAGAAATATTACGTTGGAAAACCAGGAGCGAAGCACAAGAAAAAAAAGCGCAAAGCGAACAATTCTAACCCAAACACTACAGGCAATGAACAAAGCATTCCATCTGGCGAAAACAAAAGTGTCGAGCCCACGTCGACACCTCTGCCTTTAATATCCAAATCCGAATTAAGAGCTATCAGAAACAGCAATTTTTTTCAAAGCTTGGCTTCCATACATAAGAAGCTTATATCTATTAAAAAATCGGACGCATGCTCAAGTACTAATAAAACAGAGATGAACCAAGTAATGCGAAGAATTCATCCGTGCATTGCAATGCTTCGCCAAAATAAAGATATTAACTCAAAACAGTTGAAGAAAGTGAAGAAGGTAGAGAAAGACGCGAAAACCTTCTTGGCGAAGATGTAAAATATATTTAGGGATATTTTGTGTTAGACGTCAATCGAAGACGTCAAATAGCGGCGGGTCGCTGTTGCCGGCAATGTTTTACCTTATAAGCCCGAGATGGGTCGATTTATGTATTTCCCATTGCCGGCATAATTGCACTTCAGTGTGCGTATGAGTTAATAAACTTCTTAGTGTAAAGCATAACACATTTTTTCTTTCTCTCAAAATACTGTCCCTGTAGGAAATAGTCAATGTTTCTAGATGGAGTGGTTGGAGAGAAACTATTAGGTGGTTATTTAGACATCACATTTATTGTTTTTTTTTTTCCTTACTAAACAATATCACAAGAAAAATAATAACTTATTTAATTATTATTTACACATCCTTTTATACATCATCAACGGACCCCACCTAGTCTTGCTGACAAGCTTTTATTTAAATGATTCTCCTAATTTTTATTTAAAGGTTTTTATGTTGTCAGCCATTTTGAAAATATGACAATATTGTGTATTGCATATAGTATTCAAATTCTAATTATTTATTTCACGGATCATGGAGAGTATTGTGTTGTCACCAGGCCCCCGATTCTACTAAACATATTGTTATTAAATTGAAATAGTTTCAATTTTAATTTTTAAATAATTGTCTCAAAATTGTCAGTTTTTAATTTTTTTATGCTAGAAAAATACCACCACCTAATATTATAACTAAGTATTTAAAAAAAAGACAAATATGAGGCAATTATTTAAAAATTTAAATTGAAACAATTACAATTTAAAAACAATTTGTTTAGTAGAATCGGGGCCCAGAACTAAAGGTGTATTCATAATTTCAGCAAAAAAGGTTAGGAAGAACTGGTTCTAATTCAGCTTACAAATGTTGTTGCAAGTTAAATAAATGTTTGTAAAATTGTCGGATTCATCTGTTCAACATTTAAATAAAATCTCGCAGTACGAGTAATTAGTCTCTTGAACAGTCCAGCGTCATCAAATTTGATACAATGAAAAAATTATATGTTATAAAACTGATCCCAAATCTAACAGAATATTGTATTTTAATCGAGCAATCGTGTTCACGTGATTATCTTCAACCATCTGTAGAGGTACTCTCCTACTATGTGGGCTGCGTTTCTGGAACAAATAAGAGTTTTTTTTTACATTTACAACTAGCTGCGCCTCACGGTTTCACCCGTGTGGACATTTCCTAAGGAACCTACATAGGTACATACATTATAAGTTTTTCTGGAATAAAAATAATGTAAAATTTAGAAGAATAAAATAATAGAATAAGTGTGATGGATTTTACACTAATAGTGTTAACACACGTATGGATTTGGTTGACGGACCGCCGTCCAACCAACGGGAGAGAAAGAGTGAGAATATCATATTTCCCTCTCTTTCTCTCCCGTTGGTCAGACGGCGGTTGAGGTCAACCAAATCCATACGTGTGTTAACACTATAATGTGTGATGTGATATGGTGCAAATTTTTACATGTCACTAACTAAACTAGACCTAACTTGACTGTACATAATATATTGAATACGTATGAAATTATGAATACTGGGCTACGCGGAAAGGGTGTACTAAGCCGCAAGGGGTCCATAGTATCCATCATTATGAACAACTTTTACTTTTGCTATCTCTATGGAACAGCTCTTTTCTATACAAACTATGGATCTCTATGGAACAGCTGATATCTTTTCGCGATTACAGAGTTGCTCCCATAGTAAAAATTGTTCATAATGATGAGTACTATGGATATGGACCCCCTTCGGCTTAATACACGTTTTCTGCGTAACCCAGTATATATGAGCATATTTTATATTGAGCCTAGTCATTGAGTTTATATTGGGTCCTTAGACCTTTGGCCTTACGGACAACTGCTATTGCGGAACCAAACTAACGTTAAATCCGCTCAGTTGGAAAATCACGCGAACGTGAACCTTAACGCGTCCAGATACAAAATTGGAATTGGCCTCTTCTAATGTACACCTCCGAGCTTCTTTCACCTCTTTCACCACTAGTTGCAGGAGTTAGTTCACTTAGACATCACGACGTACCTTATAGAGAATCTGTTGTCATGATGTCGAGCATCTTGCGTGAAGAGCGCGCTGACGACCCGCTCGGCGGCACGCTCCGCGACGTCGCAGCGCTCCACCCACACCGGCACGCACTGGCGTCTGCGGACAAACGATCCCGTGATTAGGCTCAGAGTTAGTTACCTATGTACAGGGTTACGCATATAGAAATGTACTAAGTCGAAAGGAGATCATTCCATTGTACTTATCATTATGAATAAGTTTTACTATGGGACCAACCCTAAAATATTTTTTTTGCTTATTCAGGGTTGGTCCCATAGTAAAAGTTGTTCATAATTATGAGTACAAATTCAGTACCGGCGTTAGGGTAGGGCGCGGTTGGGAGACCGCCCAGGGCGCCAGATATACAGGGGTGCCACGGGCACTATATACCTACCTCATGCATTTAAAAAAATCTATTCTTTGCATTTTTTTCGGTTTGAATGGCAGATTTTACGGGGGGAGGAGCCGTAAAAATCTCGTCCAGGGCGCTGGTAGTGCTAAAACAGGCACTGAGTACAATGGCTTCCTTCGACTTCTACAGTCTATATGAGTAACCCTGCATATTATACCTAGTCCTCATATAATTATTTAAGATAGTTTTTATTTTACTTCTAATTTTTATTGAATAAATAGTCCTCATCGATTTCGATGACTTTTTATCATGAGCCCTAACGTGGCTTGTTATAAATAGGCCACCTTAGTTTTTGCAGTAGAGTTGGCCAGAAGCTATAGGCTATAGGAGGGCTTGCGTCTTTCTTTTTGAATTTGGGGCTTATGGTCTATATTTTCGAGAAAATTACCTTTTTTAGAATCGTATTTCACCACGATTTCGATACGTGCCGCAAGCTCCTTCCAGCTGCCAGGGTCAATGCCCTAGGGCCTAGGCATTGAGATGTCTTTTGAGGACGTCTTTACCATCATTATTATATTAATATCTATAACACAAACAATCATGGCGTAGGGATTAATTTCTATTATGTGTTTTTGAAACTTAAATAATATTGATAACACGCGAACGAGATAAACTGTGGCGTGAAGCGAGCTCTAAGGTAGGTAGGTAAAAAACGCAGCAATAGTATTTTTTATAGTTGATATACGCTGTAGATTGACCACATCCAGCTCATCTGATGCCTGAGTGACAGTGTGATGATACGTACAGTTGAGCTATATGCACGAGGCTGGCTTGCAGTACGGCGTCGAAGGCAGTGGCTGCGGTTCCGAACGCACCGAGCGTGCTGTCCGCTCCCGCACACGCCCATGCAATGCACCCGCCTCGGTTCACCCGCGACGATACAATTTCTAGTAACTGGAAATAATGGTTTGATGAATAGATGCGGTTACATTCTAAGTCTATGTGTAGGCTGTTTTAAACTATCACGGCTGGTCATTAAAGTTATATGTTTAATTATGTTTTTTTTTGTCTTCCTGTGAACTGCGCCGAAAACGTAACTGCGCCGAAATATCGGGAGCTCATTCCACAACCTTACCACGGTAAACATCCCGTAAATAATAATGAACTTTATGTATAGCCTATTATTTAATCTAAAAAACTACAGTCGTTATAAAATGCCAAATCGAATTCACGAAAGGGCCAACGCCTTTCAGATAACCGCTAGGTGTAATGCGTGTTATAGATCATAAGTGCTCATCGTCTTCATTGGCGTATATCCATATACAAGAGACGATTTGATAGCCCGTTGGTCCAGTTGGTAGTGAACCTGCCTTCTGAGCTTGGGGGCGTTGGTTCGATTCCCACCTAGGACAAACATTTATGTGATGAACATTTGTGTTTGTTCTATATCTGGGTGCTTATATCTATTTAAGTATGTATTTAAAAATATCTATGAATGTATATCAGTCTCTGGCAGCCATATCACAAACTTTGCTTAGTTTGGGGCTAGATGACCGTGTGTGAAAAATGTCCCCAATTTATTATTATTATTAATTTATTATTATTTACGTAGCGTCCGAAATACATCTGCGCTCATGGCTGTACAGGGTTACGTATATAGACTGTACCAAGGAAGATAATAAATATGGATCCTTGACTGTACTAACCCGAAAGGAGATCATTATACTCATCATTACGAACAACTTTCACAATGAGACCAAGCCTGAAATCGCGAAAAAAATATATTGTAAAAGCTGTTCATAATGATGAATACAATGACCTCCTCTCGGCTTAGTAGAGTCTATATGCGTAACCCTGAATAAGCCGATTAGTTTGCCACAGATGGGGTACCTACTTATATTATTTTTCGCGAGATAAGTGCTCATTTATTACTTTATCCGAACTTATTAATTTTATTTTAAAATTTATAATCAGCTAGCAGACGTCCACCCTGAACTAGGCATCCCCCTTAGTACTCCATGCACAATAAAAGACAGCCTGTCATTTGCATCCACTGGATGCCCGCGATTATCACCATGTCGTCGGTTCATCTAGTGGGAGGCCTACCTACACTGTGTCTTCCGCCTCTTCCGATTCGTGGTCTCCACTCAAGAACCTTTCTTCCCCATCGGATATCGGTTCTTCGAGCGTGTGCCCTACCCATTGCCTCTTCAACTTGTAAATCTGAGCAGCTACGTCGGTGATTGTGGTTCTTCGGCGAATAACCTAGTTCCGGATTTTATCGCGCAAAAAAAACTCCGAGCATACCTATTACCTACCTATATCCATTGCCCGCTGTGCGACTTTTGAGTTGAAAATAGAAATAGTTATTTACCTCTGAGTGCACTTAAAACTGAGAAAATAATGTATTAAAAGTATAGGCATAAGTAAAAAAAAAGGTTAATTTTCAGAAAATTAAGCAGATAAATCTTTATCTTTTTACCGGCATTTATTATTCAGTTACGTAGGAACCTAAAGTGCTTCAAGGCGTTAAAATACCTAATTAAAATAATTGAAGATTATGCTATAGGTATCGGTAAACACATACCTTATATAATAAAATAAAAAATATGACATTATTATCACCTTTATATTATTATAAACATCTTCTGTGACCAAACCCGAGATCCCATCCAAGCCGTCTGCTTTAGGCTGCGAACCGACGACGACCAAAGCGTCGTACTGCTCGCTCTCCGCTTCGCTCGTCACTGCGCTCACGACACAGCCGTGCGCTTCAAGACGCCTTTTCAGTGCTCTTCCTAATTCACTGGTCGTGTTAGTTAGCTATAAAAAAACAAGTTTTTATATAAATTCACATAGTAATTATCAGATTTCTGTTAACACCTTTTTAAGTCCTTTGACCGGATCTTTAGCAAAGATGTTCGTTTTTAGGGTTTCGTACCCAAAGGGTAAGAACAGGACCCTATTACTAAGCCTACATTGTTTGTCTGTCCGTCTATCTGTCTGTCTGTCCGTCCTAACTTTAAAAGCTGTATCTTTCGAATCGTAATAGATAGCCAGTTTAAATTTTCACAGAATATGTAACGTTACGGCGGATTAACAGAAAAATAATAAAAATGTCAAAAAGTAAAAACGAAACGTATTTTTGTATTTGCTCTTGTGTAAAAACTGTAATAATACATACAAACATCAAACTTGCATTATTATACTACACACTGACACACTCTAAAGTAAAAAAAACAAATAATAAAGAATGGCCAAATGCGAGTCGGTGACAAATGTCTGTTTACCAAAGTTAAGTAACGTCGGGCGCGGTCAGTATACCTACTTGGATGGGTGACCACCGTGGGTGACGGTCGTGATGACTATTACCTTTTTGTATTTGGTGGTGGTACGGCACCCTCAGTGCGTGAGCCTGACTCGCACTTGGCCGGTTTATTGTTTCATCACCCACCTAATGCATGGTTACGACAAATTCGCAACTTGACATCCTGGTGTTGTATTTATGATGATAAATTATGCTTTGTCGGCACTTTAATTACCTGACGGTAGGTAGTTATTAGTGACTCATTAGAGTTTGGCAAGGAATCAAGGATGTAGTCTACGCATTACTTAATTATGGCTGTTTTCTGTATCTCTACAGTTTTCGAAAAATATAATTATGCGTATTCTTTCAAAAAACGCCGCAACAGGCGCGTATTGCCGTTCACTTTGAGCTTAAACTGACTTCACTACAGTCCGTATCCATTGCGGTATTTTAACATGCTTATAATTACAATTGCAATTTCCTGCAGCTCTCAGTTACGTGTACATTTTCAACACACTATTTGCCGCGTTCGGGGCGCAGGGTGACTCCGGTCGCTGTTCTACGAAATAAATATTTCTCCCGGTCAATTGATACCACGGTAAAAAACCGGACAAGTACGAGTAGACCCACACGGTACGAGACACACAGAGCGCGAGTCCGAAAAAAAATATATTGCTAGATAAACTTAACTTTGTAGTGGACAATAAGGTTCCTCCATACATTCCAACTACAAAATTAAAGTTGGTAAAATCTTTAAAATAATTATGTAACTTCAAATTTGTCACTTTCGGATTTATTCCTTTATATGTGACTAGCAGTCCGCCCCAGCTTGGCACGGGTATAGATTATAGCCTATGTCACCCGGGGATAGTGTAGCTTCCCAAAAGTAAAAGAATTTTTTAAGTTGGTTTAGTACTTTTTGAGCCAATCCGTTACAAACATACTTACATACAAATCTTTCCTCTTTATAATATTAGTATAGATATAGATTGCAAAATGGGCAAAAGGTCGTGTGCTGGGTGATTTCAATAAAAGGCATCAAGCCTGATTTAGGCCAGATGCGTTCGCACCCGCCATGCCACCTTACCATATTTCCCTTGTTTACTCGATCAGGGTCCTTACGGCTGCCTGTTTTAAGCGATTCTGTTTAGGTTATTGCGAAAAGTTGCGCGACCGCATCTCACGTCACGTCACTATTGCGTGATTTTCCGAAATATATAATGTTCTCTATGATGCACTAGCGCTAATTCAAGCCCGCGAGAGGAGGAGTTACCCCTTCCATTGCATCTACTTACTGCAACAGTAGCGCAGGGCGGCGGTGACCATCGTGCGCGCGACCTGTTGCGCGCGGTGTACGCAAGTAGTGCAGACGCAGCGAGCAGCAAGGAACCTCCTTCAAGCGTCGCCAGTAGACGCCACGCGATCGAACCGCCACCCTCGGCTGCATCTGACATCGCTACTGAAACAACACAAGGATTTTAAACTTTTTTGGAAAATAATAAGGTTGACTACTGTAATATAGTAGACTTGACTGTAGAGTTATAGTTGAATACTTGTAGTAAATAATACCTGTGGGATAGGCTCGATATAAATTAAGCCATCAAAATACACTACCGAACTGATAATTTTTTGTTTTGTGAAAACCTGACCTTATAATATAGCCGATCACAGAAAATAAAATTGAAATATGTTTAAAACTAGGGAAAATATAAGCATTTTAATGTATTGTTAGACAGAGAGTGACTATGCTTACAAATGACGTCATGTGTACGAGAAGGGGAGTGCATCTATTCTTAATTACCAAAAGCGTTAAACGCTTATATCTCAATTTGCTAGGACATGGTAATGCACATACGTACATACAAAATACCATACAGGGGCCTTACGGACAACTGCTATTACAGGCACCTAATCCGCTCAGTTGGAAAATCACGCGACCGCAAACCTTATCGCGCCTTGATACGGTTTGCGGTCGCGTGATTTTCCAACTGAGCGGATTAGGTGCTTGTAATAGCAGTTGTCCGTAAGGCCCCTGGGCAGCGAAACAGCAGTGCAAGTACCGTTCTTTATCGATCGTCACATTCGCTAAAATGCCATAGAATCGATCACAGCGAGTACTGAAAAAATGGCATATTATCGAATTTGACGACCTCAACTGTCAATTTGACGATCGATAAAAGAACGGTACTTGCACCCCTGGGTCGTACAAATTGAAACGAATTATATCTCATCTTTCAGGCAGGAACAGAGCAGTGGATTGACTTGATTTTGTAAAAGTCGGAGAGCCGGAGACTGATATAGGATACTTTTTATTCCGGATAAAAACACGGTCCCTGAAATACACGAATATATTAGCGCGGGTGAAGTCGTAGGGTGCAGTTTGTTTTCGGTAAGTGAAACCTGCCTTTCAATTTTCACGGAAACCCAATCAACGCGACGAAAGTTTTCGCATCTTTCTTCAGTGGCGGCCCTAGCCAATAATCGAGCTAGAGCGAGATTCCCTTTCGGCGCCCTCCCCTTGTTTTGGTCGACGGTTTGACTTTATAAATTGCCCCGCGCCTCTAAAACAAGGCATTAAAATTATATTTTTCGCAACTGTCATTTTGGCGTCCCTTGCTATCTGGTTCCTAGAGCGACCGCCCCCCTCGCTCTACCCTGCCGCCACTGCCTATCTTGGTGCCTTTGTGTCACAATCGGAAGCATAGCAAAAATCACACCTCTACGATTGCAACGAAACGTGTTCTGCCAATGACCGCCTGAAGGTGAACGTCATTAGAAACTAACGACAAGGTTTATGATTAATGTTCATGTTAATGTGATGTAGATATCGGAAGTTTGGATTTCCGTCATATCTGATGACCGTTCCGTCTTAACTTTTGATTTCCGTTCTTTTGCAAACGTGGCCTACATACAGGGTGGTTCAAAAGGTCAAAGGTCAAAGGTCAAAACGAAAAACTTAGGTTGTACCAAAGGTTCCACGAATATATCCCATGTATGTTTTTTATAGTATTCGAGTTAAACGGAAATTTGATTTCACACTGTCGATAAAAACTACTACAACAAAAACATGAAAAAGACACAATTTGGTGGAAAAATCCTTGAACAAAATAGCAAGTAAAATTAACTCGTACAACTACAAGAAATCGCTAATCGTCCCCACGTTTTTCGATTTCTTGTAGTTTACGAGTTAATTTTACTTGCTTTTTTTCGTAAAACTTTTGGACTTTTTCGTCATTCCTTCGAAACCCCGTCACTTACCTCTTCTGTGTGTCCTATCCATACTAAGATTGCCTGGAAGAGATCGCTAATAGCGATAACACTGCCAATTGTTTCACTAGTTTTTAAGTTGTTTTTGTCTTATGTATGGCATTTCAGGTGGAAACAAAACAATAAAGAGTTATCTAGCTATCTATAGGATAAGTATTGCTACAGTGGTCAAGTTTATATACTAAGAGCGGCAAACAATGCTTAAACAATTTAGAAATCGAGTAAACACGTTGTTTCGAAACATACTTAAAGTTGGGCAACTTTGAGCTGGCCTTGACCCTTGGTTGACAATGTTGACATTACAGCACAAGACATGTAATGTTATAAAACTGATGTCAGTAAGTAATAAAACGTAAATTACACTATAGATAAGGAACAGGTATGAAAATGTGTTTCAAACTGACGATGTGCTCACAAAACGCGTTGTGTACATTCTCAGATCAGACAAACAAGAGAGATATGGTAAGGTGGCGTGGCGCATCTGGCCTAAATCGGGCTTGATGTCTAGCAAACTCAAAAAAGACGACACACTGTGTGTCGTCTTTTTTGCATGTTGGCTATTACTAGTTCATTGGTTGTTCATTGGTACCGTGTCACTACAGTTTCTTAGTGTGCGTGTAAAATGAGTAAGTGAGCCGTACTTAAGTTTTAACGGTATAGTGAAAAAAAAAATATGAAAAAAAGGAAACCCAAGGTGATAATGAAATGCAGTCGGTTAAAAATATATAGAGCAGTGATAATAGCTGGGGGATCCAAAAAAAGCAAGGAGCTGGTTGCGGAGCTCAACATCATTTTAACCGACATCATAAAAGGAGGGGTTCTCTTTTTTTTAATATATTTGTTACCTCAGAACTCCGTCATTATTTTTTAAACCGAATTAAAAAAAAATATTGAAAGGATATACTTTCAGATTGGTCTCATAAAAATTTCATCAAAATCAGTTCAGTTGTTTGGCTTTTAAATTAAAATAACTGAGTTATTATAATCTTTGTCTTCCAAGTAACCGAAACTGAAGTCAATTTTTTAAATTGATAATCTTAGTAAAATAAAGTCCCATAAATCCCGCTGGCTTGGACATCTGGAGAGTATGGGAGATGATTCCGCTGTAAAAAGTCTTACTTGGGGCTGCTGGAGGGCTAAAGGCCCGTCGGCCATCCCAGGTATGGATGAAAAGAAAAGATGAGGTGGTAAAAGAAGCTGGATATTATGATTGGCATTAAGGTGGTACGTTTCATCTGTGGCGGGAAATTCACATTTTTAACAGTTTTTTTGTTTTTGTATCTAGGCTGTGTAATAATTTTAAAATGACCTAGTGTTTGCGCAAATCGTTAGTTGTTCTTTACATTATTATGTACAGCTATTTAACGCGCCATATTACTTACATTTGTCAATAAACCGTTTGAAACAGCAAAAATTTGTTTAATGTCAAATGTAAGTAATAATGTGCATTAGAGATAAATAGCTTTACATGATTTTGTAAAGAATAATAGTCAATTTGCGCAAACATCATGCTCGTTTACAATAATTACCAGGGGCCTTACGGACAACTGCTATTACAGGCACCTAATCCGCTAAGTTGGAAAATCACGCGACCGCAAACCGTATCTGGGCGCGATAAGGTTTGCGGTCGCGTGATTTTCCAACTGAGCGGATTAGGTGCCTGTAATAGCAGTTGTCTGTAAGGCTCCTGGCCTAGCCACAAGGTCAAGAAAACTGTTTGAAATTTGAATTTCCCGCCATATGTGAAACGCACCACCTTAACTTGCGCAAGATAGGGAAGTGACGTCTTTTGGTATCGGAGGTCAAGACACATTTTAGGTCAATGCGTCAGCATAAAAGTAAGTAAACAGACAAAAGGACAAACAGGTAGAATTATTTTCTTTTGTAGTAGAACGTATACTTACAAGAAGTACCTTGGTAATTTGAGATTTCAAAGAGAAATAAAGTAAATGATTGCGAATTGCGTCCAATTTTGATGCAATTACTTTCAGCTGTGACAAATATATATAATTACAAGGTTTTGCTTAAGTAAGTATGTGCACTGCTAAAAAGTAACGGGCGGAAGTAATAAAACACGTTTGGGATGTAATGTAACCGGATGTATCGGGCCGATATTTTTTCGCGTTTTCAGGTTTGGTCCCATTGTAAAACTTGTATATAATGCTAGAGATACACCCGTTAGGTTTGTTTTTAGGGAGAGGGATTTTTGGGATGTAATGTAACCGGATGTATCGGGCCGATATTTTTTTGCGTTTTCAGGTTTGGTCCCATTGTAAAACTTGTATATAATGCTAGAGATACACCCGTTAGGTTTGTTTTTAGGGAGAGGGATTTTTGGGATCTAATGTAACCGGATGTATCGGCCCGATATTTTTTCGCATTTTCAGGTTTGGTCCCATAGTAAAACTTGTATATAATGCTAGAGATACACCCGTTAGGTTTGTTTTTAGGGAGAGGGATTTTTGGGATGTAATGTAACCGGATGTATCGGGCCGATATTTTTTCGCGTTTTCAGGTTTGGTCCCATAGTAAAACTTGTATATAATGCTAGAGATACACCCGTTAGGTTTGTTTTTAGGGAGAGGGATTTTTGGGATCTAATGTAACCGGATGTATCGGCCCGATTTTTTTTCGCGTTTTCAGGTTTGGTCCCATAGTAAAACTTGTATATAATGCTAGAGATACACCCGTTAGGTTTGTTTTTATAGAAAATAATATTATTTATTTACACGATAATATTGAAAACCATTATTATATTATGTACCTACCTATATACAAATTAAAATTAAAATCATAAAAAAATATATAGGTATATTATTATGTATGTACATGTTTGTGTATTCTTATATAGACTTGACCCCTAAGGGGTCCAAGCTATTGTTCTCTAAAAAAATCGTTCATAAATCAGTTCCCACCGGGTCCAAGATTTTTTTTAATATATTTTTTTTCGTTTGGCTGATCCAGGATTTTTTTCAAATACCGTCAGCAAAATGATCACTATTTGGTTAATTTCCTTATGTCTATATACTTATCTCTCGAGTAGCCAACCTTCATTAGCCTAACGGTTAAACCGATTATAAAGAGTGTCTCGTTGGGTTTTTTTAATGTCCGGAGTCTTTTAAGTTATTTTTGTGGCAATAATATAAGTAAATCGCACACAAAGACAAAAAAACCTACTTTTATATTCACCAATTTAAGTTGAACCTTGGATGTACGAGCGCCAATTATATGCTTTTAACATCATTAATTCAGTATTTTTAGATGCAGTTGGGATTTTGGGTTTTTTAAATTAATTGTGCTTTTTTTTCGTAATTCGTAAACAAAAACTATAGGTACCTTCAATATACTTATACTAGGTCCAAGTTTTTGTAGTTTTGACAGGTGCAATTATATTGTAAAAGAGCTATATGAAAACGATTTGATTTTAACATTAAGTACCTACACTTTTTTACAACGGATTAGGTATGCGTTTGACGACAATCTCATCTGATGGAAGGTGATGATATGGTCGAAGATGTAGCACGCTTACCTAGGAAATAAGTTTTTTTTTCGATGGGGACATCTTCCAAAGTTGCCGGGCTTTATCCGGGGGTAGTTAGGTTATGTGGGATTATACCCACTAAGAGCATTGTTTACTAGTGCTTGACAAGAGGGCTCCGGGATCTCCAGAGGAGCGCACCGGAGCCCTTCTAGGAAATATCTATAGTTTATCGGCTACCAGCTATTACATCAATATAATCAGCCTATATTAGTCCACTGCTGGACAAAGGCCTCTCTAGATTACCAGATGAAAAAAGTATCCGGGAAAAAACCCGGATGCTTAAAGAAATTTGCGGACTTTGCCTTCAAAGTTCATATTTCGCGGCATAATGAACTCGTGTTGCGGTCTTTTTCATTTAATTTCTAGAATTCCGGACGTTTCGGAATTCCCCCTCATTTCGGAAAAAAGTCTGAATTTCCGATCTATAAATTTTCTTTAGTTTTCTTTCCGTAAGAACCTTCTACAAAGTATTATAAAAGTAAAAAAATAATATATGCATTAAATTGGTAAAGTCGTTATCAAGATATGGCGTGACCGAGGTAAATAAGTTTTTTGTTAAATATAAATATATAGATTTGATTATTATATTATTTACGTACCTCTAAACAAAATATTTAAAAAAAACATAAAAAGGACTAATCTTAAAGCTCCTCGGTGGAGGGAAAAGTGGCCAGAATGCTGGCATGGCGAAAGTAGGCGCCAGCATTCCGGTCACCAGTCGCCTCCACCAAGCGTTTGGCCAAGTCCCTGTATAATTATGTCCCTGTATATGATGGCCGACCGGCCAGAAAATTACGTTGTGACTGAAGTTTTTGTTCCACTTTTAACAATCTAATGCACATGTCAGAACTAAAAAAGCTCGTTTCGAGTATAGGTACCAATTAATTCTCAATATCAAATTTTTTGTGAACCTGCTAAATTATACGTGCAGCGCGTTGATGTCTTTTGTATGAGCGGGTGCTCCGTAGCATGTAGGTATATTTTTAGTGCCAAATTAATTATTTTTCTGAAAGTTCTGTGACCCTCGAGTAGTGTCCGGATTTTTTCGGACAGACCCGGCTTTTTAGACATTTGTCCGGCTTTTTAGCTTGTACAATCAAATACGAGTAATAAAACATACATAATTATATACCTACCGTCGTACCACAAAAGATTTAAGCACGCTTTAGACAACTGTTTAGCATATTTTTCACAGGGAAACAATTGCTAAACACATGTCTAAAGCGTTCTTAAATCTTTTGTGGTAAGACGGATAGTCTTTAATCTTTTTGTGCGCTGTGTTTGAATTTTGTGACTAAAATGTCAGGATTTTCATTGAAATATCTTGCTATGGTTGATATGGTTACCCTACCTAAGAGCATAAACATTCGTCATGCACTGCCAGTAAAGAATATGTTTTTTGCTTGGTGCTTTTATGTTTTTGGGTTTTTCTAAAGAAGCCGATGTTTTATTTTTATTCCCGCGCAGTTTTTTTATGTGTTTTGTTTACTCAGTTTAGTGTTCGGTGTAGAAGTTGGTGGTGTTCTGTTTTATGTGTTACTGTTGATCATACCAAAGATTATAGATCATACGTAGTCGTTCAACTCTAGTGCTTAGGGAAGTAGGTACTTGGAATAAGCGTGGGTTATCCATTTACCTAGTATGCAGATAAAGTAAGATAATAAAAGAATCTTTACATTTTCTGATGCCGTCCGTTCGTCCGTCCGTCCTACCTTTAAACGGCTGTATCTTTCGAACCATGATAAACAGCCAGTTGAAATTTTCACAAAATATGTAATGTTATAGCTGTTAAAGTCAAAAAGTAAAACTAAAAAGGGGTTTTCCATACAACAAAGGTTTTTTTTAAAAGTATATTTGTATTAGCTCTAATGTAAAAACGGTAATACGTACAAGCGTCAAACTTGGCATGATTATAGTACACACACTAGTATAACAACAAATAATAAATAATGGCCAAGTGTGAGTTGGTGACAAATTTCTGTTCACCACCGGTTCTCGTACGATCACCAAAGTTGAGCAATGTTTGGTGCGGTCGGTACTTGGATGGGTGACCGCCTGGGCGTTGATGAGATGTTGCATTTTTGTAGTACTTTTTTGTACTTTAGTGGCTAACAAGTTATGTAATGGTAAGGAACCCTCAGTGCACTGCCTAACGATGCTTATGGGCAGCGGTTTACGGTTTAAGTGCAGTATGATTGTATTTATATAAATTTAAGTAAGTTTGATTTGATTTAAATAAGTACATCTACTACTTTCTGTAAAATGTATATAGTTTTTTGTTTTAGTTAATAAATTTTCTATTTATCAACTTAAATGGGTTTCGGCGACATTCCAACGTTGATTATAGCGTCTATAGAAGTGACATCAGGGATATAAAACCAAGATGAATTCGCATATCTGTGGCTTAAATTTAATATTGTGGTTTGTATTCATCACGAAGTTGCAAAAGTTTGTGTTGATACTTTTGCCGGAAAATCATAAAAGATAAACTTAAATGCTGAAACGTGCTTCGTAAATAAAGACAGGGTGTCACGGACAGCGGCATTTTCTTGACCAACCATTGATTTACAAACACGTGGATGTTGAGTCTAGTACAAAACTCACAAAAATTGGTTGTCTGTGAAGTCGGTTTACGGATAACTGAGCGTAATGGGACAATGAGCGCAACGAGACAATGAGTCATCCTTTTTCGTGCGTGCAGCCGGCGTTCATCGATTTATTAGACATTGTCACGTCAAAAGTGTCCTGTGTCCTGTATACTAAACATTTTAGAAATATCAACAATCGAATATAATTTATTTTGTTGTTTTAACAATAACTAACTATATTAGTTTTAAGTCGTTTTTGGAGTTAATTTTAGTTAATTAATGTTCTATGTAAGATCGGACGGCTCGGATCGGCTTTGATTCCTTTGAAGATGGGGTGGCCTTTTGTATAGTATGCTACTTGCGTTGATATCCTTACGCCGTTTCACAATATATTCGCGATACGCAAAATAAGGCCGGTGCAGCATATACAGTAGCCTAGACACTGGGTACATAGATATTTTGGGTACGAAACTTTAGGACCGTGAGAGCCGAGCTCTAAAACATTTTTTTAAGTTATCTAAACGTCTGGTCGAAACATATACTGGCCAGTATCTCGTCGCAACTGACTGATATACATACATAAGAGTATATATGTTATAATGTATTTATCTCGTAATTTTAGTCTCAGAGCAAATAAAAATACAAAGTCCCTACGGCGCACTGCCAAAGAGACGCCAAAATCGTATTCAAAACTACGTGAATTTCTTGTCAGAACGTCGTACTGAAAACATCCGTTTTAAAAGAAACAATGACTTCTTGCAGTGTTAACTGTAAAAACAACACAATAGTAAATAAGAAGAAGGATGGAATATTTCCACACTTAAGTATTAATTATATTATCACTTATTTTGATGAATTACACGACACGAACATCGACTACGCATACATGTTTCAAAAAATGGCTTCACTTTTCGTGTTCGCGGTAGTCCCTCTGTATTTATATTTGCTCTGAGATTTTAGTTCGGACATTTTTAAGCGCTGACCAGATATTCATAGTTTTAAATATCTTTGTGACCAATAGTCGTTTTACATTACAGCGCGTTAGATAACTTGTCTTTGCAGTTTAATTCTGAACATAAAAGATAACATTGAACGTGAGGTTATTACGATACTTTGCGTGAGGCAATTTAAAAGCTTTAACGAGCAAGTGCAATTATAAGCTGTCAACTTTTGTGCCTACCTACTTAATTAAAATAAATAAATGCTGGAATTTATCTGGCTCAACGTGTAAGCATTGCCATTCAGCGTGGTGGTACAGGCAGCATGCTGGATACACAGAAAAGAAAATTCTTCTCTTTTCTGTGTACTGGGTACACTATCTTCTACGGTCTGTCAATCCAAATGTTTTTAGGGTTCCGTAGTACTTACTGCAAGGATCAATTATAAGTTCGTTTTGTCCGTCTCTCTGTCCGTCAGCCCATCAGTCTTAATCCTTTAGAATGAAACTTTGCACAACTGGAATTTTGATATAGGACCAGTCCACCAATAAAAATTAAAAAAAGAATTTTAGGTGTGCTTGTGCATAGCATGTGTGCTTTATAATCTAACTGAACCCGCTTAGATCCCCGGCCCTGTACAAGCTATTTAGTACTTAAGTGATTTATGTGCAGTTTCAATACCATCGCTCAAAAACGGTAAAGAAAAACAACGTATGGAAACCGGTATGTCCAAGAACCTCAAAATGTCAAATAAGTACATGATTATGAAATTCACCAACATGCACTTGGCCAGCAAAGTGGATTAGGACCAACCCACTTTCTCTAAGAGAAGGCGTATGTCCCCAACAGTGGAAATAGGAAAGGCTGATAATGAAAAAATATATACATGTATATCTAAAACTTGGCTAAGTCCACCGATCTTCGTTAATTCAAATTTTGCTATGAATAACCGTCAATTTTCGAACTATGAACGTGACCACAACTATATGAGCATACACGGAATGAGAATATAAGGTAATTGCCTGTTGAAAAAAATATATATAAAAGAGAACTTTGACATGAAAAGTTCTTTTTTGACATGACAAATGACAAAAAAACTGGGAAGTAATCATCAGAACTGTAGAGCACATCTAGTTTTATAATAAACTCGTACATAAACGTAAAAAGGTCTAGCCAAGTTCAAAGTCGTAATTACCCCACAGTTCCATACCTCCTTACGTACGCAACTCAACCCTGACCATCATCAAGAACTATTTGTACTTCTATAATTATATATGATTTAAAGAAGTTTTTATCACGGTCACTTGTCGGAAATGTGGCGGATTGTGCAGAGTGACTTGCATTATTATCTTTTTGGACTTTAACACTTTAAAGGTCAGTCAATTTAAGCTCATGTAGAGGAAGCTTGGGTTCAAATCTTGTTATATCTACTCGTATAGTATACAGAGTTACGCATATAGACTGTACTAAGCTGAAAGGAGGTCATTATAATTATCATTATGAATAACTTTTATTATAGGACCAACCCTGACAATCTAAACAAATCTGCTGTTCCATACATTTTGTCGAATGGAGACCACGGATCGGTAAGCGCAGCGTAGGACGGTAGGATGTCCACCCACAAGTTGTACAGACGACCTGAAAGAGACCGCAGGGAAACGCTGGATGCAGGCCGCTTCCAAACGGCCCTGTTGGAGATCGATGGGGGAGGCCTATGTCCAGCAGTGGACGTCCTATGGCTGAAATGATGATGATGATACATTTTGTCGAGTGTCAATGACCGTATTCTATGGATCAGCTGTTTTTTTTCGTGATCTGGTCCCATTATAAAAATTGTTCTTAATGATGATCACAATAACCTCCTTTCGGCTTAGTACAGTCTATATGCGTAACCCTGTATAAAATATAAAGTATTAAAAAGGTCCAAAGTAAAACACAATAGCGTTAAAATAAATATAAATTCAAAGGATGGTTGAATAGATAAACTCGTCCGTACAAAAAATTGCTGAAGGCGTTTTTGCGCATTTGTAACTACTGATTCGCCAGTAATGTCAAACCAGTATGAGACTAAGCGCCATGATCACCAAAAACAGCATGATTATTTATTTAACTGACATTTTACTTATAATGATGTTATACCACAGTTCCGTGTAATACTGTATATATGTATAGTGATTTTAGTAGTAAGTCACATGATGAAATTTTTATGACGCCAGAAGGGGTATAGTTATGTTATTTTATTTATTTATTTAGTTATTCCCAATGTTTAATAGAAAACGGTCATTGACACACAAAAAATGTGTGGAAAAGCTGCCCCCCCCCCCCCCCCTGATTTCAGTGTTCATTTTGATGGGCACAATGACTGCCAAAGAGTAAAGTAATATACAGGGAGGACTGCCTTTCGGATTAGTACAGTCTTTATGCGTAACCCTGTATACTTTATTTTATGTAAAAAAGTTCCAACCCTACTCGCATCAGTCAATGATTCATATAAAGTCGTACAAAAAAGCGATTTCTGGATTCAGTCGTAGTACTCACAAGTTGTGCGCAATCGCTAGCTTTGGAAACGTACCTTAATTTACTGAACAAGGAAATAGGTATTTTACATAGCGTAAGCGGAACAGCAACTTCTAAACTAATCATCTGCCAAAGTTTTGGCTAAACCCATAAACATTTTATTATTAATAAAGTATCATGTTTTTTTTATTTATTCGTCATTTGCTTACGTAGTTACATTGTGTTTGTTGCCATAGTTGAATAGTGATGTTATCCTAGAATGGAATATCGATACAAGTGTTGAATTTAAAAGTTGTAAGTTTTATAATTAGATGTGACCACATAACTATTGATGACTGGCTTCGAACACTACTACGTACTACCTGCACCCCGCAGTTTACCTGCTATCCTAACAGGATTATGGATTTTCAGGGACAAAAAGTAGCTTGTATGAACGGACGTGGTATAAGCTACCTCTATACCAAATTAAATTTAAATCCAGAGCGGGCACGAAAAATTGACACTGCTTCTTGGTTGATATCACGAAAACCCATACGAAGCGCTTTGATTGTATTTTATTGTGCAAACTGCTAGCCTGTGAAATGCGCTGCCTGAATGGTTGTTCTCTGATAGTAACAATTTGGGTGTCAGGTGTCTTCAAATCACGAGTAAATCGGTTTCTTCTAGGTAGGTAAGCGTGCTCAATCGTATATAGTCGGCATCATTGGAGGTCCAAGTCCAACGCAAGCCAATTACTAAATAAAATAAACCTTTAGCTGTTACGGAGTTCAGTCCACACAAACATAGACACAGCACGCAGAACAGATGGCCGATAGGGCCGAATGGTTCTGGAATGGAAACCACGGACCGGTAAACGCCGCGTACGGCGTCCACCTACAAGATGGGCAGACGACCGCAGGGAAACACTGGATGCAGGCCGCTCCCAACCGGCCATTTTGGAGACCGATGGGGGAGGCCTATGTCTAGCAGTGGACGTCCTACGGTTGAAATGATGATGATGATGAATCACACACACACACACAATTTTTTGCATTTATAATACAGTGTAATGACGTGTTCCAGGAAATAACTAAATACATACTTTGGTAAATAAGTATATTCCTAAAATAATATTTAAGTAATATTTCTTATGTGAAGATGTCAAAATGTCATGTTATGTGACAAAAACGCACAAAGGCCGACAAATGCCCACGCGATTGTTTCGGAAACAATATGGCGGTGGTATGTCAGTAATGGGTAATTACTTAGGACATGAATTGTCCTGTTTCACATACGGTTAGTGATTGGTTAATTAACCAGCATTGTTAACTCAGGTATCCGTTTTAGGAATTTACATATTATTATCTTTTTGTGCTTCAAATGGAACCGAAGCAATCATTATCGGGCTAATATTATCAACGAAGTGACTATTTATATAGTTTGCCCTTTCACGTCAAAACAGAGCATGTAATATGGCTTCAAATTCAACGAACAAATAAGTAGATATAAAAAAGCTACAGTTCTATGACTCTTTTTAACCTCCGACGCATAAAAAGGGGTCATATAAGTTTAACTTTTGTATCATGTGTGTCTGTGTATCTGGCATCGTAGCTCCGAAACGGCTAAACCGATTTTGAAATAGTTTTTTTGTTTGAAAAGTGTCTTGATCGAGCGTGTTCTTAGCTATGATTCAAGAAAATATTATGTTCAGCAGTTTGAAGATTATCAGATATTTTATCGGCGATTTAAAGTAATACAATTTATACTATACTTTATACTTGTTTTGCAAAAATACAACGGGATTTTTAATCTACCTTACGTATGCTCATTGGCGGATCCAGGGGCCGTGGGGGCCATGCCCCCCCCCCCTCCCGAAAACACCTAGCAATTCTATACATTCGACAAAATTTTTCGATTTGATTCCTTCGAACCTTGGCAGAATGCCCCAAAATGAAATCCTGGATCCGCCCCTGCGTATGCTTGTCTTTGTATATTTTACAGATTTTTATGTATTTATTTTTTGAATGGCTTCTTTTAGTATCGGAGGTCAAGACACATTTTGGGTCGCTGCGTCAACATAAGTATATTTTTTTTATTCTTGTATCATAAATATATATACGGCTAACGGCTTACGGCTAAGTTTTTATATTCCAATTATTTTTTTCGTAATTACGCCGTTGAAACCGTTGGGCACAAAAAATACATGATAAAAATTGAATAAAAGTCAATGACTCTGATAACCCAATACTAAGAACCGGTATCACCAAATCTGTGTCATTAAATTATGCAAGTGAGTGGAGTTACTCACTCGCAGACAAAATGTAATGTCTGTATATCAATACTAACTCAAACCACCTCATTGAATTGCAAATTGGCAGACGAGAATAATAATAATAATAGGTATATGAATAAAAACACGCGATGATGATGCATCAAAACATAAAACCAGTTACAAAAATAACAGACAAAAACCGCAGTATTATTATTAGTTCGTACTTATATTTATTCATGCTTAATTGTAGTAGGCAGTCGCTGTAGGTAAGCCTGCCTGTTTCTCGGTGTAATTTTTTCACGACAAAAGGGGTTTGTTTTTTGACATAGTCCCGATCCACCATATTGTTTTTTTGGCAAAATCACGTCGCACAATGAATCTTGGGAACAGTAAGTATAGATATCACAGATAATGGTGGTAGATCTGTGATAGATAGCTATAGACGAACAAAAATGACAGAAACCACAACGTGTCACGTTATAGAGAAATATTGCAAAACGACTCTTAATATTATGAAAACTTTGTGTTTGATGACCTCTGTGAATTTTGGCGTTGCACGTCTTGTGCATTAGCCAGTGTCAACTATTGAAATATTTCCCAGTTTTATTCGATATCATCAAACAAGTCATAGACACAGTCAGACTCAAGCAAAGTAGGTAACGGCTTTGGTAACGGTCAAGTCAAAGTCATGCCCCAGTAAAGTGGTAGAGTCTTTATTATATGAAAATTCGGAAGCATACAAATAAACCTTATAAACATATTGTTTCACCTCGTTATATCACTTTCCCACTGTCAAGCACCTTCACGAACACTCAATGAATAATCCACCATTACTACACATTAACACTTAAAAACCTCAAGCTTAGGAAATTAAACACAATGAGGCGTTAATATTATGTCTTTTTCGCGTTGGCGAAAACTCCGATGTACCATCTAAACTAAATTTGACATCTCTAAAATTGTTGCCATCCTTCTCTTAATTTCTTCTTAATTAAAAGAGACACAAATAGTTTAGCCTGTTAGATTTAGTTTATAAGTAGTGAGTGGAGCGTATGACAGAATCGACGCCACTGTCTTAAAATAGGATGACAAATGATTTAAATTATTTTGTCGGTATTTTAAAACGTATCTAAATGTACATAGGTAACTCAATAAAAAAATCGTGATTTTTCTATTAGAGCCAACATCCACGTTTGCAAATCAATGATTGTGGAAACAAGTTAGTAGTCAAGTCTTTAGTTACTATATTTAATCTGTGCCTAGCATCGGAAATCCGCGTATAAAATTACCTACACTTGTGGGCAAAGTAAGAGGAGATTAATGCACAAGGACAAGGCGTGTCACTTACACGTACTTGGCTCTAGCAAAATTGAGACGGTGAACTCATTCATAAGACAATACAAGTGTCTACCTAATCATGTCTTCAAGGAGGTTTTAACGCTCACTCAACCCTTGAACCAAGTATCCTCTTATAGCCATGAACCAGAGGAATATAGTATTCTGACTATGCTATGGATATATTAAATATCAAATATTTAGTATAGTATGAAATCTTTGCTAAATATTATATGCTTTAGTCCTTTTTGTGAAGAGGTAGGTATATAGGTACCTACTAGCCTAGTGGTAGTCAACCTCAATGGATATCCGGTAGTAATATCTAAAGAGGTCGAGATCCTTACAATGTTACAATAAGTGGGAGTTTTTGGCGTCAACGTGAAACAACATGTTTTCTCATTATATTATTAGGTATTTTCAAGTGTTAATCACGGCTTTAGCCTACACAGTAGGCGAAAAAATATATGTTATTCTGAGATCCTACATGTGCCCTTTGACATGTGCCCTACAATCGCTACGAAAGAGTTTAGTCATAGATTTTAATGTTCTACTTATAGTGATGTGAAACGTATTCATTAAATAAATTTGGTGAGCTGTGGTCAAACGCCTTGCCTATCTGCCATAACAAATATTGGTAAACAAAATCGAATAAGAATTATTTACTAAACTTCTTAGAATAACTACACAAAGAAACCAAGTACTTACATTCGCAAAATTTAAGCCATTCAAATGGTGTCATATATGACACCAAAAAAAATTAAAAAATTTACTGTGGCCATTTGCGCGGTGAAATCGTACCACAACAAATCAGAAAAGCAGCATAAGAGTTATGGTGTGACATTCCACAGGTAATCCATTAATTTTCTTGCTTAAATCGTTTGAAATACCAATCGAAACGTAAGCTACAAAGCGAATTTGTAGCTTACGTTTTGAGAATGCGTTGTTTGGAAACCTACCTTCTCTGAGTAGTTATTCTAAGCTAAACTTGTTTAATAATTAAGAACCTTCTTAAAACTACTTAATTCAGGACGTTAGTATCGATTCGAATGTCGAGCAAAATTTAATCTACAAAGCCAACCTCTTTGACAAATAAAGGCCAGTCTAAACTACATACTTATTATTTCCTGTCATACGAAGTTTATTACCAATATAGACTCCTTTAGTAAGGTCTCTGAACCCTTTACCTTGTAAAGTGAGAGTCAAATGCGCGAAAAGACACCAAATAAGGTCACTGCTAGTCTGGAACACCTGTTTTATCTCAGAACAAGTACTTACCTCATACCAATCGTTGCCTCATATAGCCCAAACTTACTATACTTGGTAAAATTGATAGCGAGTTGGTGGTGATTTTATTGTGATATTATTACACTTATATTTTTGTTAAAAACTTATTGACATGGATGTTGGTTATTGTACAAAATTCACGAAAAATGTGTCCTAATTATAATTCTATAAATTTAGACTAATATAATATGAACATTATTTACATTATTGAAATACGTACCTACCGATTAAAGTAATTTATAGGTTGGAACAATGTCTAATACCTATAGCTTGCAATCTAGATTAAACACACAGATAACAGAAACTGTACAAAAGGCAAGTGCTGTTATTAACTAGTTAAAATACAAGCTAACTCCACAGAAGATAATAAATAGCACAAACTCTACAAAAACAGTTAGACTGCCTATAGACCGTTGAAGGTCTAAAGATAAGTAATCCAAATGCTCAAGCCCACTATCAAGTGGCAGCATTAACCCAACATGCTGGTGGCATTACCATGTACGCTGAATGCCAATGCTTATACGTTGAGCCAGAAACACGCCAGCATTTTGGTCGTCATCATTTCAGCCGTAGGACGTCCACTGCTGGACATATGCCTCCCCCATCGATGTCCAAAAGGGCCGGTTGGAAGCGGCCTGCATCCAGCGTTTCCCTGCGGTCTTTTTTAGGTCGTACGCGTCGCAAATGAAAAACAGAAATCTAAATATTTTATTGTAATGTTTCCAACTCGTACGCAATTAACGAAAAAGAAAAGAAGAAAAAACCTCAATAGTTAATAAAGTCTAGTTTAGTTCGGATATTTTAAGGGCGTAATGAAATATCCATAGTTTTTCAATAAACTTGGTTATTCTGTAATATTTTTTGCGGTATAATATATTTTACCATAAACTGTATTTTCTAATATCAGATCGATAAATACCTAAAGTACAACTATATTATGTTGTTCTAACGAGCTCAACACTCTAGATCGTTACGCCTGCGGTAATGGTAAATAATAAAAATAGATGATGCTCTACCGCCAGATAATCATCTTTACACGTTCTGAGAAATAATTAGTTTTCAGGCCATTAAAGTTACGTGAACGTCTAATTATTATAGTAGTTTTTCCGTGCAACGGCTGAATCATGATCGCAAGAACAGTGCCACGGACAAAGGTCCTATCATTATCTTCATGACGTGAAAAGGCACAGATCATCTGTGTGAAAAGGTTTCATTCGCGTCGTTATGAAAATTATTGTGATAAGGACGAAGCCTTATAATAATAAGTATGTGTGTGTGCCTACTTTGTGTGAATGTGAACCTAATGACACGTATTTATACAGATGTAACAAAAACTATCAATGAGTTTTAATATAACGCGGTGACACATGTATTTTCATCCTGTTTTCAAAGCTCCATAAAAGCTTTTTGTAAAGTGTCCAACCACAAAGGTATGACTTTGACTTGACCGTGTCTTACTTTGCTTGAATGTAACTGACTTTTTTGATTACATTTAGTCAAATTTGATAAAAATAATAATACTTGACACTGGCAAATGCACAAGAGTGCGACGCCAAAATCCTCACAGGGAAAATAATTAAAAAAACAATCAATCATCTTCTAATAATCTAAAACTATCCCTAAAACAATTAGCTAAAATATAATTTCTAGCCTAAACAAATTGTTTAAAGTATTATTAAGTCCAGTGGCGTAGAATCAGTCGCTAAAGTAAACAACACACCTGCAATCCCGGAATCCTTGCCAAAATTACTCATCACACACTGACCAATATTATTTGAACGATTTTGCTGTAAATTGTCATTTTAATTAATTCGAATAATACAATTAGCGCACTTATAGTTCGTTCTTTCACAGATTCAAAAAATAATTAAATAGGAAATGTTCCAATTCTGAAAATCACTCGACGCGTTGTCGCTGTGCGTTTCGTTTCACGTTCGTGGCGCGAATGCAGTACGCGGCTAGGTTTTCCTTTGATTGAAGTGGCTATGAGAGCCTGCATACAGCCGTTCACCTTGATTTTCCGGTGGCGGATTCCGATTCCACTTGTTTACTGCATCTACGATTAATTGAAGCTGCACTACCAGATTCCGCGCTATATGATAATACAATAAAAGTAGAGAAATACCTAGGCATGGGTACTTTTAATACTTATTAACTATAACAATAAAGAATAAAATGAAAGGCTGTTTATGTCAATGTTCTAACCTTTGAAAAGGGTCTTTCTTGATAGGTCTTGAAAGTCTGTATGGTTCTAACCCTAATTTGGCGTGCTGCTATCGGTGGCTAGATAACAATGTCGAGTCAGATGCAGTTTCTTTTCATTTTGCAATATCGCAGCAATACGTTCATTCATGGAGACGCTTCCTTAGCCCTAAGCAAGACCTAGTTTACTAGTTACCAATCCGCGTGTTACGTGTAATCGAAACAGGAATCTCTTACGGGTGTTTACGTAACTAGGAATTGAGAAAGCAGTGGACCGGCCGCGCTCGCAGGAATCCGATTTGTAACTCTCAGGTGTAGAAATGGGGAATAGAAATGCACGAAGGAAGGAAAATAAACATGCATAAAAAATTACTTAAGAGCCGTATTACAATTACAAAATGCACCGTTCAATTTTAGGTATCTGGATTTTAGGACACAAAATGAATAAATATAAAACACTGTTTTAAACTATCACGGTTGTTCACTAAAGTTATATGATTATTTACGGGATATTTACCGTGGTAAGGTTGAATAAATATAGCCGTAATTATCAAGATGAATATGGAACAAGTAAACCATTTCATTAAAATTGATTATTTTATGTTAGTAATTTAACGAAATCCACTCTCAAACTTTCCCTCCGAGAGTTTTACGAAAAACTACTTTGTAAATTGGTGGTAATAAGTTGTTATGTTGAGGTTTTTTTTTCAAATTTGAAGCTGTTATTTTCAATAAAACATTCAGATCTAAATTAAAACATAAAATGAATTTTCTATAGATCTTTCCATTTCATTGAAACGCCAAAAATCCAGCTTAAGTTGTTTTTTCGTTAAAAAGTGTAAAGGGCTCTTAAGGAGGTTTGTTACAAAGTTTTTATGCGAAATGGAGAAAAATAAGCATTACAAATTTCATCGTCATCAATCATCAGCCAGAAGATGTCCAATGCTGAACATATAGGCCTCCCCCTTTAACCTCCACACTGAACGACAGCCTGCCTTGCATCTACTGGATATACTGGATTTTGCAATACGAACTTATTACGTCTCAATATAAAACAACTACTTACAATATTTTAAATAGGTACGTTTACCATCTCGTTTCATCAATATTCTACAGTCGATCTCTACCGTGGTGTTACCGCAGAGGAACAGGGTCTTCCTCATCGTAACACCAGTGTAACTTGCAGCGTAACCATGAGGAACAAGTTGTTTTTAACAGTTTTCCTTTGTATTTTCCGTAACAAACGTTATATGCATACATTACATTAGGCAGGTATACTTATTATTTCTGAGAAAAGATTACCTATACCTACTTGCCGACCTAGGATTTTTAATCTATGATGTGCTATTATGTCCCAAACTCTTATAAATTGTTCTTTCATGCAACAGGAAAATCCCGAAAATATACCTAGTTAAACATACCTTCTTATCTTTTTCCGGTGTATTCCATTGGTACGCAAAATACGGCTTTTTTCGTGGTACTCCACTCGTGCGCCAAATATGGTTCTTGCCGAGGGTCAAACATCGCATTCTGTCAACCGTGCGGCGTGCCCCATCCTGTATAATCAGAACCTTTCTAAAGTATAGCATTCAGACTAGCAAGATCTTCCTGCAAGAGCCTTAGACCAAAACTCGCAGGAGTTGCAGAAATTATCTTACAGTATCTCTATTTTTGTAGGTATCTACAGTATAAATAAAAATTGCTACACATTTACACAAAGAACCAGAGTCACCGACATAGCTGTTAAAATTTGCAAGTTGAAGTGGCAATGGGCAGGCCACATCGCTCGAAGAACCGATAACCGATGGGGAAGAAAGGTTCTTGAGTGGAGACCACGAACCGGAAGACGCAGCGTAGGTAGGCCTCCCACTAGATGGACCGACGACATAGTAAGAGTCGCTGGCATCCAGTGGATGTAAAAGGCAGGCTGTCGTTCAGTGTGGAGGTTAAAGGGGGAGGCCTATGTTCAGCAGTGGACGTCTTCTGGCTGATGATGATGACACATTTACACACTCAAATATTGCACTTCCGCGAGGATAAACTGTTTAGACTACCTTAATTTACTCCACCATTGTACACAGGTTTATGCAATAAAATTTTGCTTTACTTTACCTTACTTGCTTGCAACAATGATCTTAAAACATGTGACACGCTTGCAAAAACCAAATTCAACAAAAAAGCAAAGTCAAACTTAGCAAGCTTTATTGCTACAATGTTTAGCTTAGCGTTGAGATTCTTGTTCGATACGTCCCGCTTGGGGTGTATTGCGCATTTCCCCCTACCAGCACCCACCCGAGCCAACTAAAATCCTTGAAATATCGGAGCGAGGCTCTGGGGCGTTGGCCTGGCACAGTTGCTCCAGTGGCGAGATGGAAGTGTAAAAAATGTATTAATTTACATAATGATAATGAAAAGCAGTCTAGCTTTTTTTCTATTTTTTAGCGTTGAGATGTACGTTGAAGTTAAATTTATTTGATAGATAGAGCCTCTCTCCCTCTTCCTCTCTATTGTATTTAACATACGCTTAACTTTATATTCAGATCTTGCAGTTGGCTGCATTGCGCATTCTTTTTAAATGTTATGATAATATTAAACGTTACGTTACGTCTAGTTTATCTACGACGTTAGGTAAGTAGAACAAAACATCACACGAGCAAATTTTTATCATTATTTATTTTACAGCACTTTTTAGGGTTCCGTACCTCAAACGGAAAAAACGGAACCCTTATAGGATCACTTCGTTGTCCGTCTGTCTGTCCGTCTGTCAAGACCCTTTTTCTCAAGAACGCGTAAAAGTGTCAAGTTGAAATTTATACTAAATACTTGGGTCTACGGTTTCTTTCGACTGTAAAAAAATTAAAGTTGTGAGTCAACGCAATCAAAAGATATGAACGTTTATGTCGCATATTTTGCGATTTCACAGGGGAATCAAAACCTATAGGGTACTTCCCGTTGACCTAGAATCATGAAATTTGGCAAAAAGCAAAGTCTCATAGAACATATATAGGAATAAATCTGAAACTTACAAATTTGAAGTTATATCATCTAAAAATAATTATTTTGCTATTACAAACTTACATTTTGTAGTTGGAATGTATAGAAGAACCTTATAGTCAACTACAAAGTTAAGTTTGTCTTTGAATATTTTAACTTTAGTTTTTTTTGTTGGACTCGCGCTCTGAGGGTTCTGTCCAACGGAACCCTCAGAGCACGAGTCCTACTCGTACTTGTCCGGTTATTTTGTTTAGGTAAGTAAGTGAGTAAAGAAAAAAATATTATATGGCAAAACGACATGATTAAATCACACCTATATACCTACCTACCTACTTCTAAAACCTAACCTAATCCAGTTTTTCTGACGAATCTCTATAGTGTATTTCCGCTTCTACGTCGCTCTTAGTACAATTGTTATTACGGATGTATTAGTTTACTCCATAGATATATTTGTTAATGATATTTTTGTTGGTTTGTTTCCGCTTCTACGTCTCTTTTTAACCGACTTCAAGAGGAGGTTATCAATTCGACTGTAATTTTTTTTGTATGTTTGTTACGCGATTACTCCGCCAATTTAGAATTGTTTTTGATGATTCTTTTTTTGGTTGGTAGGTCATATCTCATAGGTGGTCCCATAATTTTTTTATCGACATTGATTCAGTGCTTTTTTAAACAATCAGGATCAATAATTATTTTACTCTATAGATATTTGTTAATGATGTTGTTGTTGGTTTGTTTATTTTTTATTTGTTTGTTGTATGTTGTTTGTTGATTTATCCCAAATTCTTTATTGTACTTAAAGCGACGCAGAAACAGAAATACCTACACTAGAGAAATACCGCACAAGGGCGGATCCAGGATTTCATTTTGGGGGGGGGGGGGGCATTCTGGAATTCATTTTAGGGGGGGGCATTCTGACAAGGTTCGAAGGAATCAAATCGAAAAATTGAGTCGAATGTATGGAATTGCTAGGTGTTTTGGGGGGGGGGGGGGACATGGCTGTTCACTTCAAAAGTTTACACATAATCTGATTTGAAGACACATGTCATGCATTAATTAAGTATGTTATGGGCCAATTATGGGCCTTCAAAAACGGTGCAGCGTTGCATTGCATCTTGCATCCTACCCTATAATTACACCTAGCTCATAATTATCTAAAGGAAATCACTGTAATTACTGTTAAACTTCTGCCGCTGTAATAAAATGTTACTATCTAAAATCGATAGACTCTACTATAAACTGCAAATCATAAATAAATAAAATAATAATATACAATCTAGATATAGTGACTGGCAATCATGCAAAAAGTGGCATAGAGCGCGTCCTCGCCATTGGTTTACGTACACATGCACAAATCACGACTCGCTCGGTCATAATCTCCGCGTACCCCAGAGAGGTCCGCCAAAGAGACCTAAAATTCGACAATAGAGCAGTGAAGGTCATTTTTCGAATTATTTGCTGGTATCTTTACTTAATATCAAATCTATTGCATATTGCATCACAATCTATAGATTTTCATAGAGACAAAATCTCTAGTGTATTTCCGGTTCTATACGTCGCTCTAAGTATAATGAAGGAATCTCTATCTCTTCCCTATCTCTATCTTCTTCTCTACTTACTACTTCTCTCTACATAGTATAAATTGAAGTCGCTTTCCGCGTCTGTCTGTCTGTCTGTACGCCTGTATGGCCGCTAACTCCTCCTAAACCACGCAACGGATTCTGATGCGGTTTTCACCATCAGTTAGATACATTTTCACGGAAGGTTTATATATATAACTAGCGACCCGCCCCGGCTTCACACGTAAATTACACCCGTGCGAAGCCGGGCTAGTTTGGAATAAATTATTTTACTCTATAGATATTTTAGCCTAACCTAACGGGGAAGCGGAATTACATTAGAGATTCGTCGTAGGTGCATTGTCACAAGAACCAGCCTAACTCTGCATGAGCTGGGGCCTTACGCCCAACTCCTTACTCGGTCTCAAACTAACGTTAAAACCGCGCAGTTCAGAAAATCACGCGAAGATGAATCTTAACGCGCCCAGATACGGTTTGCGGTCGCGCAACATTTTTTATCACCTAAACTGGATTGCTTAAAACAGCTAGGCGTACTATCTTGGGATCGGCAAGTGACATCACGCTCGATACTTGTGCGCGTACAAATACATAGCTAAAATAATTATACAAATGAAATAACAACAACAATTATTTAATACTAGCTGTCCCCGCGGTTTCACCCGCGTAGTGATGAAAAATGGCGATGATGATGATGATGATGATGATGAAAAGTAGCCTATGTCACTCTCTGGCTCTTGAACTATACCCATGCAAAAATCAGGTCGATCCGTTGTTCCGTTTCAGCGTGAAAGAGGAACAAACATACATCCATACATGCAAACTTTCGCGTATTTCTCGCGTATCCTAGTAGGATAGAGAACCACAATATACAGAGACATATATTTCGCATAAACTATTAGATAAGGTTTTTTTAATTGGATAGTCGATATCAAGTTGCAGTCTTAAAACAAATCATTTCAAGGCTCTACTCCAGACATTACCTAATTATTATTTGCTGTTGTTTTTTTGTGCGACATTTAATCTGGTTCCGAAAGTAGCCTTCGTAATCGACAAAAGTTATGAAATTATTATAATCTATGCGTTGCAATCATTATCTGTAGACCATGTGCATAAAAATGCAGATAGCTAGGGTTGCCACTCATATAATTATCAATTTAAAAAACCGACTTCAAAATTAGTACAATAAGCAATAAGCAACATTTGTGTTTGTTCTATATCTGGGTACTAATACCTATTTTAAAAATGTGTGAGGGCTCTTCGGTAGATTGTATGGAAAACCACTATCCACGCACTACGTTTTCCACTTTAATTTGGTAGGCAGGTAACATATTCATCTAAATGAGAATCACCAATAATGGTGACAAACTAGCAACCACTTTCATTACCGATTCGTCACACCTACCCCACTGGCGTTTACTATTTCTTTGTCAATAAACTTGATTCCCATAGCAGACATTGGACATGGCATGATATGTCAAACTTTTAGTTCACCTGATGCTCGCACGCACCATAACCTACCACTATCCACGCACTTTGCATCACAAGGGATGTAATGTTGCAAAAAGATGATAACAGCCGATTTGTTCATTTACTTTTTGAGGCCGTATCGAAGAATATTTTATTAGCTTATCTAATATTATCGAAGTAATAGACAAAGGTAACACGGCATGGTGACATTAAGCCGAAAGGAGGTCATTGCTCATAATTTCGAACAAATTTTACTATTGGACCAACTCAGAAATCAAAAAAAAATTCAGCTATTCTATTCATTACGTTGACCTGGGGCCTTACGGACAACTGCTATTACAGGCACCTAATCCGCTCAGTTGGAAAATCACGCGACCGCAAACCGTATCTGGGCACGATAAGGTTTGCGGTCGCGTGATTTTCCAACTGAGCGGATTAGGTGCCTGTAATAGCAGTTGTCCGTAAGGCCCCTGTGAATGTGAAGTTTTTTTCGAAACCTTTTAGTTTAGAATTAATAAAAATTACTCGAGCTCCGGTCCTGCCAATGACAATCTTTGGGTTCTGCCTATATAGGCGTATAGGCGTCGCAAAGATTACTTTCAGGAAGGTGCATCTGCATCTACACATTATACTATTAACTAGTTTAAATATAGAATTATACATGTATATTATGTAGATAAAGGTATTTTTTTTAGTACTACAGTTTTTACTAAAACAGTAACCTAATAAAAAACAATGTTATTTTTCGGTATTTTTATGTAGGTGTTTTCTTTTCTGACAGCGACCTGCCTATAGGCGCCGCAAGGATTACTTTCAGGGAGGTGCATCTGCATCTACAGATTAACTAGTATAAATATAGAATTATACATGTATTTTATGTAGATATATGTATTTTTTAGTTTTTCGGTTTCTATTAATACAGTAACCTAATAAAAAACAATGTAATTTTTCAGTATTGTTTAGGTAGGTATTTTCTTTCCTGCACCTCCTTGCACCCTGCTGCCGGCGCCCATGGTCCTGCCTAATAATTTATTTAAGTTAAAGTTCCTTATCGTTTTCAGTGTAAAGGCGATTAAGTGCCATTACAAAATTCGCACAAAGGATTTTACACTGTAACGCTCTGATAACCAACCTTTTACTTATATATTAAGCAAGGTGTACATCGTGCATACCGCGAAATCATCTAGACTAGACAAGTCATTTAGTGCGTAGACCTTGGCAAAGGCCAAACATGTACGGACAAATGAAATGTTAAACAAGAACACTTTATGAATGAACAAAAAAAACTACCGAGTAATTTAGGTAGGTAATGTATTACCTACTTGCCACTTATCTGTTGATTTGCAGAATGTCTACCAATTTATTCGTAAAATAAATAACTGTGGATCACTCAATGAGATTGGCAGTTAGCATGATGGACCAACGTAAGCTTATTCATATTCATTTATTTTAGCATTCCACAATGTTTCTTAGGTGGTTAAGAAGTATATTAGTTACAATTGTGGACCCCGTCGGTCACACCAAAATGATTTATGGAAGAGAGAAGGATAGCAATAAATAATACAAAAAAAATGTTTTTATCTGTTAAGTATTCGTCAATGGAATAATAAGATAACCAAGATAAGATAGCTTAGTTTATTGTGCTGGAGCCTTAAGCAGCTCAACCATGGCAGTCTCAAACTAAAACCGCGCAGTTTGTAAAACAGCTATAGCCGTAAGGCCCCAGAGGTGAAAATAATAAGCTTTCAAGGTCTCTCACAGAGGTCAGACATTTTTTATCAGCGGTTGTTATCATTATAATAAACTGTCATAATGATTGGTTACTTTTTAGGGTTCCGTACCCAAAGGGTACCAACGGGACCCTACGGGTATTACTAAGCCTACGGCTGTCTGTCTGCCCGTCCAGGTATCTTTCGAACCGTAATAGATACATCTATTGTTTTTTTTATTTTCTTTTTATTTTCATGTATAATATTATGGTGGATTAATAAATAAAAAATAAAAAATAATTCAATACGTAAAAAGACAACAACAAACGCGTATTTCTGTATTTGCTCTACTGTAAAAACGGTAATACGTACTTGGCATAATAATTAAGTAGGTACACAGTAAACACTCTATAGTAAAACAACAAATAATAAATACTGACCAAGAGCGAGTCGGTGACAAATTTCTGTTCAGCAACTTCGGGCGCGGACGGTAGGTACTCAGATGGGTGACCGCCTGTGATGTCACGTGATGTTGTGTTTTTGCACTACTTTTTTGTACTTTAGTAAGTAGTTAGCAATTTAAGTAGCTTGTGGCCTTAATCGAAATAGAGTTTATATCTTTGGGAAATCAGCCAAATTAAAAAGTTGATTTTGTTTTATAATATGTTTTTGTATTAAAAGCGCGAGCCCGACTCGCACTTAGTCGGTCTATTAACCAACTAGCTAGCAAAAAACTAGCAAAACCCCGCGTTTTCACACGCGTAGTGATGCAAAATGGTGATGATTATGATGATGAAAGTGAAAATTGGTCTATGGCACTCTCCAGCCCTTGAACTATATCCATGCAAAAATCAGGTCGATCCGTTGCTCTGTTGCTGCGTGAAAGAGGAACAAACAAACCAACAACTTTTCACATAAGTCTTAGATCAGGTAATGATATTTGTCAAAGTAAGTATGATATTAATATAATCGGTCTACGTTTTTTAAGTTCTGGTAGATGCCATTACATTGCATAAAAAACGAAAGGAAAACATTTTCTTACAATGTCACTGTAGTACCTACCTATCTATATCGGCTACCACGGGCCTTATGGCTAATCATCAATCGGTACGGTTTGCGGTCGCGCAACATTTTTTCATCACCTAAACTGGAATGCTTTAAAAAGCTAAGCGTAAGGCCCCTGCGCGGTTTTAACGTTAGTTTGAGACCGCGTAAGGAGTTGGCCGTAAGGCCCCAGTTGCAATCCAAGTGATCAGAATTTTTATGTTTCAGTCAGCATTTTACTATCTACTGCAAGCTAATAGAGCCAATAAAACTGGTCGTAAACTAGTCGTCTGACCAAAGCGTTTTTCTTCAAGCAGACTCAATAATTTTTTAAGCAATTGTTTGAACAGTGACTTAACTAAATGTTTAACGTGCCAGTTTCTCCTTCATTAACTATTACTTCATATTCTCACTTTAATTTCTTAATTTTTTTCAACAAATGAGACGAGTGAAACGCACTTGACCCTAATAGTGCATGTATATTTGTTAGGTTGTTTGGTCGATATTATATTATGTATATTTGTTCGAAGATACACCGCAAGGATTTTCGTGTTTAGATGCTAATAGTTGCTAACAAATATAATAGTAACAAGTATGAGTAGGTACATTTTGTCTATGGTATAGTATATGCGTACTATTTGAATCACCACAGTGCCTCAAGACGAGAGTCTTTGACCAGTGTGTGTTGCCAGTGATGACATATGGTACTGAGACGCAGCCTTTTGGAAAAACTCAGAGTCACACAGCGGGCAATGGAGAGAGCTATGCTCGGAGTTTCTTTGCGCGATATAATCCGGAACGTAAATATTCGCCAAAGAACCAGAGCCACCGACATAGCTGTTAAAATTTGCAAGTTGAAGTGGCAATGGGCAGGCCACATCGCTCGAAGAACTGATAACCGATGGGGAAGAAAGGTTCTGGAGTGGAGACCACGAACCGGAAGACGCAGCGTAGGTAGGCCTCCCACTAGATGGACCGACGACATTGTGAGAGTCGCTTAGAGTCGCTGGCATCCAGTGGATGCACAAGGCAGACCGTCGTTCAGTGTTGAGGTTAAAGGGGGAGACCTATGTTCAGCAGTGACGTCTTCAGGCTGATGATGATGATGACGATGACTATTTTAATCACGTATTTGTAATGTAATATTACATTACAGATGACAACACTATAACGTTATACTTTATTTAACAACTAAAAACTATGACGAAAGAAAAAAAAATGAGATCAAAATATTAAAAATAAAATACTAATATTGTATTGTACAAATGAAAGAAAAAACTACTTGTTACAGAATAGAATTGTTGCACAGATCAGACAAGTAAGAGAGATATGCCTTAGTACAATTATCGTTCGTGTTCAAATGTCTCCGTGTTTCACCCACTAAAACTGTAGATACTGTAAACAGCAGGTACCGACGTATGGCAAACTTACTAATATTTACGCACACTAAGAAACTTGCAGTGACACCAATGAACTAAACAATAGTTCACATGCAAAAAAGGGCGACAAGATCGACTGCAGGTGAGTTTTGTTTTTACGTGAATAATTCCGCGTTTGACCATCAATTATTAGCTTATTGGTAAGCGACGAGGGCGCGCCACAGAAAAAAAAAAAAAAAAAGGTTGGTCGCGCAATGTGAAAGGTTGCCTGGAAGAAATCGCTTTAGGCGATAAGGCCGCCCATTATACTGTCGTATATTTGTTTTTTATCTTAGTTTAAGTTTCATTTGTATTTTCGGTGTGTAATAAAGTTATATTGTATTGTATTGTGGGTTCGTCTAAAGGCATCAAGCCTGGTTTAGGCCTGATGCGTTCGCTCCCGCCACGCCACCGAACCATATTATGTCCCTTGTCCTTATTAAATATACGGTTTCTTTAGGATAGCAGGTAAGGCTTCGACCAAAGTAAAATTATTGCGACGGGCCTTAACCTTTGAACTTGCTCAGTAAAAACGAGTCAAAACAGTCTGAAATATGTTTCAAAACCTAATAACCATGTACAGTACATTTGCTACAAAAATAGATAGCGGCTTTTTGTTGTGTATTTATTTACACTTCGGGAAACCACGCGAAGGCATAGTTTCATTTAATTGAAGGCAGATGTTTCGTTATCATGTAACAATAGACTCATGTCGCACTTCCTACGGCTACAGACCGACGGAAACGAAGTGAGCGCCGGCGCTCATTTTGTAATCTTCAAAAATGCGCTTCTTCTGGGCCCGTTCATTCATTTTATTTTGGTCGAAGGCAGGAATTTATAATATTATAGTGTGATTTTTTTCTAGCAAATTTGCACACATATTGGCAAAAATGGATTGCTTGAGTTGCAACAAGTGAAACGCAACTTGTTTGCGCGCTGCAACAGCGGTTCCATCACGCATCATGGAAGGTTGCACAGGATGATTGATGGCAGTAACCTTTCGTGGTTACCGAGCCGTCAAACTACGCGTCGAATATCCAGATCGCCTAGACACGGCGCAGATTATGTTAAAATATTATTAAACTAGCTATTAAGTAACCAGCGAAACGATTTTTATGAAATTTTTACGAAACAACGAACAAATTAAAATCTACAGTAAAAATACCGATAGTAGTTTCAAAATAGTACATTGTTATCCTAGGGGTGGAAGTAAGTCTTTAACCCCGAGGTAAAAATTGTGCTTTTCATTACGAATACAAGGAAACTAAAAATAAAAACATGAACTGATTGTGTTAATACAAATCTGCTATACGGAAGTATAAACAAAACTCTACAATGAAGATCGGATTCCCGCCAATTTTTTTTTTAACTTCCTGACTCTGGCAACTGCACGAGAAGTGCAGGACCATAATCCCCTGAGAAAAAAAAAGTTGGAACATGGTTTAATAAAAATGTGAAAATAGAACTAGTTTTTTTATAATAATTTGAGTGTCTGTCAGTTTTCAACTGTCACTGTCAGTTGAAAGTGATTCTCCCTAGGGCTGAAATGTATTACTTTAGGTAACTTCAGACCTACTTTCCGAGTATGAGTAATGAAATATCTATTTACATTTTTTTTTTTTTTTTTTTTTTTTTATTTAATTTTTTTTTTTTTTCAAGGTCAAAAATGTATCCGATTAAAATACCAAGCGATTAAAATATCGTATGATTAAAATTATCTTCATTTATTATCAATTTTTTTCATCATTTCAGCCGTTGGATGTCCACTGCTGGACATAGGCCTCCCCTATCGATCTCCAAAAGGGCCGGTTGGAAGCGGTCTGCATCTAGCGTTTCCCTGCGGTCTCATTTAGGTCGTCTGTCCATCTTGTGGGTGGACGTCCTACGCTGCGCTTACCGGTCCGTGGTCTCCATTCGAGAACCTTTCGGTCCAATTGGCCATCTGTTCTGCGTGCTATGTCCTACTGCCACTTCAATTTGCTGATCCGGAGGGCTATGCTGGTAACTTTCGTTCGTCTACGGATCTCCTTATTTCTAATTCGATCTCGTAGAGAAACCCCGAGCATAGCCATCTCCATAGCTCGTTGTGCCTCATTTATTAACCTAAGTTAAAAATCTCAACGTCAAAATGTCACCTAATTAAAATATCGATTATATTAGGATCGCAAACTGAGATGGTAGTAGTCGAGAAATACCAAATTAATATGCGGTAGATAGATATGGATTTCAGCGAGTACGAATTTGAATTTAAGGAATTCGGTATGTAAAGCGTTTTTTTGTATTTTTTTTTATATTTTTATTTCTTTTTTTTTTTTTTTAAGAAACTAATTTCAATATTTTTGTTTTCTATTGAGTAGTTATTTTACAATATTTTTTTGAAACTTGAAATTATGTGACGTCACCATATAGCACAAAATTTCGTTGCGTTGAGAAGCCTAAAAAAGCACCCCATATAGGCAGCCCTGAAAAAAACCAGACAGTCAAACCACAGAAATGAAAAAATATATCATTCTGTGTGACGAACAGTGTGTCAAATGTATAATATTTTTATTCTTAAAAGGCACAGAAAATTAAATGCTACAATGTGACGTCATTTAGAGGACAATGAAAGTCGAATGATTTCTTAGTTTTATGTTAAAATAAATGGCATCTTATCGTTTTAAAAGGTCGGAGTAGAAAAATAAGGGTTAGTAAGATAAAATCTCGAAATGGTTTTGGAATTGGCATAGGTTAATTTTTTTTTAGCATACCGAATTGAAGTAACAACATATTGAAGAATATGAAATGATCTGCCCTGCCTGATGGAGGGGTCGGGAGGGATTTTGAGTTGTCATAAAAAATATACCACGAAGGCTGCCCACCTTAGCCTTCTAACCTAACTGACAGAATTCGGAAAAAACCAGTGTTGACCATTGATATAAATGTACTACGTACTGGAGAAGACGCTACGTCTTCTCTAGTACGTAGTACATTTATATTTAGTCGACTAATTATTGTTTCAGCATTGCAGCGAACTTTAGTTTAAACTTTTAACAAAATGAAGCACGGCCTTTGATAAATACAGTTGATGATTATGATGGCTTTGAGCTACAGGTTATAATTTTAAGTGGATTTTATTTAATTATTAAAAATATAAACGTGAAATAAAAAAAACTATGCAATTAGTGGTGTCAATCATTAGCCTAGCTATGCAATTCATAAAAAATTACGTGGTGTTGTCGCTGATAATTTAGAGCATTTTAACTAAAACCGTATTTATGTGCATGATTAGTATTGTTTTTTCAAGAAACTGGATAGTTTTATGAAATTCTACATGATTATTGTACTACTACAGGTTTTATCACCTCCTATAGTATTTTTTTTATCTGAACATTTAGGTTTGTTATTAATAAACTGTGTATTTGAAAATACACTTTTTGCGTAATTTTGGGATTGGTCCTCCTCTTAAGAGAGCTTATCTAGTACATAGTATATTTATCTTGAGGGCGTTGACTGCTTTTTTATCCAGGTTCTTACAAATACCCGATTTCTAAAGGATGGCGTATAAAACTGTTGGACACAGCTAGGACGTACGCACAAGTATACATGTTTTCAACTTAGTATAAAGCTCTTAGATCTGGCAATCGAAGTGGCAATAAGAACCAATCAGTTATTCTAAAATTATGTTAGAATAGGTACCTATTGCTTATTGCGTACGACGAGTATAAGTATAGGGACGTTGATTGTATGGTTTTACTAAAATCACACATTTCAATGCAAAATTACCTAATACATATTTAGAAACCACTTAAATGTGCTTGCGTGCATGCTATGATTATTTATTTGCCTAAGCTCTAAGTACGCGTCGCTTACTTATACTATCGGATAGCAAATAGACAAGGCTGGGTTTTAGAATCAATAGAAACGGCCTAACCACGGAAGGGGGGCCTAACTAAGGTATTGTGATTGCTCAGAAGACCAAGAAGATTTTTAAATCCCCGGTAGAGCTGATAGGCTTCAAACGGCTTAGCATGTTTCTTGAATTATAGCTAAAAACAATTTCAAACAAGTCACCTTTCAAAACAAAAACTAAATCATAATCGGTTCAGCCGTTTGGGGGCTAAGATGCCACAGACAGACACAGACACTACGTGTTAGTGTGATTAGTGTGATTTTGCGATGGGTTAAAAATTGAATAATACATTACCTATTATTGAATATATTATAAAAAAAAAAAAAAAATGTAAATTGTATAAAATTGTAATAAAAATAAAAATTAAAAATATATTATTAAAAATATATATTATTAAAAATTGAATAAAATAAAAAAACTTGTCTCCTTCTCAGACTTTCACCGTATTAGTGGTTGCTGTATTTTGTGCGTCTCTAATAATTTTCTGTGCAACGCTAATTCAACAGCGCAATTCGTAACAATCTCAGCAGTTTTATTCCATACAAACTAGCCTGTAGGCTGTAGGAATACCTAACAACTTATTCCTTAACCCTGCAGCCACACTATGCTCTTCGTTCTGCTTCGCACGTTGCCAGGAATATTCCCTATGAATATAGCTACACACTGCCCTACTAATTTTCATCGCATGTTCCGCTTTCGAGATTCTTCTTGCATTAGCATTGTCGGTCCTTTGCGCGCCTGTAAAATACCGACAAAATAGAGAGCGGTGGGCAGTGCGACAAGCATGACAGCAAGACGAATATCGTAGTACACTACGTCTCTGCCTACTTCCCTAGCCGATTGTCGAGTGTGTGACTGCATAGCGTTGATGACTTTGATGAGCGATGGTGGCCGAGCTGTAGCATGTGCGCTTTCCAATCTGACGGCACCCGGTTCGATCCTCGGTCCTGCACCAATGACTTATTTTATTTAGTACCTAAATAAATGATGTGCAGTTTCGATACCATCGCTCAAAGACTGTGAAGGAAAACATCATGAGGGAATCGGTATGTCCAAGAACATCAAAAAGTTCTAAGACATTCACTAACATACATTGGGCCAGCATGGTGGACTAAGGCCCATCCTCTCTCTGAGAGAAGGCCCGCGTCAGCAGTAGGAATATGATAGGCCGATAATGACCATAACGTTGGGCCTTTACTGTCAAGCTTAGTGCTGAGAGGCCCGGCCCTGAGTCGTCATCATCATCATCGTCAGCCAGAAGACGTCCACTGCTGAACATAGGCCTCCCCCTTTAACCTCCACACTGAACGACAGCCTGCCATCTGCATTTACTGGATGCCAGCGACTCCCACAATGTCGTCGCTCCATCTAGTGGGAGGCCTACCTACGCTGCGTCTTCAGGTTCGTGGTCTCCACTCAAGAACCTTTCTTCCCCATCGGTTATCGGTTTTTCGAGCGAAGTAGTTTGCCCATTGCCACTTCAACTTGCAACTTTTAGCAGCTATGTCGGTGACTCTGATTCTTTGGCATATATCCACGTTTCGGATTCTATCGCGCAAAGGAACTCCGAGCATAGCTCTCGTCCCTGAGTCCAGGCCTGCAAATAGGAACCTAAAGGCAATTGAAGTTTTGAGGTAAAGTTACAGAGGTATCGTAAATAAATATTTCTGTAGCCTTATTAGCACTAATAAACTGTTACAACCATCGCCTCTACAATGTTACGAGAGAACATCTGATTATAGTCATGTACCTACTCGTAGCCTCTCATGTAGTTAGGTAGGTTACAAGAGAACGTCATAGCGATCGTCTCGTCGATAGCAAATTACCTACCTATCTACCTATAATTACTATTTGAAACTTTTTAAATTTAATAATAGGCTTGCGTTAGTCCGCCACTTCACCTGCTGTCTACGATGAAGCTAGGTTGTCTAGAAGTAAACAATTGTTTTCTTCAAGGCAATCGTGACTCGCAAATTGAAGACACCCAGATTGTAACTACTTAACGGGGAACCAGTTGTGGCTTTATTTCCAGTTTCGTTGAGTGAACCGCTTGACTGAAATGTTGAGGTAGCGCATTTCAGTCAAGCCGTTCCTCAATGAAAGTGGAAATAAAGCGCCATAGGTACGGATTTTCGGAATATCAACCATTACACTTAAACTTTTACGTATCTCTTCTCTTCTCTTCTCTAGATAGTATAAAATAAAGTCTGCGTCTGTCTGTATATCCACTATCTCCTCCTTAACCACGCAACGGAGTTCGATGCGGTTTTCACCATCAGTAAGATAATTTTGCACGGAAGGTTTATATAATAAAACTTACACCCGTGCGGAGCCAGGCGGGTCGCTAAATTAATTTTAAAAACTAAGAAACGTATCTTAATTACAGTTTCTTATAAGGCACTTTGTTCGTGTTCTTTAGAAGTAAGCACAGACTTTTTTTTAAAGATCAACATTTTAAAAATATAAAAATTCGCTTAGCTTAGGAATGATAAAAAAAACTATAGGTTTTTTTAGAACAACGTTGCAAACGTTTTAAAGTAATTTTTATGTTGATAATGTTTTAATTTGCTGGAATAGGTACTTATACGGAGAAAAAAAGTTTATGTTCGAGTTTTTCGATCTCCGCTATTCTATAAAATTGCTTTATTTTATACCATTTGCAATGTAATTTACCTACGCCTAATAGTTTTTTTGATTCCCACTTAGAGATTTTTTTAATCTTCAAAAATAATAAAAATGTGCGAAATAAAAAGCTCTGGCCGGTCAGCGTAATCTATTAATAATTTGTACCTATAAGAAGGCAGTGGAAACGTACCGGACAGGCACGCAATCTACACAGTTTCAACAAAACGCATTGCACCAGATAAAAACGCAATCACCTGAAGAACAACATTGCGTTGTTATTGATTGAACTCATTACGGAAGTCTATTCAGATCGAAAGCAAAAATAAACGTCACGGGTTGAACGTCCGAAATACCCACAGAAGTTATGTAATAGGGCACTTAATGAAATTGGACAAAAAAGGTAACCAATGACTACAATAGACTTGAAAAGCTGCTGCAAAACATCTTGTGAAACTCGTGATAGGTAAGTATGAACGGGCACCCAGCTATTTGATAAGCTAATGTAATGCTACAGGTAAGTACCTAATAAGAATGACACACAAAGTAAAGATTTAATAAATCGTGTACGTATTTACTTAGGTATTTAGATTTTAGATGATTCGATACAATGTGGCGATTTTAAGGTTCCGTTGTGCCACCAGAGCCTCCGCTAAAAATCACACCTAATTATGTTTTTTTTTATATTACTTTTTTTTATTGCGTTCTGTCAAAACTGTAATTGTGCATAGTTTCAGGTGATTTACTTATTTGATCAAAAAACAAAAAAAATCGAAGGCTCTATCTTTTTATACGCGCGATTACTGATTATCGAACTGAGCTGATTTAACGTTAGTTTGATACCGCGTTAGCAGTTGGCCGCAAGGCCCCTTATCATGTCACCGAATCTAAATGCAATATTTAAAGTAGATTTTTTAAAATTTATTATTATTATGTTATGGTGGTACGTTACTTATTTTGCATAAAAACGTTGGCGGCCTTATTTTGCATAAAGACATTTGGGTTCAAGCAATGATGGCTTTAGACGACGGATGACAGAATATTATAAACAAAATGACGGACGGTAGTAGGTATATAGACCTCAGATTTATGCTTTTAAAATTGAGATCTCCTATACTAAAACTGTAATTGTGCAAAGTTTCACGCACTAACCTTAATATGTAACTTAGAAACTAGAAGGTTCAAAAGAATTAGGATGAAACGACAGATAGACGCACACAACAAACTAATAAGGGTTCCTTTTAGTACTATGGAACCCTGAAAAGGCAATGAGCAGAAAGTGTAAGTAAAGCAAGCGCGCAATTTTAGTTCATCTACTTACATATCAAATTATTACGCTATGCCAAATGCAATGTAAACTACTAAAACCTAACTACTCTACTACCTAATGTAAAAAGATCTCAAAAAGGTCAATAAGATTGAATATCAATTCAGTCGTTTAGTTAATTTTTATTAACAAGTTATAAGAATATTTTTTAAACATGCTTTTATTTAAACGATGCAATTAATTTTCATTTAAATGTTTTTATTTTCATTTTAATGGTCCTTTTGGATATGTTTCAATAGGGGGTAGGTACTTAGGTAGGTATTATTATCGCCCATATTGTAGGTGTAAGTATAATTTCAGCAAAATCGGTTTGGAGGAACTGGTTCTAATGGGCAACATTTCATTTTTGCAAAGAGTCAAAAATTCGAATACTATTTGGAGATTATCCATTGCTAACCCCTTAAACAATATTTTAAAAAAAAACACTATTTTTCAATTTATTAGAAAAATTACGAGCAATTGTTAATTTGCCAAAAACTCGAATTAAAAAATATGAATCTATCTTGCCATCTATTTCTATTACCCCGTATATGTTCAAAAATTTTAAATAATTAGTTATTCATTCATAACATAACATCGTGTTCCATCTACATAATATGAATAAATAATAAGCCTAGGCGATTAAAAGAACAATAAGTTGTGGAAGGATCATATGATTAAATCGCATAAAATACTTATGCCATTATTACTTTATCGTTAAATAACACTTAAATATATAAATAAATAAAAGCCGTGGTAGCCCATTTGGGAGACCGCTAGATTTGAAAGCGTGAGGTTGCGGGTTCAAACCCTCGGGCCCGTACCAATGAGCTCTTTGGAGCTTATGTACGGATTTTCATACAGTGGTACAGTGTTTTCCTTCACCGAAAAGCCCACTGGCTTTTCGGTGAAGGAAAACACTGCAAACCAGCACACGTACGGAGAAGGAATTCAATGGCGTATGTGAATCTACCAATCTGCACTGGGCCAGCGTGGTGGATATGGCCCAATCACCCTTTCGGGGGTAAGACTGCTAAAAGGCTGATTATGATGATGATGAACACTTAAATAAATGGAAAATATAATTTGCGTCCTGGCATCCCAGTACATGTTGTTTTGCTATTTGATGTTGACAAATTTGACATTGCCCTTGACATAAACTTTTTTCATATTCGTCTGGCTATGGTATAAACAGGTAGAAATTCTATAATTTATAATAACTTTTAAAAATTATTTTAAAAATAACTATTAGGTTAAAAATAAAACTGAAAAATACGTGTCCAATATTTTTTCATAATCTATCAATTAAACCAATTAAAAGAGGTAATTAAATACTAACTTATATTCCAAAAACTAACTCTCATTATTATTATTTTTAATAGCATGTAGTCTGCACCTATAGTTGTGGTGGCGTTTAGTCTACTTCTTGTGCCTTGTCTCCGGCAAGGACGTACATCATGTTGGTGTTCATTAATAAAATAAAAAAAATAAAAAAATGAAATGTTGTCCATTTGATCTAAACAAACGAACAAACATAAAAGCTTATAAAACTGTTGTCGATTCTCGTTTTACACGCCTGAATATTTTTTTAAATGATTTTTAATTTTTTTTTTTTTTTTTTTTTCATTTATTTATTATTTAAAAAAGAAAAGTATACAAATAGGATATAACAGCATTTAAAAACCACTAAGGTTTATTAGTAATGCCATAATTATGGAGTTTTAGTCTACGCCGATTTACTATATAATAATGTTTTAATATCTAAGTAAGTACACAACTGGCAGCGAGCGAGGCAATTACATCAGATTGTTAAAAAGTAGGATTTTAATTTAGTTTTAATATTATATGGAGTAATGTTTTTACATAAATCTGAAGGTAGATTATTAATTAAACGAGGAACTAAATACGAAGCGGTCCGTTCCCCGTAGGTATTGTTTGTACGTTGAGTCGTGCAAAGCCGGTTTCGAGCGACGGCCCGCGTGTATACAGTATGTTGGTATTTTTTTCTAAAAGTCTCATTAAAAAAGTGTTCTTTAAGTAGCATCATTTGGAATTGCGCATAAACAGGTAAAATTTTACAGTGCTTAAAAAGTAAGTTATCGTCGTTTTCAAATTGTTGTTTAATTTTGGCACTTACAATATTTTTTAAAATTTTTAGTTGGAGCCTATAGATTTGATTTAGATATGACTTATATGTACGGCCATAGCTCTCAAGTCCATATTGTATATAGGATTCAGCCAGTGAATTATACAACATCAACTTGACTTTATAGGGTATACGATTTTTAAGGATTATAATATTAGCTAAAAAATGTCTCAATTTATTACAAACACGTTCAATATGATTGCTCCAGTTAAATTTACTATCAATTATTAAACCAAGGTAAGTTTGAGAGTCTACTATTTCTATATGTGAGCAGCTACATGTCATATTATTATTCAAAGCATGCAGACAAGTGTGGTTGTGGACCACTATATTTTGGGTAACAAAACGCTTAACATACGGAGATTTAATGACTACCAGTTTGGTTTTATTGGAATTTAGAACCAAACCTGCATCGTGACACCACCTTACTAGCAAATTTAGATCAGACTGCAGGAGTTCACAAGCTTTTTGAGGGTCCTTATCAGCTACTACGAGGCACGTGTCGTCTGCAAACTGATAGCATGCACTGTGTTTGAGACAGTTACTCATATCATTTACATATGACAAAAAATGCACGGGCCCCAGGACCGATCCTTGAGCCGTACCAACCGTAGAATCCATGGCTTTACTAAAAGATTTATCTACCTTTACACTGAATTTTCTGTTCTCAAAGTAACTTTCACACCATTTAAGCAGCGGGCCACGCACCCCACAGTGGTCTAGCTTATCAACTAATTGTTTATGCTCCAAGGTGTCAAATGCGCGTGAAAAATCAATGAACAGAGCTAACACAACCTTTTTATGGTCTAAGTGCTCATTGACCTCATCACTGAATTTTGATAGTAGGTTTGTTGTGCCTTTCCCCGCCTGAAAGCCAAATTGATTTTGGTAAATAACATCATGTTTCCTATAGAATTGGTGTATTTGATCACACACATATTTTTCAACTATTTTGTCTATAGACGAAAGCAATGTAATAGGACGATAGTTAGAGTAATCACTACGTTTTCCTTTTTTATGAACTGGTCTTACACAACCCACTTTTAAATCGTCAGGGTACGAGCCAGATTTAACGCTACAGTTGATCATATTTGCAATAGCCGTTGATACGTCTTGACCTACCATTTTAATATCAGATACTTTAATGTTGTCCGATCCCGGAGCTTTATTAGATTTTAATTTATTTATAATTTTAAATATTTTATCACCAGAAGCTTTTTGAAAATATAAACTTGAGTCTACTGACTTACAATACGTACTAGGGTCTAGTAATTTAATATTACAGTTAGGAATTATGTCCTTTACTGCTTGGTCAAATCCATTTGCAAAGTTATCGGCTATGGCTTTAACGGTGAGTCCTTGGGTATCGAACGCTTTAAGAATTGCTGTATCAATTGACAATGTCACTCGTCCTAGCATTTGGTTAACAATTTGATACATTTTCCTAGTGTTTTTAAGATTGTTATTTATTTCTTTAATATAATATGTATTTCTTCTATTTTCTATGATTTTATGTACTTTATTGCGTGCTTTATTGTATTGTAATCTTTTTTCAGGATTATTTGCACTTTTTTTCCACGATGTAAACAATTTATCACGCTTTACACAGGTGATTAACATTTTCATCAATCCAAGGAACTCTTAGTCGTTGTTTTTTGTTGTTTTTGTGAGTGGTACTAGAGCACGCCATCTTGTTTGCGTTTTGAAATGAACTCTTAATAAATTCAAAAATGTCGTCCGGTGACAATTAAGTTGCTTCTCGTCGTTGATCTATTAATATCAAGTGACGTAACCAACGATTTTTTATACACTTAAATCTAGATGACTAGACTAGATCAATGGTCGCAACAGTTACTCACCTTGATTAGAATGCATGCGACGAGCTTGCTGATTAGGTAATGCGTGCAACAGAATTTAAATTTAGGGTTGCAAATAATAGTAGATTATTCATCGAGGGGATAAAGCAGTGTCTTTGCGTCAGTGTCGTCACGGGCGACAATTGAATCCCGAGCGTAATGAAAGATTCGAGGGATGAATCCCGTGAAATCGTTTTAAAATTATTTTATTTTTAGGTAATAGGAGTACCTAATCTAATAAAATAATTGAAGGTGATGAGAATTATGGGAGAATAAATATAAAACCCATTATTATTTTGATGTTCCATGACCAAATCATGATGGCCTTGCAAGAATATTTCGTGTCTAATATAGGTACGGTCCAAGAATTTATTTACTTTGACAGTAGCAATAACACTTTAAAAAGCTTCTTATCATTTCTCTAGCTAGGGTTTTGAATGTAATAATGTGGCACCTGACAATACTTCAGTGAAATAATTAAAGACAATGTTTTTATTTCGCTTTTTTTACAATGTTTTAGCAGTGGCCAGAATAAATAATTGCTTAGACCGAGTACCTAAAACAAGTATTGCAAATAAAATAAAAGTTTTGTAATAAAAATTAAAGTTTTTTTAAAAACTTTAGTGTGATACGTAATAAATTTTAAAACCTATTTTAATTTAAATTTTTTTTAAATTTTAAATTTTTTTTTTTTTTTTTTTAATAGGCAGGTCGGGCACAGGAGGAAGCTACAACAGTACAGTAGACTACAGTAGAATATAAAGATTATCATCTTTGAAGCATAGCGAATGAGGGGCGGATGACCGTCAAAATCCATTGTTTTGCCAAAACTCTGAATGTAACCCACCAAATTGAGCTAAAACCAACAGGCCGTGAAGGTCTTTGCTCTACAAATACGCAGCCGCAGAGGTTACGTGCATTATGGTTAGGTATGTATCACGTAACGTAAGGTGACAAGTGCAGAGCAAACTGTGAACTCTAGTGTTTGCGGACCTTTACCTCGCGTGAAGGTGACGACGCGACGCCGCCGCTGGAGGCTTCGTGCAGCAAACACCTTTACAGACATGGCGAGCACGTGAAGCACGTCACCTAAGCTGTAAAGACCCGATTGCACTTTGAGTAGTGAGGTGCTTAGTGATTAGTATAACACATTTGGACCATAACTGATTAGTGCGAGTGTACTTATACTTTAATCACTCGAAAATTACTAATCAATAATTACTTGCACTCGCACTAATCAAAGTGAAAAGATTGTTTAGCATCAGGCGAACTGGCGGTCAAATGCAAGCCTATTATTAAATACTTAATTAAAAAAACAATTTAATAACCGACTTCAAATTTAGTAAAATACGCATTTTTTATTAGAAACATTTTTCCAGTTATTTTGATTTAAAAGCTAAACCACAGAGCTAAACTACAGAACCAATTTTGATGAGATTTAATATGAAATATTTAAAAAAAAAAAAAAAAAATATTCATAAGTGACGGAGCTCTGAGGTAACAGATCCCTATGGTCATCAAAAATAAGCAAAGCAAAGAACTTTTGGGGATAACCAAAAAAGCTTCCTCTATAAAATAAAAATAAATCACGTAGGTAAGTACCTTGGTAAATTGGTTCACAAACGGCGGAGTAATCGGTGTATGTATAATATGTTACGGCCTATCCTTTGACTATGGTTACGGCTAATAGAAGTGCGGTTATACCTACCTAGAACCGAATTGAAAACCTCCGGACTCTGAAAGTCGGTTAAAAATAATACAAGCGCAACAGGAATGTAACCGTAATTGTTGTATCACGCCATCTATTTGGTATTGTGGAAACAAGAATGTACAAGTGATTATGCTGTTCTCGTCTCAACTGTAACATCAAAACGATTCGCTGAGTCGCCACCGTTGTTTACCAGATGTCGCTTAAACGTTTTAAAATATTAGAATTTAGAAATATATGCCTATTATTACAGGCCAAAAGCAAAACTTTCGTACAAAAGTCGCAGGCAACAGCTATCTATATAATATATAGTCCTTAATTTTTTTTAAATATAATATATGATTAAAAATGGGTTACTGAGGAATGGTGGTACTGAGACGTGGTCCTTAACTGTTGGCCTTTTGGAAAAGCTCAGAGTCACACAGCGGACAATGGAGAGAGCTATGCTCGGAGTTTCTTTGCGCGATAAGATCCGAAACGTGGATAGTAGGGAGGCCTCCCACTAGATGGACCGACGACATTGTGGGAGTCGCGGGTATCCAGTGGATGCAAAAGGCAGGCTGTCGTTCAGTGTGGAGGTTAAAGGGGGAGGCCTATGTTCAGCAGTGGACGTCTTCCGGCTGATGATGATGATGATGAAAAATGTTTTTTATTTTTAACTCTGTTTTATGAAATAAATACGACGTTACGAAATAATTCTTTATTTGGAATGCACATGTACAACTTAAATATTTCATAAATACACGATACTGAAACTTAGTTTTTTTAAATAAATTAATCCACATCCATTTACAAACACTTATATTGGGTCAAGCAAAAAATAATGAAAAAGTATTTTGATTTCCTGGCCAAGGGCAAGGAAGATTAAGTATTATGATGGATCTTTGCCGATCTTTGGTAGCTTTGAAGCTTCATATTTAGAGTCGATGTTTCGTAAATGATTTATCTGATTTCAAATTAGGTTTTTGGAACAATATTTGGCCACCCCAAAGGCACTCTCCGTGGCCTCATTCAACGGCACTGAAGCTGAAGTGGTAATTGTACTCATTATTATGAACAACTTTTACTACGAGACCAAACCCTGAAATCGCAAACCAGCTATTCCTAATATTTTAAATGTAAATCATGATTTTCTATGGAATAGCTGACTTTTGTTTTGCGTTTTCGAGTTGGTTTGGTACTATAGTAAAAGTTATTCATATTACATCATGTTATTCATTCGGCCTCTGCAAACTATCAGCGATGGGAGTGCAGGAGCTACTGCATCATCACACCGAAAAAGAACAACAGAATCTGTGGGACAAGATGACTGTAAGCATGCTAAAGCTGCTTTCCCAATTCTTGATGGGATGATCCCTAACAATCTAATGAAGTTGCAACAACAGGACCTTCGCCTTCTAGTAGGCCTTATAACCGGTCATTGCAACTTCAATAGTCCCTTGTATAAACTGGGAGCAACGGAGAGTCCACTGTGTCGCTGCTGCATGAAGGAGAACGGAACTGTAGAGCTCGTGCCGTGCTCGTGCATTGTGAAGCCACAGAAGAAACTAGAATTGCTACCGGGTTGCATGAGGCATCACTACCTTTTTCATCCACATCACCAAAAACAACAAAGAGAATAATAAAGAGTTAATCAATCAATCAATCACCACAACATCTAGGCTGCTTTTCATTGCCATCATGCACACTTCTATCTTCACCACTGGAGCAACTGTGCCAGCGTCCCAGAGTCTCACTATGATATTTCAAAGAGTTGGGTTGGGTCGGGTAGGTCGAATAAGAATAGGATGTCCACCAAGATCAAGTGGCTATTAAAGGGCACACACAGCACACTTCCAGTGTAAGCAATTACGAGAACAAGTGGGTCAGATCTTTGTGAATCAAAGTAACTATTATCATGAATATTCATAAATTATATTATAATTGAGTTAGCCCTCTAAAAATGTATTTTTAAAGCCAAAGGTGGTAAAGAAGTTAACGAGCCACCTCTCCCCGATTCTACTAAACAAATTGTCTTTAAATTGTAATTGTTGCGATTTTGATTGCCTCAAAATTTACAGTTTTTAATATTTTTTTATACTAAGTTATAATATTAGGTGGTTGTATTTTTCTAGTATAAAAAAATTATTAAAAACTGTCAATTTTGAGACAGTTATTTAACAATTAAAATCGCAACAATTACAATTTAAAGACAATTTCTTTAGTAGAATCGGGGCCCAGGTGGTGAGCAATCACCGTCGCCTTTGGTGGCCAGGGGCATCACAGATATGTTGTTGATCATTAAAGACTCTATTAACATATTGCAGGTTAGTCAATAAAAGTAGAAAACCAACTAGCAATTATTATAGTAATGTGCACATTTAGTCTACAACATAGGATTTAAATTAGTTTGTTAGTGTTTTTAAAATGTACCTCAGTTCTTCGACTAAAATAAAATGAATGGACGGGCCCAGTAGAAGCGCATTTTCAAAGATTAAAAAATGAGCGCCGGCTCTCATTTTGTTTCAGTCGGTCTCTAGCCGTAGGAAGTGCAACACGTGTCTTTTATAACGTGATAACGAAACATCTGACAAAATTATGCATTCATATGCTTTCCTGAAGTGTAAATACTCACAAATAAAACCGGTATTTATTTTTTGTAACAAATATACAGTACATTTTTATAATTAGGTGTTGAAGTATATATCCAATGGTTTTGACTCGTTTTTACTGAGCAATTTCAATGGTTAGGGTTCCATGATTCCATTCATTTTATTTTGGTCTAAGCCTCAGTTTATATAAACTCTAGACACTTTTTTCATGAATTTTGTACTGGACCCAACCATGTTTATAGGCTTGCGCTTGACTGCCACCTCGCCTGATGTTAAGATGATGGAGTCTACAATGGAGCACACTAGCCTAGAAGAAACCAAATGTGTTTGTAAATCAATCAGTCTTTTTCATTACCACTGGAGGATTCTTCTGTGCTATCTTCTTCACTAGACTCTTCACTGGATTCATCTGACTGCGATGATTTTGCCGCCTTTTTAGCCATTAACTCTTTATATTGCTTGACAGTTATTTTTCTGGGCATTATTTCTCTAAGAAAATCCAATTTATCATCTTCGTTTACCACCTCTGCTATGTGTTTGTACTCTAATAGATTGGATTTGCTGAATTTAAAAGCTCTTTTAGCTAAATCTGACACGAACAGTTCCTGTTAGGACAAAATCAGCTGGTTTATAAATTGTTTGGACAGGCGCAGGGAAACAACTGAGTAAGAGACATGCATGTTCAGCAGTAATATACAGTGAATGTAATTGGAAGGGGTTTTTTCAGAGCTTATACCTTATTTTGTTACTAAGGATCAATGCCGGTAAAACTTACGGTAACTTTTGTAACCAAGTACAGCGGTTCTGGGCCAACAGCTTCGACGCCAGGAGAGCTTTTCATTATAGTTTTGACTCTTGATAATGGTAAATGCAGATCTTTTTCAGCTTTGGGTGTAGACATCGCTTGGTTAAGTGTGATACGATTTTTCCGATTTTATTTTACGAGTAATCACAAACTCTAAAGTTGCTCTAAAGTAAATCAAAAACAAAAAGTTCGTCGTTTTCGTCAAGTTTTCGTTAAACAGAGAATGTGTAGTTCGCGAACGAACTAGTTCATTAGTTCGTAAGAGCACTAAGAGCGCAGACGAACTACGCGAACTAGATCTCCCGCTCCTTAGTTCGTTTGATAAAGTAGCTAACCAGACTTGGCTAACGTAACGGACTGCCGTCTGTAACAGGAGAGATAAGACTTTTTTCTCATTCTCTTCCGTTGGTTGGACGGCGGTCTGTCAGCCAAGTCCGTCACGTGACACGTCTGTTAGCTACTTAAGATCAACTTGTGATAGCGAGTGCGAAGCTTTGGTCTCGCGATCGTAACGCACAACGCTGTACTATGCAGCGTCGAACAAAATATAGTCTTCTAAAAAACGTCTAGAATGGTATGTTGTTCCGTGGAAGCGTTCTGTTGTTGCACAGTGTCAGCGGTAAAGAGCAAAGCTTGACGCTGCGTTGATAACGCTGACCACAGCATTGTGCGTTACGATCGCGAGACCAATGCTTAAGTGAGAGCGCGGCGCTTCCAGAGCTAGTCACGTTACTGCTACCACTCACACTGCACAATGCACATGCGCTTCTCATCTCATCGTTTGTTTAGTTGGTCATTCGGTTAGTGAAGTGGAGTGTATTATATTTTATGGTTAGTAGCGTCAAGGCAGGACTGTAAAGTAGCTACCAGACGTGTCGGACTTGGTGGACTAACTACCGTCCAACCAACGCGAGGAAACAGAAATGTTTCTCTTCTCTCCCTTTGGTCAGGGGTGCGTTTACGGAAGCTGGATAATTTTTCAGCAGATAAAAATTAAACTAGCGGGGATTCACTAGACGGAGTCATAGCTATATTATGTCAAAACTGGTTGTCAAATTCAATTGACAACTAGAAAATAGTGTCAACAATAGCTTTTATTATTTTATATGACCATGGATACAGAGCCTTTCAGTCCTAATTATAGTTATATCACTTACTTACACTCGAGCACGTTCACGAAAACGTAAGAAATAATAATCCACCAATATAAAATATTAAAACTCGAAAATAAACAAGTTTAGGAAAATAATACAACAAGCCGACATGTTTTTTTTCATGTTGGCGCCTCAATCAGCTCTTTAGCTGTCAATCTGACATAAGCAGAACATAGGTAACAACGACCTCAAAAGGTAGATAAATTGTTTAATTTTTTGTCGGTTTAAATTTTCACCAAGTGGCGTCTTTAAACGGGTGTTTTGACGTTTATCTGGTATACATTTTAATCTGTCAGCCAAATCCGTTATGTTTATTAGTACCATAAAGTTTTCAAAGTTTTAGCATTCCTCTGGTTCGAGATGGAGATGATGAACTAAAAAAACGGCCTACTTCGTTATGGAGCTGCGAACTAAACTGAGTGCTGAACTACTATGCGCAAACTATCTTCTTAGCATAACCTTAAAGTTGTCACAGTTGTCAGTGTCATTTGTCAATTAAATTTAGTCAATGTCAATTAACTTTTTTCTTCTGGAGAGGATTTTGGCGTCCTACTTCTTGTGCTTTTGCCAGTGTCAAGTATTGTAGTTTTTGGTTTTTAGGGTTCCGTACCCAAAGAGTAAAAACGGGACCCTATTACTGAGCCTACGCTGTCTGTCTGTCCTAGCTTTTAACGGCTGTATCTTTCGAACAGTAATAGACAGCCAGTTGTAATTTTCACAGAATATGTAATGTTACGGCGGATTAACTAAGAAATAATAAAAAAATCTGTAAAAAAGAAAGGGGGGTCACCATAGAACAAACATTTTTTTAAACGTATTTTTGTATCTCAGCTCTAATGAAAAACGGTAATAAGTACAACCAAAGATCTTGTATATACCCTAAAGGGAACCCGTACAACTCGTACAAGCGTTAAATTTGGCATAATTATAGTACACACTCTAAAGTACATACTTACATAAATAATAAATAATAGCCAAGTGCGAGTCAGTGACAAGCTTTTGTTCATTACCAAGTTATAACTGGTAATTTCGTTTCGTTATTGAATTTTGTGGTGGTACGGATACGGAACCTATATATACCTATATATTTATACCTATTTATATTTATACCTATAACCCGAGCCCGGTTTATTGTAAATGGGCATCGTGCTGGGATGCAAAACTGTCAACAGCCATGTCCCTGTAATATATTTATCTATGCTGTAATGTAGTGGAGATTTTTGATTATATATATTATATTATGGTGTTTTATAACGTCCTTGATATGGCTTTATCGAGATTTGGATACAAAACATGTTTCGCCAATTTCCCTCATTCATGCACGTTAATGAACACTCGATAAAACTAAGCAGAATCCACTATATTTCAAAGAATATTTCATACTATACTATTAGATCGTAAATACACAATTTAACGAAAATAATACTTCTAATCCGTACGAAGTATCGTAATCTCTCTTCTGTATTCTGAGCGTAATCTATAGTCTCTCTATCTTTGAATTCCTTGCTTTGACTAAATATCTAAAAAAAACTTTAAAAAAAACTATTATATTTTTCTGAGTTCTCTATGGAGCGTCCTTGGAGCATCCTTGTTATAATAAATCTCTCTACGTACTAAATGATTTTTTATTTATCTATTAACGTTTGCAAGTCATAGAACCGAATACCGGGATTTTTGAATCTGTTCTGCTATCTTATTCGGCAGCCACCTATCTATCCTATCCGGTGTAACTATGTCGGCTCGGCCGTCCGACCCTCGCAAATAGTATTATTCCCTCAGAGGTCCGACCACGGAATGTCGGTTATATGCAAAAATTACAAATGATAATTTATTTGGTAGGGATAATTACACTGAGTTTCCACCAATCCCCACCGGTAGATCAGTGGTTTTTTTTCCACTTACACCTGCAGTGCAAGTACCGTTCTTTATCTCAAATTAGATTAAATGCAATTTGATCAGTACTCGCTATGATCGATTCTCCGGCAATTTATGAAATTTGACGATCGATAAAGAACAGTACTTGCACTGATATCGCCACTCGCATTGTATTATGTGTATCCTCTTTACGTCATTGTCTGTATCCAGTGTGTAATCGCTGTAGAGTTCTCATCTAAAGCAAATAACTTGGAACAAGCTAGAATTAGGTATAGTATGGTGCATGATATATTAATATGGATCATGGTATGGTGCACTGGTAAAAGGTAATACCGTACTACACCCTCCTGAAGCAAAGTTTACTCTTTTATTGTTAACTATGGGAGAATATTTCATATTTTTGTTTCCCTCACAAGGAGACACTAGGTCATTTACTTGTGACTTGCTTGCTGCATAATGACAATACAAAATGAAAATGCAGAGATGGTCTTAATGCTAGCTGTCTTTATTTTCCATTTCCTTACAGAAAATACTTTTACAATACAATATCGGGCCGACGGCGGCCGGACGCCCACCCGGGGCGCCGCTGACTAGTGTAACCCGCCAGCCCGACCCGGCCACATCCAATCATCACCTTTCGAAAACGATAAATAATACAAAAAATACTGATAGTGCGAGATCGTAACCGTTTACAGTGACTTCTCGATCTTGATGAGTTCAGCGATGCCGTCGTACATCTCCTTGACGGCGTCGTACTCAGTGAGACCCATGCGGCGCTTGTTGGAGATGTCGTAGACGCCACCCTCGGCCTCGGTGTGCTCGCCACGTGTGCCGCGCACCTGCAGGTGGTACTTGGAGGCGATCTCCTCCAGACGAGCCTTGTCGGCTGCCAGCTTCGGGACCTTGATGTGCACGGAGGCGCGCACTGTGGTGCCCAGGTTGGTTGGGCAGAAGGTCAGGAACCCGAGCCGGTCGTGGTGCGAGAAGGGGATGCGCTTCTCCATGTCGTTCACGGCCGTCACCAGCCGCTTGTACACAGTCTTCAGGTCACCACCCATCTGCATGGAGATCAGACGCAGGTGGTCCTCTTCATTGCACCACACGAGGAAGGTCTTGTTCTCGTTGTGGTAGATACCGCGGCCGGTGGGCCAGAAGCGGCAGGCGTTGGCCGCCTGGAGGAAGCGGTCGCCCTCCTTGAACAGGAAGTGGTCATCGATGAGCTGCTGCTGGGTCTCCTTGGACATGCCGGTGAGAGGGTAGAAGGTGCCCTTGAGCTCGCCTTCCAAGCCAGACAGAGTGGTTGACACTTTTTCTTCCATCTCCTTGTACTGGGCCTCGGTGAGGCAGGGGTTGAAGGGGTATCCCTCCAAGGAGCGTCCGCAGCGGACACGGGTGGAGACTACGAACTCGCCAGCCGGGTCTAGGTTGCCGAGGGTCTCTACATCACCCCAGTTCTTGGGAGGGTGCTTGTCGGTCGACTTGAAGCCGGTATGGTAGTCCTCGATGATGGGGTCGAAAAGCTCGGCGAATACGGAGTACGCTTCTGCGTCGGGCGCGTAGATACCAACACCAGAGTCCAAGTTCTCCACACCTGAAACGAGTTATGCAACATTACACACTGCCTTAGTAACTTTCATTAGGGCTTTACGTAACCTAGCTCTCAATAGCCAGTGACGCAAGTTTATTGAACTCATGATTCTGATAATACAGGTACCTAGGTGTAGGTATAGCAGACTTTCTACTTTTCAGTACTTTATCATGTTATCAGTACATAATCGCGCAAGGCTGATAATAAATTAATCCATTACCAATTTAAGCAAACAGTTACCAATGGTTTCAGTTTTTGCTTCATTTAATGATTTAAATAACAATCTAGGTACATTACCTTCATTTGTATGTACAGATTAGTAGGTACAGTACTAACAACAACCTTATTTATAGAGTTGATCAAATGGCGTATCTAAAAAAAATCTTTCGGCGGCGACTATAGTTTTGTTAAATAAATACAATAGTGGCTCCCCCTCATTCAATTCTTTTAAATATGCTGGTCGCTAGTCGCACTGCGAAGTAGCAAGCGAAGCGGTATTTAAATTCGTCATGTTGCGAGAAATATAATATGACGTAATGTCTTTAAACATGCGAGTATTTTACAAATTGTGTTTACCAATGATTTGCTGTTACCCGGAAAAATGGGCGCTATGATAGATAAATAGCTATAATCGAAAAAAAATTGGTACTTAAGTACCTCTGGGATTAGCCCTATTTTAAATTTCTGGAATCGTTTATATACCTCTCAGAGCAAATAAATCTGAGCTATACCTACCTACGTACTTTACCTGTTACTACCTACGTAATTATATAGGCTTTAATAAAATGAAAGACATCATGCAGGTAGGTAGGTAAGTAGGTAGTAAAATTGTAAACTCACCAGACTGGATGCAATCCAAGAGGGTCGAGCCGAACGAGGTCTTCTTGTTCTTCAGGCTGTCGAACACCTCCCTGGTGAGGTACTTCTTAAGCAGCGACTTGGAGTCGGAGGCAGCGAGCTTGCTGAATCCAGCCTCCAACTTCTCGAGGGTTGCGGCGTCCACCATGGCTGCGGCTTTCCTATAACAATGCAAACACACGTCACAAGAGATTTCACTAACTTTCTCGTGGATAATACAGAAACAATACGGTTCTAACGCTTTCAACGCTGCACATGTTGCTCGAGTACACATTTTTTCTATGATTACGAAGAATTTGCAGAAAATAACGAAATTAAATAAAAACTTCCTTGCACTACAACCCAATGTCAGTTGCAGTCAATAATTTTTTTAATTCAATACGATTAAATAGGGACGTACCAGGTACTTCCTGAATCGACCGGAAGTTGCGAAAGCCTGTTCGTGACCATAGAAACATGAAATAGATCGATTAATTATTTTGACATTACACTATTACTCGTTAGATTTTTTATAATTGAGGGTAAGCTTAAAACTACTATGAAACACCCGAGCAAAGGACATTACCATAGTAAGATTTATTTCATTATTACTAGGTTCTTTAAAAACATTATCAAAGCAAATCGGTGTTAATGTACAACGCACTAAACAAAATGTACCAACCGCCTGATGAGGTAATACGCAAGAACGGCTCCACCACAAACGACCACTGGGATTAATGTTACTTTTAGCTTATAATTCATAGCGAAAGAACAATATCGCAACGTTAATACAAGACTTCGGTGCAACGGCGGAGAGAGAGGTGAACGCGAACTGTCGGATATGGAAGTGTTTTCCGAACACACCCAGGACTACTCGATTTTGTATGGAATTACGTAATTTAGCTAGAGGTCGCCTTGACCGACACGCGCAAGTCGAACGGGGATGTGTCAGCTTACTGCGCACCGGTGCTTTTCAAAGCCGCGCAGCCGTACCTCCCACTCGCGGCCAGCCAGCCAACGAACGTGTTATCGCGAGTTTCTTGTTACTTTGCATTCATTTCTTTACGAGACGGCAATGCAGCAATTAATGGTAGTCAGATTACGGAACTCTCTTTATTCTTCCATGAATCATATCAATTGGCGATATGCGATATCTTTGGATACCATTCGTATCGTGGTTTCTAGAATGCACTTGCCAAGTTGGTACTGCATCCAAATAAAATATAATTTACCGTGCCGTAAAAGTTTTTGAAAGTAATTTTCCTGTTCGTTGCCATCATAATGTAGTGAATTATTGGTAGATATATTGATCCTATTAGTCACTAAATACCAACCAGAAATTTAAACGGTCAGTTTTTTTTTTTAAACGTAGAATACTCCAGAAAAAGTTTAACACGAATGAAAACTCAATTCACTCGCCCGGAATTATAATAAACTGCTACATCCCGTTTAGGTTCACTGGCCGTCCCACCAAGCAGATTACTATTACGTAGACATGATTTAGATGCATTTGCATAAAATGATTATAAAAAGTTTCGTTTTCTTATAATTGACAGTAAAATGTTGTGTTCTAAATTGAAGGCTACATAGCAAAATGATTGAAATTTTGCTCCGGCACGCGATATCGAAGCCGGCCGGAGCGGAGCCATAATACACACCCGTCAGTATCTTCAGCCGGTTTGTTTTCCTTGTTTTCTTTTGTTGCACAGCCACCCATTTTCACAAATTATAAACTAACCGCTAATTCATGCACTAAATCACTTAAAACTACTGCAAAAAAACAAAATTAACGCGGAATACTAAATACAATGATGGAATGATATTTTGTCCGAATGAATGTATCAGTGCCGAGAATGGCAAGGGTGAGGGGTGGCACGATCGATGCGCGGCACGCAGCACGCACGCGGCTATCCGCTTCCCGCCCTTCGGGATCCGCTTCAAACTTTTAGGAGGGAAAGTTCCCCCGTGTCACACCGGTTACCTTCCTGCGCCGCGGTATTTGAATGCAACTCCAACTTCTTGCCGCGCGATACCATCTTATCGGAAACGCAGCACTCCATGTTATCAGAACACAATCATCTTGAATCGTTTTAACTTGTCACACGAAAGATACGATTACTTTTTGAGATGCCGCGACAGTGGAGCACGTTAGGCGAATCTATATCGACGGTAGATTTAAAAAATTAAAGTGGCCACTGCTTACCTGGCACTAGTACAACCGTCAGAGTCGACTGCGAGGTGCAGAATGGCTGGTGCGGGACAGCGCCGAGCGTTAAGCCCGCGGGTGCCCCGCGCCCCCCTTCCCTGACAACCTTGGCCTTGCTGATGTGGTGCTTGCTTGGCAGATCACTCGTTGGTTTGAATATAGCTTCAACACATTTTGGCTATTATCATTGCCACGGATGTCAATCAATTTTCCTCTTCGTATAAATAATTTTGAAATGTTCATTACCTAGTAAGCTATAGAATTATCTTTACAAGCGATATTATTATTGCATGCACAATGCGAATTTCGTATTCTTATCGTGCAATCTGGAATTAGCTTTCCAGATATTATGTATAAGATTTACGTACGTGATTAATTTGTCTAAATTCAAAAGTCTAAAGGTAATTAACTAGCTAATCAAACATACTCTGATATGATGCAGACAAAAGCATTAAAATCATAGCAAATAAAGTAACGTCAAACGACTGTTAAAATGGTCAAATTTAAAAACTTATATTCGCCGGAAGTTAGTTAATAAGCTTTTGTGAGTTTTTAAAATCGATCGATTAGCATCCGCATGTCACGTCACTGTTCCTTATCAATTGAATTAGAGGGAAAAATTAAAATTAGAATGGCCGTTTCTTGATCGTCTGGATGTACTCCAAGATACGAAGAGCTAAGTACTTTTTGGTTGATGTCTTGAAACCAGAGACCTAGATTTTTTTGCTATGTAAAAAATTTATATTTAAATAAAACTACAAAAAATAACAACATGTAAGTAATTATGTACCTATCGACATTAGATCTGTGGCTACTATGAATAAATGTATTCTTGGAACGAATGTCAAGTTAGTTATTTTCTTTTATTTCGATTTGTTTTGTTCTCAAAGTTTTTTTATAAAGTAACTTATGTAGGTGGTAATCTCTTAATTGCTGCGCTGAATTACTCAAACTTCAACGTACCCCCGTACCTACCTATTTAGTTACCTCAGAATATGTATTCTGAGTTAGTTACGTTCGTTTCGTTACTTACCTTCCATTCATAAATTCAAGGGCCGTTGAAAATCTAAAATAACCTTCGATCAAGGACAAAATAACGAAAGTTTACGTAACCGGCCGTGGCCGCGTCCTTGGCGAGTCCTTGACCCGACCTGTCGAGGGTCGCGTGCCTCAAGCGAGGAAGCCATAAAAACAACCCCAGCTGGGCAAACTACCCTAATATTATTTCATACAGTGATCGGTACTATTTCTATTAAAAACTTGATACCTATTATGTGGGTTTATTTCCAAGTATGTACCTACCGCACGCCCAAGGCCAGGTCGCCACTGCCAAGGTCTTCGAACTGAAAGGGTTCCTACGAGCTACAATAATTTATTACGTAGGTACTTACCTAATTACGACGCCTACGTACCTACCTATATTCGAGGATATCATTGTACCTACTCATCATTGTAAACATACCTATTTTATTATCACCAACCCAAAAACCGCGAAAAAATAAATCAAAAGCTCAATGTAAAAACTCATAAGAATATTTTTGAGGTTGTAGGGTACTTAGGTATGTTGAATACCTATTTGTTGGCATGTGTTTAGCGTAACACAACATTTAGGTACCTATTTAGAAAAATAAATGCAATGTCATCACGCCCCTTGTTCTTTTTAGAATTTAACCATCGACCCAACTGAGTCAATAGATCCAACAGTAAGCAGACAGTACTAACTGTCCACATGATATTAGCGACTAAACCCCTTTCTAACCTAACACCCCTCTCTGAGAGAGGCCTTTGTTCAGCGGTGGACGTTTACTGGATGATGTACTGTATGATGTATTCAGTGCCAGCTACAAAATAAAATGTTCAAAGACGCGACCACAATATTGCTTAGTAGATGAACAATAGCAGCCGTCATTCATCCATATGTTCCCAATACAATGTGCTCGTAAACGGCGTTGTCCGTGATTTGTTTACTGTAGCCAGCAGCAAGATGGTAGTCGCATGCGAAATGTCTTTACAATCACATGATTCTATTTCATTCAGCTGCATAATCCTAATAAGCACAAGCAAGAATTCATAATCGATCGTCCTTGGTACCAACCAGCAAGTGTAAGGTGAGAGCGACGGTGGCCGAGCGGTAGCATGTGCGCTTTACAATCTGACAGTACCCGGTTCGATCCTTAGCTCTGCACCAATTACTTATTCAGTACTTGATTCAATAAATTATGTACAGTTTCGATGCCATCGCTCAATAACGGTGATGGAAAACATCTTGAGGAAACAGGTTAAAGTATGTCCGAGAACCTCAAAAAAAAAAACTAAGTCAATAATATGAAATGCGCCAACATGCACATGGAACGAAACAGCAGCAGTGCAAGTACCGTTCTTTATCGATCGTCAATTTTGACAGTTGAGCACGTCAAATTCGATAAAACTTCCCTATGATCGATTCTATGGCATTTTATCGAATTTGACGATCGATAAAGAACGACACCTGCTGATTCTTCTCGATCTCTGTGAGGCGAAACGCATTGTTTGCCTAAGGCTGAAAAATCATCAATCACAACTTGTATAACCTCGAATCTTCAAGTTGCCTTCGTATCGGTCGTTGTCCGCTATCCCTCATCAATATTCCTGTCAAATTATATAAGCTGAAGACACTCGGCCTTGCCCTATTTTTGGCGGCCTCAGCCGGGCAATGTCAGTGCCACAGGCAGCTGGGAGGCCGAATCTTGGCAGCATACACGCCCTGCTCAAAAAAAACACTTGCGTACCTATCTAACTACCTACTTATACACAAAAACAACACGAAATACAATGAATAGGTGCTATGCTTTTTGACGAATCTGACGTCAACGCGTCATGTGTTTGAGCAAAAAATCTCTGGAGGTGGGAACATCCAGAGCTTTTTTTTTTTCATTTAGCGTCGGAACGGGAATAATTAGTATGTGAAGGACATTAGAAGACTATAAGTTATAGGTATGATCACTTATTCATTGGTAAACTTGCAGCCCGGGTCAGTTCCACCCGCTTCCCTACAGGAACAATGTTTTTTCTTCAATGATATAAAAAAGTAGTATAATATGATTAAATGTGCTAGGGTACTTGGGAACCACCGGAGGATGAGCAGCAGCGTCCTATAAGTACGTACATGGTGAACGTACTGCAATCCTCAAGCCGTCTGCCAAGAGTGGAGATTATGGCAACACCCCTCTCTCAGAGGGGCCTTGTTCAGTTGTGGACGTTTAATGGCTGATGATGACTTGGACACTTACCCACAAACTTTCGCATTTACAAAATACTATTTTCGGGACAGGCCCGCCCGTCCCGCCAGGTTTTTCAAATCTTTATTTTTAAAGAGGGTTTGGTCAGACATGACCATGCTTCATTGGCACATTCAACTAAATCCTTCTTTTAATACATAATGTCACGATCTTGCACAGTATTCTGCACTCCTCCGATAAGGGATCAGCCAGCACGCTGTTACACCACCCAACAGGTATACCTACTGGTTGAAGTCGAACCTTTCAGCTTTCAGCTGTCCGGACACACTCCATCATAACATGACATACGTCTTCGACTACCCCACACTCGGTGCAGTTTGGTGAGTCGGATTTGCCTATCAAATGTAGAAATTTGTTGAGTGGAATGTGACCGGACCGAAGCCTAAAGCCAACAATGAGAGGCCTTTATCTATGTAAAGAAAATATATTTCTTTAATTTCTTAATTTTGTATTTTGCCGCGCTTTGCGCTGTCGGCGGAGCAGACGCTCCGTCGATAAAGTAGATAATGCATAAGGGATCCATTTTGGAGTTTTGTTTTTAATGGAGAAAATAAATACTGTGAATTTGTGTACTTAACAGAATTTTGAAACTTTCAATGTCGTTTCTTTGTTTACAGGTAAGTAAAGTTTCAATGTAACAAGTGTACATAAGTTATGTATAAAACTAGCTTAAAATAAAATAAAATTTCTTTGTTTACAGAGCAACACATTTATCGTTTTATTTTGAAGATTCATATTATAAAACGACATTATTGTTTGAAAATAATCAATTGCAAGATGGATAAACTTCGATTCGAGTTTACACTGTTACCTGGGAGTGATGGAAAATCGAATAATTTGTCTATAACCTCAATAGCCACAGGTGATAATAAAGTGTACGCAATACCAGAAGAGCTCCAATCAGCTAATCTTCATAAAGATATAATGAGGACCGCTGCTTATAGTAAGGTAAAAAATAGTTTGAAAAAAAGGTACCAGACAAGACGAGTTTGGATAACTATGACAGAAGAACTTGGAGAAACATATATAGATGAGGATGGCAATTTACAATTTGGTGACCAATTTTTGGAGGAAATTAATTATGAAAATATTGCTGCGGCTAATCAAACAGAACCAGGTACATTGGAAAAATTATTTGAAAAATTAGTAGAAAGTACGCATGTAAATAGACAGCAGAACCTAAAACATATTGCTGAGAGATTTGTGATTGAAAAATTTACAAGCAAGAATTCAAATGCAAACCAGTGGATTGATATTTTTGAAAAAGAGTGCATACGCTTTGATGTGACAACGGATGAAAAGAAAATTGAAATACTCCGACTATTTATGGATAAAAGTTGTATGGATTGGTATAGTTCGATGATTATAAAATTAACTATGGACTCTGAATGGACAACATGGAAAAATAAATTCTGCGAAACATTTGCAAACAAGGGATGGAACCCGGTAACATATGCGCTGATATTTAAATACAGAGACGGTTCACTATTAGATTATGCTATGAGAAAAGAAAAACTTTTACTAGAGATGAGAAGAACAATTGATATAGGTACTTTACTGGATCTTATTGCATCGGGTTTACCAGAATTCATTCTTAACAAGATTGATAGAGAAGGATTAAAAGATACAGTGGATTTATTCAACGAAGTGAGCAAGTATGAACATATGGTAAATAGAAAAGGCTTTTTGCCGAAGAGAAGGTATTTTAATCAAAAAGGAGATATTAAAAATGAAGAAAAAAGTTCATGTAAGATTTGTGAAAAATTAAATAAAGGAACTCGGTACCACCCTGAGACTACGTGCTGGTTTAGAACAAAAGAGGATGATAAGTCGAAGAAACATTTTATTAGACATGTCAATAATTCAGTAATAGAAGCTGAGCTGAATGAAACTGACCAAAAAAACGAATAGTAACACCATTAATATATGTCAAACTGCTATTGAATGATAAACTGCAAATAAATGGAGTTTATGATTCGGGTTCAAATGTTTCCCTAATTAATTCCAAGATATTGAAATTGAAAGGAAAAAGAAACAGTTTTAACGAAGCGAATTTAGTAACAATTAATGGTGTTAAAAAGACAACTGGTTTGACAACCTTAAAAATAAAGATCTTTGAATTGGAAAAAAGTGTAGATGTGTATATTATTGATGATCAAAACTTCAACTATGACTTTTTAATTGGATTAGACTTGATAAAAAAATTTAAACTAATTCAAAATGAAAGTTTAGAAGTAACACAAAAACAGTGCTTGAATAGTGATATTAAAAAAAGCACAGAAGTAATTTCTACGGATGTAAAACCAAACATGGAACTGAAAGCTACGGGGAAAGATGCTTCGAAAGAATACAAAATAAACTTTAATGAACACGTTAAAGAAGAAGAGTTTGAATTAAAAATCAAACATTTAAATGACACCCAAAAATCAACGATAAAGACAATGATTGAAAAACATAAATCAGTTTTTGCGAAAGATAAGTACGATGTTGGCACTGTTAATGGTTATGAAGCCAGGATAGACTTACAGGTAGACAAGTATTGTAGCAAGAGACCTTACAGATGCACTATAGAAGATAAAAGAGAGATAGAACAACAAATAGCAAAATTACTGGAAAATAAGCTCATAGAAGAATCCTACAGTCCATTTGCTGCACCGGTGACAATGGCGTTTAAGAAAGAGGAGAACAAAAAATCTAGGCTATGCATAGACTTCAGAGACTTAAATAAAATAATAGTGCCTCAAGCTCAGCCATTTCCCTTGATGGAAGACCTCATGGTAAAAACCAGAAATTGTAAATTTTTTTCTACTCTCGATATAAACTCAGCTTTTTGGGCTATTCCTATGCGAGTGGAGGATAGAAGAAAAACCGGATTCGTGACACAAGAAGGACACTATCAATGGACCTGCCTACCATTTGGATTGAAGACCTCTCCGGCAATTTTTCAGCGAATATTAAGTAACATACTGAAAAAACACAAGCTAACAGATTCCTGTGTAAATTATATAGATGATATACTCGTATTTAGTGATACGTTTGAAAATCAAGTCAAAAATCTAACGCGGCTGCTAGAAGCAATAAAAAAGGAAGGTTTCCGATTGAAATTTACCAAATGCACATTTGCATCAGATTCGGTTAAATACCTGGGTCATATACTTCAAAACAATTCCATAAAACCAGTAAAAGATAATTTGATTTCAATAAAGGGTTTTCCTATTCCAAAAACACAGAAGAATGTTAGACAATTTTTGGGGAAGATAAACTTTTACCATGAGTACATACCAAAGAGTGCAATCATACTTGATCCGTTACATAATTTACTCAGAAAGAATCAAAAATTCATTTGGTGTCATAAATGTCAGAAATCATTTGATACAATAAAAAGATTACTATGCACACAACCAGTTCTAGAAATATTTGATAAAGATTTACCAATCAACATCTATACTGATGCTTCTATAGAAGGTGTGGGGGCCATTTTAAAACAAACACAGTCTGATGGAAGAAATAAACCAGTAGCATACTTTTCAAAAAAGTTAAATGATGCCCAGAAGAAGAAAAAAGCCATATACTTAGAATGTTTAGCCATCAAGGAAGCGGTAAGATATTGGCAATACTGGTTGATAGGTAAATCATTTACAGTTTACTCAGATCACAAACCACTAGAAAACATGAATTTAAAATCTAGAACCGATGAAGAGCTAGGTGATTTAGCATATTACTTATCACAATACGACTTAAAAATAAAATACGCACCGGGCAAGCAAAACTTAGAAGCTGATTGTCTAAGCAGAAACCCAGTATTAGAGTCTTACGAAAACACAGATGAACAATTAAAAGTCGTGAACCTAGTTAAACTAGAAGATATTTTAAGTGACCAGGACAACAATGAAGAAATTCAAAATAGAAAACATCAATTAATAGAAAAACATAATGTATACTTAAAAAGGGTCAAAAAGAAAGAAAAAATCATATTAACAGAACAATTTAGCATCAAACTCATAAAAAACATACATGAAAACTTGTGTCATATTGGGATGGTTCAAATGCAGAAGACGATTAGTCCACATTATACTGCCAAGAACTTGACTAAAAACATAAAAAAAGTTTGTGGAAGTTGTGAAGTTTGTATTAAGAATAAATCAAGAAGTCACCACAAATATGGATTTATGTCCTATCTAGGCCCGGCCAAACAGCCTTTTGAAATAATCTCCATTGACACCATTGGGGGTTTTGGAGGTTCAAGGTCAACAAAAAAATATCTACATCTCTTAGTAGATCACTTCACGAGATATGCATTTATTCTAACCTCAAAAACACAGAGTGCAAACGATTTTGTGAAACTAGTAAAAAGCATAACGGAAACGGACGACATAGGTATGCTTCTCACCGACCAATACCCGGGAATAAATTCGAAAGAATTCAAGAAATTCTTAGAAGACCAGCGGATACCAATAGTATTCACAGCAGTTAATGCACCATTCTCAAATGGCTTGAATGAAAGGCTGAATCAAATGCTAGTAAACAAAATTAGGTGTACAATAAATGAGGGAGAGAGAAAGAGAGCATGGACAACGATAGCTCAAGAATGTGTTAGTAAATATAATAACACCACTCACACAGTGACTGGCTTTACACCGAGCTATCTCCTATATGGTACAGATGTAACTGTATTACCAAAAGAATTAAAACAGGACAAATCTAACAGTGATTGGATAAAAGACAGGATGACAGCACTCGAGAATACAATCCAGTCACATAACTATAACAAAACAATATTTAACAAAAATCGGAAATACCACGAATTCCATGTGGGAGACATGGTATACGTGGAGAATGGGAACAAACTAAACAGGAAGAAATTAGATGAACTGAAAATTGGACCATACGAAATTGTTGAAAAAATTTCAAAAACAATATACAGAATTGATACAGGACACAGAAAAACAGAATCAAATCTTTTTCATATCACAAAACTTATACCAATCTGCCCAACACCGGAATAGGAAGAAACAAGATGATTTGGATTAAAAAATTATGTAAATTTTCTTTCCTTATGGGGGAGATGTAAAGAAAATATATTTCTTTAATTTCTTAATTTTGTATTTTGCCGCGCTTTGCGCTGTCGGCGGAGCAGACGCTCCGTCGATAAAGTAGATAATGCATAAGGGATCCATTTTGGAGTTTTGTTTTTAATGGAGAAAATAAATACTGTGAATTTGTGTACTTAACAGAATTTTGAAACTTTCAATGTCGTTTCTTTGTTTACAGGTAAGTAAAGTTTCAATGTAACAAGTGTACATAAGTTATGTATAAAACTAGCTTAAAATAAAATAAAATTTCTTTGTTTACAGAGCAACACATTTATCGTTTTATTTTGAAGATTCATATTATATCTATACTAATATTATAAAGAGGAAAGATTTGATTGTTTGTTGGTTTGTTTGTTTGCATTGAATAGGCTCCGAAACTACTGAACCGATTTGAAAAATTCTTTCACTGTTGGGAAGCTACACTATCTCCGGGTGACATAGGCTATAAATCTATACCCGTGCGAAGCTGGGGCGGACCGCTAGTTTATTGTATAAAATAAATTAAACAATGTGGATTGGTACGATGTTGGTAAATAGACTATTGATGTTATGGGGGTTATAAATAAACTGGGCTATTGAGGTGAACAACTTGTGGATAGGAGAATACCTAGGTCTACTATAGGATGAGAAACGGCACCTATTATGGTACATTCAGGCAGGCGATGCCATCCACTAATATAACATGGTTATGCATATAGAGTGTACTAAGCCGAAAGAAGGTCATTGTACTCGTCATTATGACTAACTTTTACTATGGGACCATCCCTGAAATCTCGAAAAAATATCAGCTGTTCTATAAATTTTGTTTACGTTTTGTTTTGATAGCCCATTGGTCCAGTTGGTAGTGAACCTGCCATCTGCGCTTGGGGGCGTGGGTTCGATTCCCACCTAGGACAAACATTTATGTGATGAACATGTATGTTTTCTATGGTACAGCTGATATTTTTTTCGCGGTTTCAGGGTATGGGATCGTCCCTGAAACCGCGAAAAAAATATAAGATAAAAGTTGTTCATAATTCCTAATTTTCGCTTAGTACGTAGGTACATTTTATATGCGTAACCCTGTATTAGTAAATGCTTTGCATAAACAAGTCTGCCTGCCAAACGGACGATGTCCTGTCCCACAAACACAAAAAAATATTTGTGGTAGAAACAGCCTGCGTTTACGCAGCACTGGGGCCTTACGCAACACGGCTACCTGTTTTAATTTAAGTTTAGGTGATGAGACCGCAAACCTTATTATAGGTTCACGTTCGCGTGATTTTCCGAACTGCGCTGTTTTAGCGCTAATTCGAGCCCCGTAAGGCCCCTGAGTCCAATATGCAGCCGACTCATTACCGACTTCATACTATCCGAGACGTAGAAGCCTAGACGGCAGAGCGCTCACGACTAACCTCAAAAACAATCCCGCTAAATGATCAAGTAGACAATGTATTTGTTTGTGACTCACCATTCAGATACTCTAACCAGCAGGCAGGTGAGTATCACCAAACATAGAACCACGTAAAGTCTTATCCATTTTCGAGCGATCACTTTGAGAAATAAAATCATCATAGAACTTTCCCGAAACTGAGTGATGTCAAGTACCGATAACTGTCGATTGACGGCGATACTGAACCAGATAGTGATGGCTTTCGCAATTTGTTGTGATAAATTGTGATTGTAACAAATAAAATGTAATTATATCACACCTGTTTCTACAGGGTAAGCCGAAACCAGATTATTGTACCTATTATGAACAACTTAAAAAGTTACCAATCCTGAAATACTTAGCGAAATAATATCAGCTGTTCCATACATTTAGTTGAGTGTGATTTTTTTCTATGTAATAGCTGATGTTTTTTTTTTCGAGATTTTATGGTTGGTCCCACGGTAAAAGGTGTGTGTGATGTCTACAATGACATCCTTTCGGCTAAGTACACCTCAAACTTATAACCTTGGACAGATTATCGCTATATAAGGTATATAGTCTCCCCTTTCTTATCGGTTAGTAAGTATGTGGCTAGCTTCAGTTTCATGCAGTATGCAGTCTAATCAAATTACTACCTACCTACAAACCCTGTTATGGTTATGCACTTTAATTAGCTATTTGAAATAAGTACATTTTTATTGTAACCGTTTCTTAATTATACTGAAACTAAAGTGGAGCTGGGCAGAACATGTTGCCAGGCGCAGTGATGACAGGTGGAGTAAGGTTGGAGTAAGGTTTGACAGAGTGGTGGCCGAGGCAAGGTTGGCGTTGGTCGTCCAGCTGCAAGATGGGTCGACGATATTGTCACGATCGCGGGTCAAAACAGGAGCCTTACGGCTAACCGTTTAAAGCAATCCAGTTTAGGCGATGAACAAATGTTGCGTGACCACAAACCGTATCTGGGCCCCTTCGCGGGATTTTCCGAACCTTCCGCGGTGTTTCCGAGAAGCTACAACATGGGGTTCTTCCGATTCTAAAATGTCCAGTCTGTGAAATCTGTGACACATGTTGGTATACTCGTATTGTTGGCTGGCTGTACTATAACTCTTTGGCTGTACTGTGGCTCTGACGCCCGTCGTCTAATATACGTCCTGCCAGTGCCGGAGGGGCTCGGCCACCATTCACTGGATTACGAGCAATATCCGGCCTCGCCTGCGCCCGCGCACACTGCGCCAATTTATGGAAATTACCACATCTGCACACAAACACGGTCTCACTGATCTGCACACAATCAGAATAAGGGCCGGTATCCACCAAAGCTAAGTGGGAGATCAGGCGATCAGACAAACAAGGGAGATATCAACATCATCATCAGCCAGAAGACGTCCACTGCTGAACATAGGCCTCCCCCTTTAACCTCCACATTGAACGATAGCCTGCCGTTTGCATCCACTGGATGCCAGCGACTCTCACAATGTCGTCGGTCCATCTAGTGGGAGGCCTACCTACGCTTCGTTTTCCGGTTCGTGGTCTCCACTCCAGAACCTTTCTTCCCCATCGGTTATCGGTTCTTCGAGTGATGTGGCCTGCCCATTGCCACTTCAAATTGCAAATTTTAACAGCTATGTCGGTGACTCTAGTTCTTTGGCGAATATCCACGTTTCAGATTCAATCGCGCAAAGAAACTCCGAGCATAGCTCTCTCCATTGCCCGCTGTGTGACTCTTGAGTTTTTACAAAAGGTCAACTGTTAAGGACGGCGTTTCAGAATCATATAATGTCACACACACGTTATTGCAGCTGTCAGAACGAAAAAAACAACTTGGACCGAGTATGGGTATCAGAAAAATAACTAATTAACAATATTGTTGCGTTTGCGTAGATGCATTTAAACTCATAAATAACTTGATAAGCATTTTTTATTTCAAGTAAACATTTATACCTATTACCATACTTATCTTAATTTTATACTGTTTCCTTCTTCATTTCATGATGACACAAAGCGGATGCTGTCCTTGTTCTGGGAACAAAACAATAATCCTTTTATCTATATTTTATAGGTTGGTATTCACTATTCTTTGAATTAAATATCCGCCGTAATGGTAGCATTCTGATCTTAGCGACCGCGAACAGCGGCTGCGGCCAGTACCCTTAAGGTTGGTTAAATTTTGACAGTTATTTGAGAGCTCTCAATGCCCTCTCAACAGCGAAATTCCTTTTTAGTTGTAATTTTCGCTGATCGTCCGTTCAGCATCATCTCAACAACTGCGAGAATGTTTTTAAGTAAGGCCGTTAGTCTCAGATAGGTATGATAGTTTTCGAAAACTTTTTTTGTTTACGTATTGGTCCATAAATTTTAGTAAAGCGCCTTCAGCGGAAACGCGGAGGAACTAAAATCGGTAGTAAACGGCGGTATAGATTGCTTCACTATAATACGAAAAAATAAAACGAATACCTTTCAGCCCAGCAATGTATGGAACAATACGAAAACGAAAAAAAGTTTTCGAATACTATCAAAATTTGTACTAAGGGTACTATCACGCGACACACTGTATGTCGCGCTCTGAGGGTTCCGTTGGACGGAACAGTCAGAGCGCGACAGACACCATTCCATGGAACAGTCTTTTCCCTGGGACTTCAGGGTAGATTCCATAGTAAAAGATGATCTCAATTATGAGTACAATAACCTTCCGGCTAGGGTTACCAGATAATAAAAAAAACACCTGGCGCTTAAAAATAAAAATCCCCGGACGCTTAAATAAATTTTCGGACATTTCTTTTACAGTTCATATTTCGCAGCATACTGAAATCGTGTGGCGATCTTTTTCTGACGTTTCGGAATTCCCCCGCATTCCGGACAAAAGCCTGAAGTCCCGGACATGTCTGGAAAATGGCAACCCTACTTCCGGCTCGGCACCACCCTTCCTTGTAAAACTGCCATCTAATAATTATTATTACAATAAGTACCTACCTACGTAAGCAAGCACTCATGTAGTGTACTCCCTTATAAATAACAAGTCAATAAATAAAGCAATCCAGAGAGCCACTCAGGTCATCGACTCGGCTGGCAGTGAACGTCGGGTTCCTCGACCAAATACCATCCCAAAATACTACACTACAGTTAGGTTATAGACACAAGTACCTACCTACCTGTGTTTCTAACTCGACAAACAAAACTGGTTCTGATGTGTAATAGATGATGGTAGGTGTTTAGGTATTGTGTGACTCAGTAAGTTGTGGAATTCCGATTGAGAGTTTATTTGTAACACAATTTTTCCTTGTAAACCTATTTATGTTTTTCCCTTTTGCTTTACCTACTTCAATAATAAATATAACATTTCTTCAATGATTGTATTTTTTTTTCTCTAAAATGTATGTGAAAAAAAAAAACATGTCAACGAATTTTTGTTACAGATTTAATTACTTTTTGTTTTAGGTTAGGTTAATTTTTCTCTTTTATGTAATTATTATTTTATTTCAGATTAGGTTTATATTAGAAAAATATCACAAATATCTATAGAGAAAAATATTTTATCCTTACTGTACTCGAAACGACGTAGAAGCGGAATTACACTAGAAATTCGACATATAAGTACAAATTAAAATTAATGTGTAAATTTTTCAAAGAACCCACTTCGACTAAACGTCTGGGCCGATTTGCTAGAAAGATTGTGCATCATGAGAACGGACATTGGGTATTTGCCCTATGTCCAGGGAGAGTGGCATAAAAAAGGAGGCATATACCCAGCAGTTGGCATAATTTTCATACCTATTCAAAACTATATCAACACATACTGTGGTGTTCGATAATGCAGCCCAAGTCCCAAACCACGAAACCAAAGAGATATGTACAATTATCGCGACATAACCGCAAACCCTCTGCCACTTTTAGGTAGCTCCCACCATATGGAAAACCTATGTCCCACACACAGTCTCATTTCGGTAACATAACCCCCCTGTCATTGCTGACTAATGCTGACAGACCGACAGACATGATCAGAAATACATCTAGTCTTATATTATACAGTGTGTTCCGCGTTCCGCTATATAATATGGGCATCTAATTCATCACAATTTATCGACAAAAGCTTATTTGGGTTCAAAAAATTTGACGGGTCTGAATTTTCTTTGCTTTTGGATATCGCATTAGAATAAATAAATATTAGGGAAATTTTTTTACACACGGTCATCTGACCCCAAAACTAAGCAAAGCTAGTGATATGGCTGCCAGATACTGATGTACACACATATATATTTTTAAATACATATTAACACCCAGATATAGAACAAATATAAATGTTCATCACATGAATGTTTGTCCTAGGTGGGAATCGAACCCACGCCCCCAAGCGCAGAAGGCAGGTTCACTACCAAACTGGACCAACGGGCTATCCATTGAAATAAAAATACTCTTTTACAATGAAAAGAAAATTCTCTTTTCTAAGGTAAAAAATAAGTCCAATAGTCCTAAAGGTTCTTTTCAAATACCAAGTATATTTTTTATTGCGTTCGTTTAAATGCCCTCAAAAAAAACTGATATCGCACTTCACATTAATATTATAAATGCTAAAGTTTATGTGTAGGTACGTGTGTATGTGTCCGCACCTAACTTTGGTGTGGAGGTAGTGGCTTTTTACCACGAAAAAGCTATTTGTTTCTCTAGGCATTGCTAGTTTAAAATAAGGAAAGTATAGGGAGATGATACATCTAATGTAGGTTTTTATTCAATGAAATACGATGACAACTTCAAATCAAATATCGCCAGCCAATCAGCGGACATACTGTATACTTGTGGTGTCTTGTAGGCACCGTAACAGGAGGCAGTGAGTCATTGCAACGCGCGGCCGTTGAACCCGATGCACTCGATGCCATGCCACATCTGGCGAGAAGTGTCCACGGGCACACGGGACGAGCGAGCGCCGGGCTCAACGTTTTGAACATGTTTGCCAACTGGGGACAAAATTGCCAGACGACATTGATTGACGGCATTGTTGCTCAATTAGAAAACCGTTGTCAGGACATCGTCAAGTCCGTAAAACCCACGAATGAAACTAAAAGAAATAACCAGAATTAGCCAGTTAGCGAGGAAAGGAAGTTCAGATTTCGGCCAAGTTTGGTTTTGATAAAATTGAATCATCCATAAGGAACTATCCATGCACGGCATCGTTAAGTCCATAAAACCCATGCATGAGACGAAGAGACTAAACCTAGCCAGTTAGCGAGAAAAGGAAGTTCAAATTTCGGAACGCAAAGTTGAGTTTTGATAAGATTGAATCATCAGTTCTTCGAGCGATATAGCCTGCCCATTGCCTTCGCTTAAAACTTCACTTCAACTTGAAAGTTTAACAGCTATGTCGGTTCTCTGGATTCTGGTTCTTTGGCGAATATCCACGTTCCGGAATCTATGGCGCAAAGAAACTCCGAGCTCTCTCTCCATTGCCATCGCTGTGTGACTCTGAGTTTTCCAAAAAGCTACAAACAGTTAAGAACCACGTCTCAGTACCATATGAAATCACCGATAATCGATGGGCAAGAAAGGTTCTTGAGTGGAGACCACGAACCGGAAGACGCAGCGAGCCCACTAGGTAAGGTAGGCCCACTAGAAGGACCGACGACATTGTGAGAGTCGCGGGCATCCAGTGGATGCAGATGGCAGGCTGTCGTTCAGTGTGGAGGTCAAAGAGGGAGCCCTACGTTCAGCAGAGGACATCTTCTGGCTGATGATAATGATGAATCATCAGTAAGGATTAATCCACGGCCATTTAAGGGAAACAAATTTATAACTGATATAAAGAAACAAAACAATAAGGGTTGATTCATCATCATCATCATCATTTCAGCCGTAGGACGTCCACTGCTGGACATAGGCCTCCCCCATCGATCTCCAAAAGGGCCGGTTGGAAGCGGCCTGCATCCAGCGTTTCCCTGCGGTCTCTTTTAGGTCGTCTGTCCATCTTGTGGGTGGACGTCCTACGCTGAGCTTACCAGTCCGTGGTCTCCATTCCAGAACCTTTCGGCCCCATCAAGGGTTGATTGATTATATCTAATGCCAATATAGCCCACCGGATTAGCAAATGGCAGTGGGCAGGGCACATAGCACGCAGAACAGATGGCCAATGGGGCCGACAGGTTTTCGAATGGAGACCACGGACCGGTAAGCGCAGCGTAGGACGTCCACCCACGAGATGGACAGATGACCTAAAAGAGACCGCAGGGAAACGCTGGATGCAGGTCGCTTCCAACCGGCCCTTCTGGAGATCGATGGGGGAGGCCTATGTCCAGCAGCGGACATCCTACGGCTGAAATGATGAATGCCAATATTATACAATAACACTGTAACGTAGCATTGTACGGTAATTATTATATTCGAATAGCTTTCGTGATTAGTGTTTTTTTGTTTTAGAACATGGAATGACCCCAGTTTCACCAATTGAAGCTGGCGGCTTCCGTCATGGCTAACAGGTGAAGATACACGTTTCATAAGCTTCCGTCAGTCCCTGTATCCAGGTGCAACGTGCCCGCGCGCCGGTCGCCGCCCAAACCGCATTCTGCACGCCCAGGCAAGACTTCAGCGAAAGTAATTCTAAGTGCACCCTTTCTCGGCTGAATAGTGCTTCACGGAATTTCTATTAGCTCTAGTCACGGACAGATTTCACGCCGAGACGATTCTCTTTTGTTGTCATGAGAAATTTAGCTTTGAGAGAGCGCTTTCTAACTAAACTGTTTACTTGCTTTTAAGTTTTTATTCGACTGCAACGACAAACCATTACACATTTTAAAATTTATTAGTCACAAAAAATACTTTTGAGGAGGAAAAAAATTTGCAAAAAGCATGCGTCTAAGAATGCAATATTAGTTATTTCAGACAAAATGTTGCAGACGCTGAATGAGTATGTAGTTGTAGTCCCTTTTTGGTCTGAATTCTGTAGTTCATCAATGGTACCTACTTTATTTGGCGAATTGACAAATTTCTATTCATTACCAAGTTATAATACTGGAGCGCCTGAAGCAAATTCTGTAGGTTCTTCTTAGGTAATTCGGTTACTTGGACAACCTTATTGTATTTTGTTCAGGTACGGAACCCTCAGTGCGCAAGCCCGACTCGAACTTGGCCGGTTTATTATATTAGAGCTAATATAAAAATACGTTTGTTGTACGGGGACTGCACTTTTGTTTTTACTTTTTGACTTTATTATAATTTTTTTGTTGATCCGCCGTAACAACACAGGTATTCTGTGAAAATTTCAACTGGCTATAGGTATATTACGGTTCGTAAGATACATCCTTTAATAGGTAGGACAAACGGACAGACAGACAGACAAAAATCATAGGCTTAGTAATAGGGTCCCGTTTATACCCTTTCGGTACGAACCCTAAAAATAGACAAGCAGACAGCGTAGGCTTAGTAATAGGGTCCTGTTGTTTCCCTTTCGGTACGGGACCCTAAAAACTAAATCAAATTGGTTCAGCCGTTTAGAAGCTACGATGCCACAGACAGATACACACGTTAAACTTATTACAGCCCTCTGTTTGCGTCGGGGGGTTAAAAAAACTATTAATTATAGCAACTACGCCTTTTCTGGCAAAGATTTCTCGAGAATGTTATTAATATTTAGAATAGAACATCTCAAACGATAAGCTTGTAAAACTATTACATAAACCAATTCGATGTACAACTGTAAAACAAACAAGACGTTCATAATGCATTATGTATTTACAGAAAATCATAAATCTTACAATGTTCAGAATAACTATTTTCCAAATCAACAAAACCTTTATCCTTATAGTCAAAAAGGTTCAAATTAGCAAACCATATTCCCCGGCACTGGTGCCTACTACAGTATACACGATTATATGAGTGTGTGCGTCACATACGAGGTGCGTCGGCGTAGATTTCGGAAGCCGTTGGCAACTATGTTGTTTACTACTCTATTTCTATTGAGATTATTCCGTGAATTTATTTGATTTGCATAGTTCTATTTATTTAAAGTGTTATACATAATACAAAAATTGCTTTTACAACACATTTGCTCAAAAAGTGCACTTACGAAGCCTGTATACATCGTTCGAAAGTTAAACATTACGGATCATACAACGGAGCGTGCGGAAATGAATTTGTCCGCACGCTCAGATGTATAGCACCGTGCGTGTACTTTACGGTATTTTTTTAATTTCCATCATAATTACATAAGAATTCCACAAAAGAGTTTCATATTACGAGAATAAATAAGCTGAATGATCAAACCTCCTTGGAAGCGCTTTTGCTCAATACGTTTGTCTCAGTTTAATACTAAAGAGAAAATGAGACGAAAGATGTAGTTCTAATTTTCACCACGTGATAGTGGCGCTATTTGCATGTTCGCGCCATTTTCTTATTATATTATAGAAACTATTGTTGTGACTGATATTAAGTTATAAACAAAATAGTAAAATTGTTTCATTTGTAGCCTTTTTTTCTCGCAAATGTGTTGTAAAACGTTGTATGGCACACGTGCGGATTGGTTATTACAAACTCGTGACTATGGTAAGCCCTCGACTTCGTCTCGGGCTTACATTCGTCTACTCGTTTGTAATAACCAACTTACCGCACTTGTATCATAAATAACTATTACAACACAATTGCTCAAAAAGTGCACTTACGAAGCCTGTATACATCGTTCGTAAGTTAAACATTACGGATCATACAACGGAGCGTGCGGTAATGAAACGCATCATACAACGGAGTGTGCGGTAATGAATTTTACCGCACGCTCCGTTGTATAGCACCGTGCGTGTACTTTACGGTATTTTTTTAATTTCCATTTTTTTTCTTTTTCTCGCAAATGTGTTGTAAAACGTTGTATGGCACACGTGCGGATTAGTTATTACAAACTCGTGACTATGGTAAGCTTACATTCGTCTACTCGTTTGTAATAACCAACTTACCGCACTTGTATCATAAATAACTATTTTCTAGCTTGTCTGTGACTTGCAATGTTTGTTAGTTTGTCAAATCTTGCAAGCTGAATTAGAACCAGTTCCTTATGCTAACTGATTATGCTGAAATGTTGTATTCTGGTGACAATATATTATGGAATACGATGGATCACGCTCGCCTAAAAGCAACCGATTCACTCGGACTTGAAGACATCTAGACCCAGTTTCTGGTCTTTCATCATGACATGACTAATTTCCAACTCGACATTTTTATCAGTTTTAGGCCGTTTTAGTCACACACCTACAATGTCAGTCAAATGATCGTTTATCGCGATTTTACCGTATCGACGTTGGAAATAGGCAAGCATATCTGCTGGTACGCAAACTTCGATCTGATAAGCAATTGGAAAATAACATGATGCAATGTCAATTTGATAACGATTGTCGAGTTGTCTATCAATGATTCTTGTCGATGTGTTGATATATGCGGGCTGATTCCAGAGCAATCGAGAATGCTTCTGTCCCTGTCTCTCCCATATCCATCTCAATTAGAAGGACAAGTGACAGTTTTTTTTATGTAAGTGAAACATCAATTGGCGTCTTGGCAGTGAAACAGATTCGAATGCCGTGACGGCAAACGATATGACGCTTTATTAATCTGTCATGTTTCACATCTGCCACGTGACCCATGAAGCCCAACTTTTTTTTTACTATAGCTTCACCACGCAGTTTCACTTTGGTAAACATTCCCAAAGGAACCTATATGTTTTCGAGATAAAAATCACTGTGCGGTCCTTTAACTTTCTCTATGTATAAAATGACGTTCAGTTCAGTTCAGTATCTTTATTTCAATTGGGTACAAATACAAGTACACTTTCGACGTGGATCCGATGAAGTGTTACTGCGACAGAAGAACAAACACACTTTCGCATTTATAATGATTGCCTACCTAAGACCAAGCTCGCAGTTGGTTACATGTCGAAACAGAGTTTAAACTATAAAGTTTTTTCTGCAACAGGAAAGAATATCAATTCAAATGCAAGCAAAACAACAAAAGAACCTAATGGAAATGAAGGTACGCAAAAAAGTGCCTACTGTAGTTATAGAGGTCACTTTCTAGAAAACGCCACCCGCGTGACACCTATAAGCGAAGTCCGAATATTCGGTACGCAAAATACGCATCGAATTCCATACAAATTCTAAATTTCGTTATTAGAATTTGTATGGAATTCGATACGTATTTTACGTATCGAATATTTGCGCTTTGCGTCCACGTAGTAAAAAATAAATAAGGATTATATTTACCATAGTGTTGCCACCAGTGCATTTCCACCTTTTCCGATTATGGGCCGCAGTCGCACAAGTCCTGATGAAACAGAAACGCTTGTTAAAATTTGATTTTTTGAGTCTTTGAAAGTCCGTTCAAATATAAAGGAATCTTAGATAAACACAATATTGTAAGTTAAGCATAAGTATTCCAAATTTTTTGATCTTTGATGCTCTTAAAAGCTGTCGCAGCTTGGCCAGGCTGGAGATTGGAAGAGAACTTCTGAGCATTCGGTCGGACCATTCACTACGATGACTGCGTGCGACTACAGAGTTAATTCATGTACACGTGGACGACAACAGTTAATGTACACGTGTACATTAAATGTTTTAATCTATGTGTACGTTAACTGTCGTGTTATATGTCATGACTTGGCTGCTATTCAACTATTTTTACTACTCTCGGTGCGCTCTTGATCCTCAATTATCGAAACATCAGGAGTATCATGACGTGAGCAAACTATCTAGCAATATCAGACGTTCTCTCATTCTCACGTTCCTCCTACTGCTGGGACACAGGCCTTCTCTCAGAGAGAGGATGGTCCCTAAACTATCCAGCTACTATCTTATAGGTCGGTACGTACTGGAGGTCGGTAAGGATTGACGGCCGCGCCTCCGGGCGCTCCGCCACCACCGCCGCTAGGTGCCCCACCGCTGGCCGCAGCCGCCTGCACCTTCGCCGCTTTAGCTGCTTCCGCCGCCGCTACAGCCTGCACGTACTCTTGGCTCGGCAACCAACCCCTGTACGGACAAAAGAATAAAAAAATATTCAAAACAAAACCAAAATCAAATAATCAAAAATATCTGTAAGTATACAACTAAACACTGGAAAGTGGCTCATACAAAATTGATTTAGAAATACAAGAATGCAGAATTAAATTTATAATTAAAAAAAATCTGCAAATTAATATCAAGTTGAATACGGAATTCCCTCTTGTATGCAATTTGTTGTGTGAAAAATAAAGTTTATCTATGTTAAATAGATAAACTCTATTGTTCACCTTCGGTCGTGCCCGTCATGCCTAAGAGTGACTCCCACCTCCACTGACTCATCTTCCCTCACTGACTTCCCGACTGACTCCATCAGCTTCGTTGATGAATTTTCGCCATCCCCCATTCTTCCTTACAGATATAACTGTAACTCTTTTACGTTGTAATAAAATACCACAATCTATTGAAAGAACTTAAAGCACCGCAGCTAAAATAGAGCTCTCCTCTGAAATAATCGTTTTTTAAAACTAATAAGTGTACCCAATGTACGTTAGGTACACGTATTAGTTTATAAACAAAAAGATTTAAAAAAACAGCCATATTTCTATGATTTCAATCTTTTAGGTACCTACCGTATAAGTGGTATAATAGTTGAGTGATACATACGCCATTTGTATAAGAGTTTATCTTATTTTCAAAGATCTTTCACATGGTTTATTTTGGTATGCGACGCGTGATCAAAATGCTGAGTTTTTCTGGCTCAACGTATAAGCATTGCCATTCACCGTGGTAATGCTGCCAGTGCTGCCAGTGCTGCCCGCCATCATGCTGGGTACACTCCCAACTGGTAGTGGGCTTGAGCATTTGGATTTTGTCCAGACCTGCAAGGGTCTATGGGCAATTTTTTTTTATCCCTGTCGCTAACAGAGTTGTTGTAAGTTTGACGTGTATATTTGTGTGTCTGTGAATCGTAGCTCCCAAAGGGCTTAACCGATTTTGATTTAGTTTTTGCCCTGTACCACCTGCCTTATTTCCATCTATCTTTGTCTAATGCTATTGTTTGCCAGTCTTTAAGGTACGAGTCAAATTCCGACGCCATCTCTTCCTTGGTCTGCCGGGATGTCTTTTTCGATCGTGGACCCACTGAGTTGTGATTTTCACCCAAAGATCATCCGACATGCTGCAGACATGTCCAGCCATGTCATCGTGTCTGTGCGAAGATAATACATATAATATCCTGTGTCCTGCGGTGTTTCTTATTCGGTCTATAAGATGTTCGCCGAGAATACTGCGCTCCATAGCTCTTTGGCAAACCTCGACGCTGACCTCAAATTGTTTAGTTAATAACGGCAAAAAGGTTTAATACGATTATTAGGGATGAGTCAGCGACTTGATGAAAAACCACAAGATCACATACTTCTGTAATAAGTTCAGGCCTATTATAACACTAGATAAGCTTTTTAAACGTCCTGATTTCTAGAATGTTATCTCACTACTACTTTTAGTAGGTACGCTACTAATAGAAATGATATGTTTGTTAGACATTTCGACGGTCAAAGACTAGGACTGTTTAAAACTATCACGGTTGTTCACTAAAGTTATATGATTATTTACGGATTATAACTTTAGGACTGTTTAATTATGTACTAGCATGCTGATCTTGTGGTTTAACATTATAATCAAAGTATAGATACAGGCATTGATTTACAACAATTGTAAATGAAGAATGTAACGATGTAATAAGCAATTAATATTAATACGTATATGTACAGGGTACTGGTAATCAGTTAGCATCCTATTGTTAGTATTATATCAAAACAAACAACTTTTGGCTAAGACATTTCGAAATTCGCGAAAAAATACACGACCCGATATCTATAGTTTAAATATCTTTGGAAGCACGTGATAATAATATATACTTCTAAATTTTTTACTCCCGACTCAAAAAGAAGGGTGTTAAGTATAAGTTTAACGTGTGTATCTGGCTGTCGCTTCACGGGGTTTAAAAAAAATATTTATAATATTTGGAGCTCTTAAATATGACTGCATCTTTGTATCAATTAACAAAGATCATGTTGTGGGGGTACATTTTGAACAATAGTATATTAATACTATTGTTAATAATTATATTACCCCGTAATATCCGCGGTGCTTCAGCGATTTCAATACGATTCTTTCTAATTGATACGCACGTTACTTTGGATCGAGTACCTACAACATAAGAAAATGTCCACGTTAACCAGCGCGATCACGTTGGAATCACGCGTCAGCAAACAGCCAATCATCGTTCCCGGGACAGTGACGTTACGGACGGTGATTGGGCGTATGCTGTGGGCGAAGTACAAATATTCGATACGTAAAATAAATTTTGAGTTCCTTACATAATATTCGTCCATTAATATTCATATGTCGCACAATGATTGCCGTGACCCGAACGATTTTCACGGGCCTAATAAGTTGAACTAACCAAGGGTGAGATAACATAACTAATACTACAGGACCAAATATCTAGTGTTATAATTATCATTGAACTTACATGAGACAGATGTTTCCATGTAGTAATTTCACCGTCTGCTGATACTTCATTAATGTTTTTTCCATGATAAATAATTGCTCTTGGACCTCCATGTTTATATTTAAAATCTGTATCAACAGCTCTATATCAGGAAGTTTCATTTCAGGGGATATTTCGAATTTCTCATCCCCTTTAAATGTTTGATGCATCCTAGAAACAGAAAGCTCGCTAAAGATATCCGTGGTCGTTGAAACACGGAACTGAAACCAAACTACTTTTCTGTTATTTAATTACTAGTTGAATCCGGCGGTGTTACTCGCGATTTTCCAGTTTTACGCATTTTCTGAGGGGGAAAGTGCCCATGTCCGCTCTTATGATGTACCTTCACTATCATCATGCGAAATTTTGTAAAGCCTCAGAAAAATATGACAGAGACAGAGTTACTTTCGCTTTTCTAATATTAGTAAGGATTATCCTACTAATATTTAAGCATAAAGTTTATTTGTGTAAATGTTTGTTACCACGCATCATCGCACTACTAAACCTGTTGATGACATTTGAAATGTACATAGTTTAGGTTCTGGAATAACACAAACACTACTTTTTTAACTGGTTTCGTTATCTTGCGACAAAGCAACTCCCACGCGGGCAAAGCCGCTGGGCCCAACCAGTAGAGCATAATGTACACCAAAAAAAACTAACTAATGTATAAACTGCTACCAGTGGGAATTGTTACCAAAACACTGGCCCCATTACCATGTTGCGTTATATGTTATATAGCACCCGTGCAAGCTCACCCTTTGAGCAAAATAGAGGCCAGCATTTTGGTCACAAGTCACAAGTTGCATCGACCAGAAGCGATGACAATTTTCTGGTACCTTCAACATAGTCCAGTAATCTAATGTGAGTCTGCAGGCCTAGTATGTGGCAGGCAGACCTAATTTGTCCGGCGGTGTTAAGTGTACAGGCCACGGCTTATCGGAAAACGTTTGAACCGCCTTTGACGACTCTTTTTTACTACCACTTGACGAAGCAAACCACCCAGGAGTGGGGATGCTTTTGGCACTCGATGCGAAGAGATGACTAAACCACCAAGGTTCTTGTTTAGGTTTAGGAAGCGGCTTATCCGGCGGGTGCGGTAGTATAGGCCATTGCTTGTGAGTCGTCTGCACTTTTTTTGAACATTTTCCAGCACTTTTACCGCTTTTTGATTTAGAACGCTTGATTGGCTTTCCAAGAGCTTTGGCTTCCTCTTCGGCAGCTAGCTGTGCTATTTCTTGCGCGTATTCTTCGCTTGGAAACTTTTGCCTTGTAGATAAAAAAATAAATAAAAGTAAAACATCATAGGTATGTTCTTACAGCAAGTAATAAGTAGGTACTAGATAATTACACTTAGTCAATAATATGTCTGATATCTTAGATAGAAATACAATTTTTGTACCAATAATTCAAAATTTTAAATTTGTCAAATCGTGACGCATTGTTTGTAAAAACTAATGTTTTTAGGGTTCCGTACCCAAAGAGTGAAAACGGGACTCGATTAGCGTAGTATAGACAGACAGCGTAGGCTAATAGCTTCTGTCTGTCTGTCCGTCCGTCCGTCTGACCGTCTGGGAGTCATGTTGTCTTTTTGCACTACTTTTTGTACTTTAGTAGTTAACCATTTATGTTGCGGTACGGAACCATTCCTCAGTGCGCGAGCCCAACTCGTACTCGGCCGGCTTTTCTTTTCGTCCTCTGGCTATAGAATATGGTTGACAAAGCCATATGAACATCAGCCATAGGAAGTTCATGGACACTGCTAAAACATTTATAATACTGGAAGCAATATACGCGTATGTTAGAACATACGAGTATATGCGAAAATACAAAACAACAGACAAGGCGCAGTAAAAATTCGCGAGCGTTATTCATGACTCAGTCTGGAACTTCACGCCTCGACCGTTTTTACATTTGGCATTGAACTTGACTTGCGGTAGATTGATGCTGCTCTAGTGAAGGTCAGTCGAAATGATCACTTCGAAATGTTGACAGATGTTATAAATATTAACAGACATGTTCCTATGTCTGTTCTAGGAGAATCTTTCGGGTTAGATTAAAATCGGTATTGTGATCTAAGTACAGATTATCTTGCTTGGATTACTTTTGGCGATGAGATCGCCTTTTATACCTGCCTCTAATGGATTCTTCTTGCAATTTCCTATTTGTTTGGCATTAAAGTTAAATTGTATCGTTTTGTAATTATTTTGCAAAACGATTCGTATTTCGTCAAAAGTTCTATAACATAGACTACATAATAACCCGATAATTTCATATATCGCGCCGCGTAGTCACTCTACTGGATATCATACAAATACAAATCTCTTTATTAAAATACCACAAAACAAGGATAACATAAAAATTACAACAAAAATATTATCATTATCATTTTATCATTATCGGTCTATCGTGTTCATAGGGTCTATTCCACTTTAATCACCTGGGTGCTAAAAGTCGACTCCATTTAAATTATTATTTGAGTATCCTTTGATCACCTGCACCTAGGTGACCATAGGCGACTCGATTCAAATTATTGTTTTGGTGTCTTTTGATCACCCATGAATAAAAAATGGTTCGAATTAGAAATATCATCATCATTTCATCCTATCATGTTCCCACTGCTGGGACACAGGCCTTCTCTCAGGGAGAGGATGGGCCCTAATCCACCATCATCATCATTAGCTTACTAGACGTGGGCGTTGACAGATGTCAGTGTTATCATCATCATCATCATTACTTTCTTATTATTTTATTCTTTTTATTCTTATTCTTATTCATAGGCTGACGTGGCGTTGACAGATGTCAGTGCGACAGCTGTGAACCTTTGTTGGACGATATCTCGGTAGACCTTCTCTCAGAGAAAAGATGGGTCCGGTTGATGTACCTTTATGCTTCGACCAAAATAAAATGAACGGACAGGCCCTAACCATTGAACTTGCTCAGTAAAAACGAGTCAAAACCGTCGGACATATACATCAACACCTAATTATAAAAATGTACAGTATATTTGTTACAAAAAATAGATACCGGGTTTATATGTGTATTTACACTTCGGGAAAGCATACGAATGCATAATTTTGTCAGATGTTTCGTTATCACGTTACAATAGACTCGTGTTGCACTTCCTACGACTAGAGACCGACTGAAACGAAGTGAGAGCCGGCGCTCATTTTGTAATCTTCAAAAATGCGTTCTATAATAATAATAAAAATTTATTTGCCACTATTAATATTCAGTACAATATTTAGTTTTAACATTAATTAAAATATGATGTACAAAAAATTTATGAATTTTAATTAAATTAATTCTATGCGTCTATTCATTTTATTTTGGTCGAAGCCTTTATGATGGATCCTAATTCACCATGCTGGTCTAGCGCATGTAGACAAATAATATACATTATAAATAAATACATACATACTGGCTATTTCTAATAAACTACTGTATATTTTACAGTTTTTTTTACATCGAAAATTTGACCGCGATCTCACCTGTATTGTATATTTTTAGAACCTGCCTAACATGTTTTGGAGGATGATAATTTGAGTCAGATAAAAAAAAAAACAGATTTAATACAGCATACTAACAACACTCAGAATTATGCAATGACTTTAACGGTACACATCGAAATCTGAGCAGTTGTGTAAAAATATAAAAGTACATAATAAAGTAACAGTAACAAGGAAACATTATAATTTTCTTCGTTTAAACATCTGCAATAATGAACATTCTATAGCACGTGAGCGTAAAAATATATATCTTTTTGTAAAAAAATATAGCAACGAAATATGATTAATAAGTGTGTATAAAATTATAGGAAAATGTTATTCGTCTTCATCTGCTGCATCAGCTTCCATGAAATCGTTATTTTCCTCGGCTAGCTCAGGTTCCGGTTCTGGCATTGACACTGGTTCCAGTTCTGGATCGGATACTGGTTCCGGTTCTGGCTCAGACACTGATTCCGGTTCTGGCTCGGACATTGGTTCCGGTTCCGGCTCAGACACTGGTTCCAGTTCTGGCTCAGACACTGGTTTCGGTCCTGGCTCGGACACTGGTTCCGGTTCTGGCTCGGACACTGGTCCCGGTTTTGGCTCAGACACTGGTTCCGGATCTGGCTCAGATACTGGTTCCGGTTCTGGTTCCAGAGCAGATTCAACATCATCCTCAAGAATATCTTGAGCTACGTCTACTGCTAATTGCAGCAGCGTTTTAGAGCCCCGATCGAGGTCTTGAGCGCTGCCTTTATTAGGGCTGATTGCATGACTCGGGGGACAAATACAGGAACCATTTGGGGTTTGCGTACTTTTGCTGTCTTTTTTGAAATAATCTCTGTAACAAGATGGGTGCTATGAAGTACAAATAATTAGAAGCCAATAATTTTAATTAACAAAAAATAATGCTAATATTGATAAATATTATCTTTAACGTTATAAAATGAATAAAAATAAAATCAACACAAAAAAATTAAACAAACATACCCATGGAAGATTTCGACGGTTACAAATATACAATCCACTATATTGTAATACTTTTGTGTTTAGAGTACACCGGTATTAAGAAAAAAAAATACACTATAATAAAGGAAACAAAAAGTTAATAGCAATAAATAGACAACTAAATAATTTTAATAAAAATTTATTTTCTTTCCTCATAAATCTGCAATATAGGCACATAATACACACTACATACCACAATACTTATAAAAATAAACATAACAATATAAACCGAAACATCTTATTAAAAAACTAAACACACGATACTTCATTCTGTTCCATCATCAGCTGCTTCAGTCTCCATAAATTCGTTGTTTTCCTCAGCTGGTTCGGGTTCTGGGTCAGGTTCTGGTTCTGAAACAGGTTCTCCTCCAAGAGGTTCCTCCATCTTACGATCTCCAATAATTTCTTCTGCTTCCAGGACATCTGCTTGTAGAAGCGTCAAATAATCTAACTCATCCAAAATGCTACCCTGTTTATGGAAGGAAGTACATGATCCGTCTTGCGTTTGGGTTCCTTCTTCACTTTCTTTCTTGGTAAAGCTATCCCTGTAACAATAAAGACTTTTGTTAGAAGCTTTACAAGAATCTGGTAAGACTGTATATGATGATGATGGTGGGCTAGGGCCCATCTTCTCCCTGAGAGAAGCCCTGTGTCCCAGCAGTGGGAACATGATAGGCTGAAATGATGATGATGAAATTTCTAATTAGAACCATTTTTTATTCATGGGTGATCAAAAGATACGAAAACAATAATTTGAATCGAGTCGCCTATGGTCACCTAGGTGCAGGTGATCAAAGGATACTCAAATAATAATTTAAATGAAGTCACCTATGATCATCATATGATTATATTCCCAGGTGATCAAAGTGGAATAGACCATGTATAGATGACTTTCATGAGTGATTTAATGTAAGTAAACAAGAATAAAAAACGTGTAAACAAAAATAAACATAAACATACCGTGAAAATTGGAAGTCCTTGATATCAGCTGATACACTAAATTACAACCATTTTATAAAAGAAAAATCCCTTGGACGAAAATATATTGTTTACACCATGGATATATTATGCATAGAGGTGCCAAATAGCATTGGAATTGGCATTGGTATAACAATTATCTTCTCGTACATTGGCCTAGCAACAATCAACGCATTCTTGCGTCATCGTGATAATATTATTGGAAGATATCCAAACTCCTTCAACATGAAGATATGCTAGAATATTATCAGGAAGAAAGGCCGCTTCTAGCCACTGGCTTATCGTCGACATTGGCATGAACCATCAGATTACGGCGTCATTCGTGAGAGCCATCGGATTAAGTATGGAAATCAGTGTACATAACGATCATTTCTACTGCTATACTTTTTGCTATAACTTTCTTGAACACCTAACAAAAACCATTTATTTCTGGCTGGCGTTAGGCAATACGTGCCAAAAATAATAAGGAGATGTTACCAATTTATTACGCAAAAACAAAAAGTTTATTTTGGTTTGTTTTGTCGTAACACACAACACAAGGTATAGTTAAGAATGTTAAGAATGAATGATGAGGTTCAAACAGAAGCTGTTGTAAATTCAAAGAATCGAGATCAAATAAATTTATCTTAAAATTAATTCCTGTTCAAGGTCACATTGCATTTTAAATATCAAGGATGGTATTGATGCTGTCAATAACGATTTTTTAAAGTTATTACTTTAAAAACAAATCATTAACAGTATCAATACCATCCTCCAATACCATCCAGGTCAATGTGACCTTGAACGAGATTGAATTTCAAGATTAATTTATTTGATCTCGATCAAGTTCACTTTCAAAATTCTCAAAGAGTAAGATAATAACAAAACTTAACAAGGAGTATGTGTGTTATACCTATATTTAATTCAGTAAAGGACGTCAACGTAGCTGGCACTACCGGACACCAGTGAAATGATAATTATTATTGTGATCAATTACAGATTCAACCGTACTTATTAAACGAGTTATTGCATCTGTCTAAATCAGATTTAAATATGACCTTGTCTTATCATAGCGAATCACCCAAAATTCCAGTTTAATGACCATTGCATCTGAGCAAACATTCCCGTAAAAAGTTCCACTGATTTTATCAGGTGCAAAGAACTTATTCAAAATCGCCTGAAGGAAGGCAAATTTCGGCTGTAACCGGAATGAATGTAAGATGTGGCTCAGTATCTACTGTAGATGTAGAATGTAGATCCCTAATCAGCCGGTTTCCTGTACCAAGGTGCGTGGGATGATCCCGCGGATAATATAGATTGGTCGGTCTTTATCCGCAGGCTGGAAGGCAAAATAGCATACAATTTATGTTATAAGATTTTTTTCTCCGTAATAAGTCCGTGTTTGACCACCAACTCGCCTGTTGGTAGCGACTATGTGGTCGAAGATGAAGCACGCAGACTTAGAAGATACCTATTCACACTGGCCTTGAAAATATACATACCCACCAACTACTTACAATTACTTACCAACTACTTACAAATAATTATCAATCAAATATAAAACAATGTCTCCCGAAATTTTATAGACGAAAGTGATCAAATGACAATATTTGTGTAAGCATTCTAGTCAGCATTGTTTTGGACGAAGCATTATAGAATCGTGTTTACATAATTGAATTAATTGAAAAAGTTTGTTTGAAAAAAAAAACCCGCATGTATCAGGATTGTTCATCATCATCATCATTTCAGACGTAGGGCGTCCACTGCTGGACATATGCCTCCACCATCGATCTCCAAAAGGGCCGATTGGAAGCGGCCTGCATCCAGCGTTTCCCTGCGGTCTTTTTTAGTACGTCTGTCCATCTTGTGGGTAGACGTCCTACGCTGAGCTTACCGTTATATAATTACTACCGGGATTTTAACCGTGATATTTTTTTCTTCCCGTGAACATGGTGCACGCAACTGTGCCAAAGTATCGGGAGCTCCATCCACAGCCTTATCACAGTCCTGTGAATAATCATATTTACTTTTGGGTTGTATTGTGATAGCAGAAAATTAATTTCTGTCAATTCGTGCATAGTCCAACAACAAGGGCCGTTTGTCTGCTTGTGTTAGCGTTGGCCTCGGGCCAGTGCGACTGTAGTTAGCGAGTCTATTCGCGGCAGACGTATTGTGTTATAGATACGTATAGGAGATGATTTGAAGATGGGGCTTAGGTTTTATTTTGTTTAGAATAGTTAATACCATCAGTTTTACTTCTTAAGAGCTGTACTATAAAATAATACGTCCAATAACCTCAAAACTTGAATATCATTAAATTCGCTAACATGCATTGGCCAGTATGGTGGATTTGGTCCAACTCTCTCTCTGAGAGCTGTGAACGATGATGATGACGAACAAATAAATACAGTTCCTCTAGGTTAGCGGTTAAAACCGCGGGACGCAGCTAGTTCACAATACATTTTAAAGCAAAGAAAATTCGGTTTTTCCTCCTAAATATAACCTCAATTGCTTCAAGCGAAGAGTGAATAGAGTCCTCAAAAGTAGGCAACGTACCGCCAATGCCGGGTATTGTAGGTGTCCATAGGCGACGGTGACTACTTACCATGAGGTAGCCCGTAGCTTGTTTGTCTACTATAATATTTAAGAGTATGCCACGGGTAGTTAAGGCATTCTCCTTTAGTCAACACCCCTGCTAAGTACACCCACAGTGTATTTCGGTATCATTCCTGCGAGACGGTGCATCAACCTCCCGTCTATGCGACAAGTGCACGACTACTATCCGATCCTAGGCACGCGCGCTATTTCTGTCCACCGGTTTCAGTTTGGCACTTGGCGGGAGCGACGCTCTTCACACATTTAAAATATCTGATTGCAACTCTGTTGCTTGCAATGTGAACGCGTCCATAGGCCATAGTTTAATTTTGAAGGCGCTCAAGCTTGTTAAATTGTATTACAGTCTCTGGCAGCCATATCACAAGCTTTGCTTAGTTTGGGGTCAGATGATCGTGTGTGCAAAAATGTCCCGAACACTGGTGATCAGGTGGGTCAACTGGATCGCTGGAATGATGACGTGGAGTCGGACATGTCTGCGGGAACTACATGCCACCCGCTGGCGAGAGACAGCGCGGAATGATGTTGTTCTCAATGAATGAGGGGAAAAAAGTTGGCCGTCACGGGACGCCCGGCAGATGTAACATGATTGTATAAGAGAGTGTCATTTCCGTCACGGCATACGAGTCGGTTGTATTACCAAGGCGCGCCAACAGATGTTTCACATCAAAAATAACATAAAATTGAGAACAAATGAACAGCCAATTGTAAAAACTCGGTACCGCAGTCTGTCTTGTCTCCTGTTACAGGAAGTGAGGTAACCGGACCGACGTTGGCGAAGAATGGCGCTAATTTGTCTCGGAATATTATTCAATTTCACCTCTGGTATATTTTGGATTAGTTAGCTACGGCAGTTTACAGTCTACTTTTGAAGATCAGATGCATCTCAGGAATAGAAAACGTCTGATGCAGGAACTCTACTTTGAAGTTTTCTTAAAATGTTGACTCGACTTCTTGGGTTTACGGCTGCTACGACTGTAGCATCACAATTTCGCCATGTTGTAGCATTCTCTAAAATAAACTTGCCAGCTCTAAAATTGTTGCCATCTTTTTCTTACGTAATGATATGAAAAGAGACATGGTAATTTATTCCCGTCAAATTAGTTTAGTTTAGAAAACGACATCTTTTGTCGATGGAAAACGGTACAACAGAATTGACGCCAATGTACGCATAAATTATTGACAGTTGACACGCAAGCAGCCAAAAATCTATCGGTAACATAGATGACAGAAATCGGAATATGATGCGTCTCATATTAACCACAGAAAAGAGAAGTAAATAGAACGGAAATGAGAAGGAAAATCTGTTACCAGGCATTATGAGTGAACCTTGATTGAACACTCTTATTTAGATGAACGCGCCGAACTCCGCATCACAGTTGCTAACTGATTTCGAATGACTGTCGTTTCGTTTATATAGCAACTGGCTACAACAAATTTCTTACAAAAATGCCTTGACAGCCGTTCTAATTTAAACAAATCAAACTTTTCTGTGACATTAACTGTTTAGACCTGGAAGGAACCGGAACATAATAGGTGATTGCTTTTGTAAATAAGGGGATCATTCAAACGAATCCACCTCATGGATAAAATATTAGAATCCTTATCAAGGAACATGTACAGAGTGATAACATTGATGAAGGTGAAAACTCTCAATATCCAAACGCACTAAATACGATACAGTAAACAGTTGAGCAAGCTTGTTAATCAAATGGTACAATTGCATGCGCCAATATTGACATCATCTGCGAGTGCACACATCAAAATGGCTGTTGCGATAGAACTTTGTTCGAGAAATTATGTTATCAAACACGTATCACATTTTACTTTGCTCTACATTTTATATTTTTTTATTCTTGATACTAGGCGTTTGGCAATGAACAAAATGGTATTCTGTCCAGTGTTCATGTAATAAAACCATATTGTGGGCTTTAATAATAAAGTAAATTTTTATTAATGATTATGACTATACCTACATGTAAAACTAAAAAGTATACAAACTACAGTTAAAACAGACATTGAAAGTCCTCGTCAAAACTTTTGCTGAGAGGAACCAAAACGTCAACTACAAATATTTTGTATTTTTGTTGAAGAGAGCAGAATCAATTTTGATGATCCACTAAACAAAAAAAGAATCATCTAAATCAATTCATAATTAGTAGAGTAATCGCGTAACAAACATTAAAAAAAAACATACAGACGAATTGATAACCTTCTCCTTTTTAAATTTTCTCGAAGTAGCTTACATTATAGTTAACTTGATTTAAAAGTTTGTCTTTACATTGTAAACTAGGTGGAAACATCCAAAAATATAGCAAAATTCCTATAACTTTTACATAGCGACAAAAACAAAATATAAAATAACACCATTGATGTGTGTCAGACAGTTTGACGAATGGCAAGAAGTCGCTAAGTGACTGAGTTATTGTGTGGCCAAACAACGTCATTGGTCACGAGCATACGAGCATAAGCATAACGATCATCGTTTTCATTTCTATAAATATTCTTTAAATGTTTCCTTGAAAATAATTGGTACTAATAATGTTCGCTATTCAATATAACAAGAGAAATTGTAGTCGGTTACTACCACATACCAAAAAATACATAATTTCAACTAATAACTGAAGAAAACATTTCTGTTTTACACAAGGGCGTGTACTTGGTCACCTGTAACCGTACCATCGTGGATAACGTATTTACGCCTCTTTTGATGTCAAGTTTATTAAATCTTAGAATTATGCCAGTTGCAAGCACTGCACTGGCATTTAAAATAAAATCACTAATATCTAGTAGAAGGGGGGGGAAGAAAGAGATCTAGCTATATCCGTTGTGGCCATTTAAGGTACGCTCCTGGGAGAGTCCGGGAATAGACCAAGATGTACCTGGCAGGGCTGGCACAATAGAAAACTATACCTTTTCAAATAGGAATGGTTCGTTTCATTTGATGCTCTAAATGATGTCTAAAAAGAGAATAAAATAAAGCGCAAGAATTAGAAAAGACTGTAAAGAAGAAATATAACCTTTAAGGATCATGACAAGCTTACAAACCGATATGTGAGATTAGCCATGACAATCTTCAAATCCTGATTGAAATCGGGCTAGAGATAAAATGTAAACGTCACAAACAAACCCAATAAACGTCTGTACGGTACATATTATGGCTATTATTTTTCGACAGCACTGGTCTAATAAATGCGAAACAAATAAAATAAAACCACCCCAGCGACGATGCGCATCACATTTAGCCTGCGCCTGCGACGGTAATATTAGTCTCGGAGCGCATGCACTAACGTTCGTTTGAAGTCTAATGTTCCTTGAAAACGTTACATTTGCTTTAAAATTTATATATATATAGATAAACTCTATTGATAGATGTAGTCTATTAGCTGCAGGTTCTGAGTAAATGATATTTGCAACGAAGAGTAACAGCAAATGATAGACTTTGCAATATGGAAACAGTAAATCAATATTTAGAAGAGCAGAAGACAATGGAATACTTCCCTGATTTTTGAACGCCGTGTCATGATGTCTTGATCGAAGAATTATGTGGTTTACGACTGCCTAGAAGAATCAAATTAATTCGCGACTTGAAGACATCAAGATTGTAACTATCGGGGAACACGTGTTCAGGTAGCGTATATCAAAAGCGCTTTGTACGGGTTTTCGGAATGTCAACCATGCAACGGTGTCAACACTTCGTGCCCACACTGTCCGTCCGATAGAAAAATGAGCAAGGAGGATAATTCATTTTTTCTGCATGCGTATTATTAGGTCACGCAGAAAAAAATTCACACTTGCGAATCCGATGCACACTCTTCGAAATGTACTTGTATCTAATAAAAACCGATAAGACTAGTAATTTAAACTTGTGCTTGGTACAATGAAAGCACCACCCATCGCACCTTCGAAAGGACACCCAGTTTTTTGGCAGTCAATTAAGCATTATTCTTAATATAGGAGTCAAAGTTGAGGGTTGACGGCAGATTAGCGCACAAAATATCTAGCCGGTACCTATTTAATTAAGAATTCCGTGCTTCATTTTCCGATTAAAGGAATAGTGTATAAACGTTAGAATGTCGAAACTACAGTTTATAATTAAATTATCGATACCACATGAAGTTTATAATGTCCACGTCAACGTTTCAACGCGATTTCCTTTCAAGGGCATTGGCTATCATTACAAAAGTATCAATTTCACCTTGAAAACCTAACAGATGTCGGTTATTCTCCTCATACAACCCGAACATGTGAAAACAATTTCTTTATAAATAGCCCAAAGAATTGACGTAAAAGAATAGCGATTAAGAAGTTGCAGTTTCAAGGTTTTCTAGTAATATGGTTAAGTAAATTGAACAGGTTAGAACATTGATCAAAAATAGTGGGTTTCGATAATACGATTCTGTATTTTTATTTCAAAAAGGCTTGCATTTGATCGACGATGTCGTCTATGATAGACAATCTATTGAAATGAAGCCTATGAAAAGCGCTCTCATAGTCCTCAGAGGAGATATTATCTTAGTATTTGCAGTCACCCAGATAGTTTATCGGTAAACTAGCAGTAAGAAGTATGAATAGGTAAGCATGTTCAAATAGAAGCAAATACTTACAACACTACGAGTACATGTGCTGTACAATGCACAATATCGTCATGGTGGCTGCCTTTTCCCACGCGCCGCGAATTGGGAGTGCCTCGACATATGTCAAACCACGTGTGGTACAATGACAAACATGGACATGAAATATGTTGGCCATGAAATTATGTGAATTACTTAGTAAACTAATCATGAAAATCCGATCCAATGATACAATGCAAGGTCAATTTTAATATCAACTTTTTGAGCTACTAAGTAAGGCTACCACAACTTATGGACGAACGAGCATCGATACCTTACAATTTGTACATTGTAATTTGTGTGGCTATTACTGCAAACGGCAGATAAAAGACATACTCGTATTTCTCAGATAAGTCTATTAAAATTTGCATTACCGCATGGTCCCGCATATCCAAAAACTGTAAAGTGATCATACAAACGTAACACAATTGAATACACCATTAGAACACTAAGCCCGCATAAACAAGTAAAAATAATTGGCCTGACACGCGACCGCTGACATGGAGGTCAGAGGTCAAACAGAGAGTGCCATGTTCTCGAATTTAATTGGATACACTAAACAGGATTGAAGTGGAATACAGGACGAAAATTGGACTGACATTAATAATTTGTAAGCTAGCTTAAATTATTGAACGTGATGCCAAGTGGATGCCAATGATGTAGAAATGGAGTATGATGCAGACAATGTTTAGTGGGATAGGGCAGTACCGACTAGATTATATGCATCAATCATGTAGATTAGAGTTGAAAGACTTTATGCATCAAAGATTTGAAGCAAGGTTTTCGACAATTCAGTTCAGAAGTATGACGCAATTGACATCTCACTTGAAAGTAGTAAGTGATGATGAAAGGCCTGATAAGCAGACGCATGGAAATGTTAAAGGTAATGAATCAATGTCATAAAATTGAATCATTTTTATATGCAACAAAGGAAACTGTTTATGATGCTCGTTTAAAAATACTAACTAAACTAAACATCCACGATGATACGTTACATTCCATAGACTTGCACATACATTTCACGAACTGTTTTGTCGATTAAGTTTGTTGTGTTTATTAACATGCTTATTTGCAAAGTTATGTCCGCCTTTTGTAGCCGATTGTTTAATCAACAGTAGTTATGTTAGTTTCGTTTAGTATGTAAGTTGAAGGAAGGACTGACGTAGGCTTTATTCAGAATCGCGATATGTTTCACAATCGAATCGTTTTGATTGTCATTTGCCGACATACAAATATTAGGCTCACTTACTTCAACTCTGTGTTAGTTTGATTTATGGCTGCTATTACCACAGAAGACATAATAGCACACTATTATTACACACTTCTTTAATTAGCGATTAAGGCACACTGCGTTTTAGGTACGCAGCGAGCGAACAGTTTTAACGAGGTAGGCAGATAGAGTTTTTTTTACAACGGACTAGGCATGCATTTGACCACAATCTCTCCTGATGGGAATCGAAGATGTGGTCGACGATATAGCACGCCGTAGGTGTAAATTTTTCAAAATGTGGATTAAAATATTTATCGCCATCATCAATCAAATACATTGAAGTAGGTAGTCACTTTTTTATTGCATTGTCAATGCGATTGTCCCCACAAGATTCGCGACGGCTGCGATTAGATTGGCTTCCCAATTTGCCAGCGTCCGGCGCGCCGTGACTCAGGCACTTGGCGGGTTTCCATCAAGGTCACTCGAGCTCCATGTCAAGATGGGATTTCAAGCATAAACCATTATGAAGTTGTCCTTGTTCCCAAGTTTGTAGGTTTCGTCTAGGCTTGATCAATTCCAATTCTTACTGAATAAGTATATTCTCAAAACTTGCAGCGTTTTTGACTAGTTTTGAGCATCATCATCATCATAATCAGCTTGTTTTAACAGTCCACTACTGGACTTTTAGCCTAAAGGGTGATTTGGCCATATCCACCACGCTGGCCCAGTGCGGGTTGGTGGATTCACATACGCCATTGAATTCCTTCTCCGTACGTATGCAGGTTTCCTCACGATGTTTTCCTTCACCGAAAAGCCGCAGTAGTAGGTATGAAAATCCGTACATAAGCTCCAAAGAGCTCATTGGTACGGGCCCGGGGTTTGAACCCGCGATCTCACGCTTTCAAATCTAGCGGTCTGCCAAGTGGGCTACCACGGCTATATTTGAACAGTTTTGAACATATTTAGCTGGCAGATACGATAAGTTACCTGCTTTTGATTGATTTTAAATTCAAACGAGTAAACATTTGATTTCTGTCCTATTGCATTTTGTATGATCTCCTTTAGAGATAAAGCATCTTTGAATGAAAACAACATAATCTACCCTAGTCATGTAGGACGGCCGATGGAGCGAATACACCAGTGCATATGCTATCTGTCTTCATTGAGATGAGTCATATTCGTAATGGAACCTTCCGCTCGAGTGATAACCGACATTCTTGCACTCTGAGTCAAATTAAACTCGAGGACTCTAGTCAAAATTAAAATGTTTCAACGATTTTGTTTTGTTGTAAATCGGCGTAGGTATAAGCTTGATTTTACCCACAAAATATTAACAAAATTAGTATTATCGGCCTCCTTGCCGTGTCCGTCAACAGCGAACCTGACCAGCGCCGGTTATGAGCACGTATATGGCTGGCAAAACCAAACTTAGTTATAAAGGTTCTATACTTTACAAAATGTTGTGAGTATCAATCATCTGATTTACTCCTGTTTCTCGCCAAAGGCTCTTTAGTATTATATACTTTTCTTTATTATGAGCTTAATTGGGATTAGTTTCCCAATATTCCTGTCGCCATTACAATCTATACGCGGGAATCGCGTAAATATTTACAAATGTAACGATCGCGTAGGAGAGCTGTTTGGTAATTGCGATAATTCAGCTCGGATTACGCAAATATTGTGTATATGTAAACAGAGCTTATGTCTTGGATTAAACATGACGATTTTCGTATGTATACTTATAAAAAGAATAAATATTATATAATAAATAAAACCGGCCAGGTGCGAGTCAGGCTCGCGAACTTACGGTTCCATACATTACAAAAGTAAAAAAAAAACAAAAAAACATCAGCAGTAAGAAGTGGAGTCGCTAGCCAACTAGATTAACGTGGTAAGTAATTAATAATGCGACAGACCGAACGACAAAACGTCTCTTATATATCTTTAGCCATTTTGATTTTGTTAAAAGACATGAAAATAAGAGCAATAATTTCAGAATACTAAGATTTTGCTATCTTTAGTTAACGACAACGAAGTCATTAAATGGAAAAATCATTTGAATTTCAGAGTGAGCTGATTACTACCTCGAATTTCAACTCCGAATAGTATGTCAGAGTGAGTGGTGACCCCAGTTGCTATCGGTTTACCATCAAACGGGATTGAAATAGAAATGGGCATTATGACACCGAGGCCGATGGTAAATCTCTAGTTGTCAGCACGCGAAGCATACCACTGATACTAGCAGTGGCATAAACACTCGGACGACGACGGTTCGTTTCCATAAACTTCACCCGTTTCGTACGAGATCTATGAATGATAGCCCTTATTTCTATCTCACAGGAGATTCCTTGCCATAAACGCATGACGGCTTAACATGAAATCTAAATGAAAATGAAATTGAAAAATTAACTTTGTGTCGTTAGTCTTTACATAGATAAATATATACTAGAAGACTCTATGACCACAAAAACTCGTAACAGCATATCAATCGGCAATGTCAAGCTTGCTAATATTATGTATAACGCAATGAGATGCGTAACCACAGATATACACAACCAGATCGGCAATATATTTTAGTGAAAGAGACAACTTGATATGGCTCAGCACAAGTACGAAAAGGACATAAATAGATTTTGTTGTCCTTATCGGCGTGACCTGTTTTTGGTACCTCAAGTGTCAAAATCTGTAATAATCAGTGACAAACAAAACGGGTTTGAATTATATTTATTGCCTTTTTTTGGTGATTAAATGTGATAAATGCGTGTTTCCTCTGAGAAATAATTGTAAAAGTTATTTTACAATGGTTGGTTGTAGCATTTTGGGCTGCAAGAAGCGCAGTGAGCGAAAATACGATGAAATATCATTTCACACGTAAGTAAACATATAAAGCTTGTAACGATCACCTAAATAAATTCAGGATATTAATTCGCAAATATTTTATTCGCTTCGGCCATATTCGAAACCAAGTTTCGAAACTAGTTTCGAAAAAAGAAAAATGATTCCGTTTCTGAAACTGGTTGCCAAGTAGGAACTATAATTCTGTTTCCGAAACTCGTTTCGATAAAAGACTTGTAACTCTTCTTTCGAAACTTCTTAGTCCTAAATGAAACTGAATAAAAACACTAACGAGAAATAATTTCCTGGCCACTTACATACTATACAATAAATACAATTTATAAAAAACATGTCTCTATCAACAGAATAAAATATTTATTCAATAAAAATTACAAGCCAACTTAACATTAGAATACTTACGAAAACTTAAATTAATAACTAAAAACTAAATTTATGATAAAATCTAAACAAACTACCTACTAATAAAATCAAAATTGTAATTACAAACTAAATATTTAAATAAATAAAAAATAAAACAATTAATCAAATAACCCGCCCCTAACTGTACCTGCCCCCCGATTCTACTAAACAAATTGTCTTGCGAGTTTAATTGTTAAATAACTGCCTCAAAATTGACAGTTTTTATTATTTTTTTATACTAAGTTATAATGTTAGGTGGTTGTATTATATTAAAATCGCAACAATTACAATTTAAAGACAATTTGTTTAGTAGAATCGGGGCCCTGGTGCAAAGGTGCCCATAATGCTAGCAGCATTGCCACGCTGAATGGCTATGGCCAACCTTTGCACAAGGTACGAGCATAATAAAATTGCGAAAAGAAAAAGTGAGTACCTACTCACTTTTTCTTTTAATGTATGCAACTTTAAAAAAAATGATGTTTTTGTTATGTTCGCTTTACAATGAATTTCGTGTTGGCTTGGTTTAATGATTAATTTTTTTGAATTCAAAGTAAAATTACCTTTACAGTTCGCAACTTCACTGCAACAGTACCAAAATGTACCCACAGTACCCGACTAATACATTTGTGTCCTATGGTATTTTCGAGCACCATACAATGCTGCCACTCCACCTCTTTTTGTTCAAATGAACTCTATGTTAGTTGAAGTCATTGTAATTCTTTGTCAGTGGTTTACTGAACAATAGTAACTATATGATATTCGAACTTTACTATTAGTAGAATTTGAAAATTTTACTTTGCTTTGTCCCACTTTTCAATAAAACATATAATTGACTAAATCAGCACTATCAGACGTCTATCGTTATAGTTGATAGAGACAGATGTTTTTTACAAATTCTATTCATATAGTATGGTAAGTGGCCATACTATGTGAATAGAATTTGTGGAAATTATTTCTCGTTAGTGTTCTTATTCAGTTTCATTTAGGACTAAGGAGTTTCGAAAGAAGAGTTATAAGTCTTTTATCGAAACGAGTTTCGGAAACAGAATTATAGTTCCTACTTGGTAACCAGTTTCAGAAACAGAATCATTTTTCTTTTTTCGAAACTAGTTTCGAAACTTGGTTTCGAATATGGCCGAAGCGATTTTATTCATAATTAGTCAGTTTTTAGGTCGATTTGTGGTCTAATTCTATGAATTTTATCAAATTATTCACTTAGAAAATAAATTACGAATGTTGCCAGTTTATGAAAGAAATTACCCACCGCAACTAACATAAATTATTCGTTCTGCAGGTTTCCAACTGATCCTGTCACATTGCTGAAAAAAGCTGGCACATTGCAAGAAGTGCAAAATACCGACCCTTTTATGCCCATATGAATATGGTGAATGTTAATATTAAATATATATTAATGAGGCCACAGTTATGAAGCTGGAAAAGCAAAAGGCGATTTCGGCGAACCGATTCAAAAAGCTACGCGCTGTTCGTGAAATTTGTACTGTAAACATTAAAGAGTCTATTTATCTAATTATTTGGAATGTTATACATAATTCCATTCATGAAAAAACTAAACTGACCAAGCGCGAGTCGGGCTCGCGCGCTGAGAGTTCTTTACAATCACAAAATACAAAAAGTTGTGCAAAAAGACAACATCACGCCCAGGCTGTCATCCATCCAAGTACCGACCGCGCCCGACGTTGCTTAGCTTAGTGGTAAACAGAAATTTGTCACTGATTCGCACTTGGCCAGTGTTTATTATTTGTTGTTTTACTTATGTTCACTATAATCCGTTAAATTTGACGCTTGTACGGATTACCGTTTTTACACTAGAACAAATCCAAAAATACGTTTAACGTTTGTTGCATGGGGGCCCTTCCTTTGCCCTTCCGTTTTAACTCTGACTTTTTTATTATTTTTAATTAATCATAAAAAATCATGCTATGGTTACTTTACAACCTTTTTTCTAGTACTATATTCTAATCCTAACAAATAATTATAAAAAAACGCAAGTAACTTTCTGTCTGTTTTTTACGAGGAAACGGCTAAGTCATGGTATAATAATATACTCCGCCAGGTATAGCAATCCGAGAAAAAATGTTTACGTAGGCGTCCCGCAATGATGTCATGATGTCAATTTACAACAGGTTCGAGAGAGATGACGATACACCACGTAACAGCTGATTGAATAAAGTGGCAACTGGACAGTGACGTCATTGCGGGACCACTCCCAGATTGCTAGACCTTGTTTTCTTAGAGCATGGGCTAAGTCAAATTTTGTCAGGACGATAGGGTGTGTCATGAGGACAGACAACGTACTTTTCTTCCCAGAAAATTGCAGGTAGCTCCGCGGGTTGCAGCAGATAGTGTATAAAATATAAATATTTAAAAGGTAGTATTGTTTCCAAAGTACTCATTGAAGATTCACTACCCATCATAGTAGGTAAATTACCCTAACTTATAGCAAATCATTTTAATGTGGCAATACACCTTGTTGAAGCGAGAGGCACTGAGCTAGCCACGCTCATTGAAAATCTATAGGTAGTAGATCTGTGTGCGTAACGGACTCGTTTTGAACTGTCAAAATAACGTGGAGCAAGCAGCGCGTTACGTGCGCGTTTGTCAAGAAAATGTAGTAGCCAATCGGAGGAAGCGTTTATTTTATTTTGTAACCATGGTTATCGAGGTATAACACGATTCTGGCGTGTTAGTAGCTTGTTATGTGTTTCATACAGAATTAGGGCCAAGGCATATGGTTAGTTTTTTGGTTTCTTTATTTTAGTAAAGATAAAGACGAAGGTGTAACGTGGGCCCGAACAAAGATCATGATTGTGACAACAACCCGGATTAGACATGGAAAGAGGTGTCTTCAATATACTGATGTCAATAAAACCACAGTAGTGTGATTCTTTGTGGTGATTCATTGTGTGTGATTCTACATAGCTGCCTGCTCATACGAAGATTTTTTTGGGATGAAACAAATTTCATTCCAATCCGTTCAGCTGTTATGGATTGGAGTGTGAACACACTTATATCTACAGACAAACTTTCGCATTTATAATATTAGTGTTAATTAGTTAGTTAATAATATTCGGTTTTTTTGTTTGATTATCAACAGTGATTTATAGTTATCGGAACGACACAGCCGGCAACGACAAAATTCGTCCAACGAGTCCAAAAACTGCTGGGTGTCTGAAAGGCTTAGCGCAGAATGCCAAATTTTATCAACTAAGTCAATAAAATACCAATTCTCAAAATATCCAATGCTAAAAACGCTCATTTCTCAATTAATCAACATATGTAAGGTGTGTCACCTGTACCGGTCGTAGATAATATGTTATAATCGTGGGACAATGCAAACCCACGTATTAATAAAACGTCTAATCGTGCGTTTTGGCAGCGGGCGATGTTGTCCCGTAAATCGGCAGTTATAAACAGAGTCGAGGAGCACCGAGTTTGTAGGGGACATCACGAAGGCTTTCCTCAAGGTCAAGGTCGATCGTAAGACCACCGCCGTGACAACTAGAACAGCCTGCGATGTATTCCAATATTTGTGGTTATATTGTGTTTTGCCTGAAGATTTTGAAACTAAAACAACTAGCAGAGTGGGCACGAAAGATCGACTCAATTTTGTGGTTGATATACCGAAAACCCGTACGCTTTGATTCCACTTTTATTGTGCGAACTGCTGGTCTGTGGAACGCGCTGCCTGAATGGGTGTTCCCCGATAGTTACAATCAGTTTCTTTCCCATAATGTCGCTCAGCGTTGAACTCTTAGAAAAACATTTGAATCCAGCGTTTATTTATGTATAGAATTGTGCTTTTATCAAGGAGCCCGAAGTAGTTGTTTGCTGAAGTCAAGCCTTTGTATCAGGCAGAAAGAGACTTAATGTTTTGAATAAGAAATAGGTACAGCAGCGCCCCGCAGTTTCAGCAGATATCTTACAGGAACCGTAGGTATATGTCTACCAGGATATGATAATCCAGGGTTTAAGCTACCTCCTTACTTGAAAAATCGCCAAAATCACCCCACGTAATTAATGCACGCCCTCTTACCGCACTTTCCGCACAAGGTGTCCAACATTTATTTACGAGCCAGTTTCGGCAGTTTAGTGGCTTCGCCTGATCACGGCTTATCTACGATCAATATAATTAGGAGTGTATTAAGTGCCACGATACTTTACAGCCCCGTGAATATCCCATCAACCATATAGTCGGATTATCATAAAAACCCGACCTTGCGTCTGTATTATTTCTCGAGGTTATGGTACAAATCTCGTAATATCAGTGTGAAGTTACCAACGAGTATATCTATTTCATTCACTCTTCAGGAGTGTGTCGCCTATCTCTTTCCTCTTTCTTGTATCGGAATTTCAGGTTGGTAAAGATGATTTACTCGAGGTGGCTTAAGATTCAGTTAATCGGTCTTTTTATCTAAAACCTACGCTCCGTGAAGGCGGTGAGACAGTGCATGTAATTGCATTTTATACGGGTGATGACAAAAATACACTGTTCCACATGAATTCTACGATATGTTCGTGTAGTCTGTAATTATATAGGTATAAGTAACGTAATATTGTTACCTATACCTAAACATACTCAGTACTTATATAATCATAATTTATTCAAAAATATAAAAAGGTCTGACAAATATACAAAAATATAAGTAGGTAAACATAATTAGGTCTATAAACACGTGAGCTTGAACTAGGTAATCCTGTGTTTCAGGCGAACTTAGAATAACTACTTGTGTAGTTATTCTAAGACTCAGTACTAAGAAAATCTGCGAACCTTGTTTCTTGAGAATTACAATCTAGGCATCTTCAAGGCTAGAGTGAATAGATTTCTTCTAGATCAACGTGTTCCATCCTCGGCCGCAACGTCACTTACCATAAGGCGAGTTGGTTGCCAAACGGAGATCTATACTATATTTATTAAAAAACGATAGCGATGGTGGCCGAGTGGTAGCATAATAATGCGCTTTACAATCTGAAGGCACCCGGTTCGATCCCCGGTCATGCACCAATTACTTATTTACTGTGCAGTTTTGATGCCATCGCTCAACAACAGTGAAGGAAAACATCGTGAGGAAACCGGTAGGTATCATTGGCGGATCCAGGGGGGCGGGGGCATGCGGGCCATGCCCCCCTAAAACCTAGCGATTCCATACATGCGACTCAACTTTTCGATTTGATTCAGGTGCACCTTGTCTGAATGGCCCCTCCCAAAATGAAATCCTGGATCCGCCCTTGGTAGGTAGGTATAATAACCTCAAAAAGTTGAGACTTACGACATTCACCAACTTGCACTGGCCCCGCATCCTTCTCTCTATCTGAGAGAAGGCCTGTGTCCCAGCAGCATCCCACTCTCTATCTGAGAGAAGGCCTGTGTCCCAGCAGTGGGAACTTGAAAAGTTGATAATGAAGACTAAGAAAATAGTGAAAAAAGAAACATCTAAAACACTTGATTAATATTTCCACGTCTCAGAAGCGAGTAAACATTCGAATAAAAACCGATTATCAGCGAAATACTGATTATCTCACCCATTCGAGCGGATACGAGATGCGGTTGTTTACCAGATAGACTGTGGAAATGTACGATTATGCGTCCACTCGAATGTTTCAGTCGATTTATCGCTCGACTATTAGTTGCAACTAGCTCGTTTTGTGTAGTTGTTAATTTACACAGTGGTGCAATAAAAACGCGTTTGTTCAGCTTGTGACGCATTTTACTGAGAATACCTAAATCTAATTTAAATCACACATAGGTAACAAACCTACATGCAAATAAAACCTAAACTATTCAACGATGAGCACCATTAATATTTCGGGTTGGTGATCGACTAGAAAATTGCAAATATCACGACAGTTCTTTTTAACCCCCGACTCAAAAAGAGGGATGTTATAAGTTTAACGTGTGTATCTGTGTGTCTGTGTGACATCGTAGCTCCCAAACGGCTGCACTGATTTTGATTGTTTTTTTTTTAATGTGACTTGATCGAGTGCTCTTAGCTATGATTCAAGGAAATCTGTTCGGCCGTTTGACGATTAACAGCTTTTTTAACGGGGTTTACCAAAAAAACAAAGCTCTTTAAATTGAAAGCACTTGAAAGCACGAAAAAATAAACACGTTTTTTCAACGCAGAAGACACCGGCTAATTTCTCTCTCATGATACACGCTAATTTTTCAAACTTGCTAAGTATCGCAGCAATGCGAAACGGTCTGCATTCTAGAGCTACCAGTGCCAGTGAGCAGTAATCGTAAACTTTGGCAGCGCGTCGGAGCCGACCCGCCGGATCACCTGGAGACCAGCCAACGAGAGAAAAATTTTGATTGTGCTCAGATTTCAGCACTATTCGAATGTTTATCGACGTAAAAACAAGCCAATAAGCAATGAAAAGTAGTACGAGAGCCGCAAAATGCCGAGAATATTGTGGTGGTACTTCTGCAAGAAACGTCTGGAATAGGCGCGACTATCAATAGACCGAAAAAAGTGTCAGAAAAAAAAGACTTGAGCTTAAAAGTAGGTATTTTAAGGCTAAGAATGATTATGAAAAGTACAAGAATCATCATCATCATCATTTCAGCCGTAGGTCGTCCACTGCTGAACAAAGGCCTACCTCGTCGATCTCCAAAAGCGCCGGTTGGATGCGACCTGCATCCAGCGTATCCCTGCGGTATCTTAGGTCGTCTGTCCATCTCGTGGGTGGACGTTTTACGCTGCGCTTACCGATCCGTGGTCTCCATTCGGCCCCATCGGCCAGCTGTTCTGCGTGCTATGTGCCCTGCCCACTGCCACTTTAATTCGCTAATCCGGTGGGCTATGTCAGTAACCTTCGTTCGCTTCTTCAAGTACAAGAATGCAGTTGGAAAATGTCGAGCAATTAGGCTGCGATAAAATTCTAGTAACATGAAAAAAACTCGCCTAGGTAAAATTTAAGACAGCGGTGATGCTATCCACCAGGCGGCTCTTGTTTGCCACATATGACATGAAACATATAAACAATAACTCATATTCGCCACGTATTCAAGAAACGTGCCACTACCCTTCGTTTCCATTACCTACATTAAGTCAAGGTCTATTGATCCACTGTCATAGCGTATCGACACGCAACTCAACGGGAATTTCTTCCGGTAACAATAATATTGATTGTCCTTAAGCTCGTATACGTTGGGGACTGGGGTAGACAATTTATTGCTTATATTACAGTCAAGGTTATCATACATAATAATTTAAACGCAAATGTGCATCCTTTGTTTGACCTTCTTTCAGGTAAAAATGGAGCAACGTATCGGAGAACTTGATTTGATATACGAATACCTAATACACGTAGGGACTGAAGAGTTAAGATGGGCAGGGAGACAGGGAGGTGTAAGAAGTAACCAAGCAGGGTTGTCTATATTTCATTGGAAAAAATCGATTCCTGTGGGATTATTAACGCAGGCAAAACCAAAGGGCGCAGATAGGCTGGCCGACATCTAAATTACGGAATTTGGCTGTGTCATTTTCCTGCTAATGACTTGGATATACCTAGTCTAAAAGAAGATGGCAGATATCCAAGTCTAGCACTTCTTAAATCATCCACCTGAAGGTTCTAGATCTTTAGTGCATTGGCCTAAGCTGATGTCACATCCGATGCTGCAATGCCACGATAGGTGTCTAGAGCCCGACCAATAATATACAGAAAGAAAAGTACGTAATTTAATCAAACACGTGCCATGAAATGATGTGCCCGGAGGACACGTCGTTTTTCGAACTGGTAAATGGTGGTTTTAAACAAGCACAACCACAAAATAGAACTTCACATCCTTCGCAATACACAGAAGAGACCGTGACTTTTCTCTCTTCTACGGAAATCATTTACAGTATAGAAAAGAAGAATGTAAAATGTATAGTGGACCATATTATGAAAGTTTATGTTTCAACAGAGTGTAGGTATATGCCTGAAGTAAGCATCTAAAGCAACATTCTGAATTTAGGTCACTTGATATCGACCGAGGCTCGGGCGAAGGCAGTCGGTTGCATAACCGCGTTAAAACTACATCCATATACCTAAACTATATTTTTGAATAAGTAGAGAAGTACTAGAACCTAACGTATCTCTAGGGGGTTTATTTGGATTACGTTTGGGTACTTAGAAGGTTACCAGAGTTTCGATGCCTGGGTGGATAGTACAACTTAGTGCATGAAGATTGCATCAGTGCAGCAGTTATTTTCAATTGTAGCCAATTGAGCTGATTATTCTAATGAGGACACACAGATTTACATCGAAAGAAAGAGATAGACCAATAAGAGCATACATAGACCAGATAAGGGGGAAAGCACGTGCCATGTCATGTCCTTGAGAAACGTAAAAAATGCTGGCACTCTGAAGGCTGGACGTTACGAACAGCAAGAGCTAGGCTTCTAAAAAGTGACGATGATGTAGGTACAGCAACTTCCTCCGATATCAGCACATCATGCACGATACAAAAATTTGTAAAATTAATGGATCTAGTAACAGGAATAATTATTATGGTTAATAAAATCTAGATAATTAGCTTCTAGATCTATCAAGATTGTTATATTTTTTTAAGGCTGTTGGTCTTCCTTTGAAATAAAAATAAATAAATAAATAAATAAAACTAAAAAAACACGCTTGATTATTGAAGAGGTCAACTATCTAGCTCCCAGCTTCATCAGACCCTTGTTACCTTTATGCAGCTCATTAAAACACACCAAACGAGCTGGAACTGGTGGGGTTTACTAGTGGCCTTTGAAGTGCCCACTTACAATGCCTTTACAATATTATTGCAGCTGTCAGAGCAAATAAATGCATGGACTGGGTTTAGTTAGTTACAAGTGAAGTTTTTTACACCCTTTTATTAGGTATGTTTGTTTGTTTGTATGTAACGGAATCTTTGAAAGTGATTTTCAACTATACTTCAAAACGAATGTACACTTATCAAGGACTGATGACAATGCAATAATTTAAATAGTTTGTCTCATTATCCTTACCAGGATCTTCAGGATTAGTGGTTTTTAGAGTGTTTTTTACTTTTAAAACTATTATATTATTTTGCGAAAAGCTTGACCACCAATTCGCCTGTTGGTAAGCGCTAATAATAATGATGAAAATATACTGCCAAATAATGCAAAATAAAACATTAATTTCAAAGTAAATGTTGAACCAGTTGTTTCCTACTTTTATAGCACGGTAGTATTCGAAAACTTCATTATCAGGAGCAAAGGAAACGGCGATGTACTTCAAACACGTGATAATCAGCCTCTTATTGATATCATAATGTAATCGCCATTGGCGTAGGTTACAACCAGATGTTTATAGAGCAAGGTAACATGCAAGCAAGAGTTCTTATTAGCATAAGTACTGGCATCACTCAAGGCCAAGTTCATGCGGGTGTTACCCTTTGCAAGGCTTGCTTTAATCCCTTTACAAACAGACTAGTGCAACATTAACTATAGATGTATAATGTTTGTTGTTGTGTGGACATTGTTTGTTGCAGATATTTGTTTTCAACTTATTGTTATCAACTTGTCAACTTGCATTGAACTTTGTTGTAGTAACAATTTGAAATGGGCAATTACGACTTTTATTTGTAACTAGCTGACCTGACAGACATTGTCCTGTCTTAGAACTGTCAAACACGCAAAGTTAAAATTATAAATCTTATTTTTTTACACCTTGGGTTACATTATTGGAGTTTTAGTAAAGATCCCTATTTTTTTTGAAAATATAATATAGCGTATGTTACCCGGGAATAGTGTACCTTCCCAACAGTGAAAGATTTTTTCTAATCGGTTCAGTAGTTTCGGAGCCTATTCAATGCAAACAAACAAACGATCAAATCTTTCCTCTTTATAATATAGAGAAGAAGAAGATAGAAAAGAAGAAGAAGAAGAGAAGAAGAGAAGATAAAGTTTTCCTGCAGTTAAATCATCAAGGAACGCCAAAGTGTAAAAGGTCATAAAGGTAGGTAAAGAAGGCGCTTTGTGTCTCGGGGTTGATTATGGTTTTAGCGTTTATGAGTCATTTGCCAAAATGCCACCAGCTTCATGCAAATGTCGGACAAATGTTAAGCAGACAATGAAGTATAGTGGCATTCATATTTTATATTCTGAGTAATTTCGACGTAGCAATAAAGTGGCATTCATATTTTATATTCTGAGTAATTTCGACGTAGCAATAACATTACATATTACGGGAGTAAAGCAATGTGTAGTGTAGTGGAATGCGGTCAATTGACAAAGTACCCCCGAAAACCCACAAAAGCTTGCGAACGGTTTTGCGCTTATCATCGGGTACCAGACACCAGGGGCGGATCCAGGATTTCATGGGGGGGGGGGGGGGGGCATTCTGGATTTCATTTTGGGAGGGAGGCCATTCTGACAAGGTTCAAAGGAACCAAATCGAAAAATTGAATAGAATAGAATAGAATTATTTATTAGCCTTATAACTAAATTGTCACATTAGGCAAGTCTTATTACAACATTCCAGCATAAAATTATATGGAACAATAATAAAATAAGTATTTTAATTTTTTAATCCTCATAATAATTAATGTCACGAAAGAAATCTAAAATAATAGCTATAAAATTATTCTATTAATGTCAATTATACTATTCTAATCACATAAGAATGAAGATTCATTTAGACGCATTTTCATAAATTCGTTTAATGTGTAAAAAGGGTTCATCTCAAAGAAATGTTTTATTTTTCTCTTGAAATCCTTGGCATGTAGTTTGGTGATATCTTGCGGTAATTTGTTAAACATGCAGATTTTATTGTATATCCCTTGCTTTTGTACTTTCGTTAATCTGTTCAGAGGTTTATACAGTTGATCATAATGTCGACACTTACGTGTATACTTATTTTTGGGTTTACTCTTTTTCATCATAAATTTCTAGTATTGACTCGAAAGTATGGAATTGCTAGGTGTTTTGCTCCCCTGGATCCGCCAATGCCAGACACGATCAATCATGACAATGTTTGGTAGTCGGCTATCCGTCGGCCATAAACCCACTGATGTCATCAAAGGCTGGACCGGAATGAGCATCAGTATCCAAAGAACCGTGGAATCGCAAAGGTTTTGTCTGTTTAATTGACCTCCATACTCCAATATGAAGATGACATTCTCGATGATAATGAATCTATAGAAAGAAAATGATCCTTATATTTTCTTATGAAACATCAATTTCTTTATTTGCTCGTGGCTTATCGCAGTTAGCCAAAGCTGTCCCACCAATACCCCCAAAAATGATAGCACATCAATATGAACAGCTGCGCATTTCCATTCGGAAATACCTAAATATCGAGCGTATCAGCCGTTTTATAACGGGCGCGTTAAGCGTGAAAAGGTCACCCCCTAGCAGGGGTAGTACCCACCCCTAGCTGCCTTACGTAACCAGTGGTGGGGTGACCTAGATCTGGCTGAATAAGTGCCAACCCTGAGCCTGGGGATAGAAACTCAGCGTTTCGAGAGCTGCGTCGCAGCGGAAATGAAATTCGTTGAACATTTCTGCGGCGAATGAAGTGTAGGTAGATATCTAATGGGCAGGAAGGCAGAAAGTTGACTTGATTTACGGACCTGTTTATTTCAACGGAGCGATAATAAGTGATTTATTGGACCTTTAGAGTTTAGTTCAATTAAACGGAAACATGAGTATCAAGCTCGCGTAACTGAAAATAACAGAAAAGTTATTGACTTTTGGCAAAATTGCGGTAATACCGCAGATACCGCTAAGAAAAATTTAATTGAATAGAACTTTAGTAATTATACTTAGGTACTTAGATATTATGTTTTCCGAAAGCTTTCTTTATGAGAGCCTTCTTTTAAGACGTATTGTAGCTTTAAAATGAGAAGTCTGAATAAAATCCCATTGCATATGTTACAACCCTCAATTCCATTCTGGGGGCTTAGTCCCAGATTTGATAGTTTCCGAAAACTTTTTTCGTTTACGTTTTGTAACTTCAGTTTTTTTACGAAATTAACACGAAAACAGGTCAGAATCTTCACAAAACTCTTCCGTTTACGTTCTTAGTTCATTAACGAAGCAGCAGCGTAACGAATCCTCGTCAACCCATTATTCTGAGCTGACGGCTGGACAGCGCACGTCGGAGATAATTTATGATCAACAGAAGCCCCATTCGTATTTATAGTGTTAGTCCATCTTCAGCTCGTGTCGAGTTCCGGCAGATTTGTTTACAAGTTTTAATTTTAGTTAAAGAATAACGTACCTATGTTAAAATTAAAATATTTTTCTCCACGACATTGTAGGTAGGTACGTGTACAGTTTATACTTTATATTAGGTACAACTGTTCAGGAAGTATGTACCAAAACTTAACAAACGCTAAGCTTTGGTACCTCAAGCGACATACCATCCTCAAGTCAATTAAGGGTGTGATTTAGACCAGCAAGTACTTCCCATTCTTTATTGCACTTGCAAATCGCAACAAGTCTTGTGAACATCTAAACTTAACTTATAAACATCCCTATAATTTGCCGCGTTTGAATGGCAATGTATTAGTTTTCATTTCCTCCTGAGAGGATAATGGCGTAGCACGACTTGTGCATTTGCCAGAGCCCAGAGTTAACAATTTTTTGAAAAATATACTAATCAAACAGTCGTAACTACAGTCAAAGTCAAGCAAAGTAAGTCATGGTTAAATCCCAGCCATGCTCCAGTGAAGTGGTGGAGGCTTTTATGGAGTTTTACAAACGACACGAAGACATATTTCACCTCAGTACTTCACACATAATAATCTACGATTATTATCTGAAAATAATACAATGAGGCAACATTATACCACGCAGCTAGCGCCAAAACAAGGGTATATTATAAGGCTCGAATGAGAATTACTCTGCAAGTTTCACGGTACTAGTTGTTGCTATACAAACGAAATGCTGGTCTGATGTTTACGCAAAGGTAGGCAATCCATATTTTACGAGTCGATACAAATAGCCGGCTGAGCGGTAAACGCATGTTTGGAACGCAGTAATGAGTATTTTACGATATAGGCGCCTGAAAGCTAAAACACGCAGGCTATGGGCCATTGTGTATTTATTTTTTCACAGGCACTTGCGTTTAATGCTGATAGGTATATGTGAATATCTACAAAATCGTCACAGCTTTATGGTTGATATTCCGAAAACACGTACGAAGCTCTTTGATTTCACATTTATTGTGTGAACTGCTAGTCTGTGGAATGCGCTGCCTGAATGGGTGTTCCCGATAGCTACAATCTGGGTGTCTTCAAATCACGGTGAATCGGTTTCTAGGCAAGCGCTCCACCGTAGACCGCATCCCTGGCGGCCAAACGCAAGCCTATTATAAATTTAAAAAAATCAAGACGTGTGTCAAATCAAGAGAATGAAGAGATAAATCTTTTATAATAAATATCCTTAGAATAACTACACAAAGAAACCAAGTACATTCGCAAAATTTAAGCATTCAAATGGTGTCATAAATGGCTCAAAAAAATAGATAAAATTTTTACTATGACAATTTGCGCGGTGACATCGTACCACAACAAATCAGAAAAGCAGCATAAGAGTTATGGTGTGACATTCCACAGGTAAAACATTAATTTTCTTGTTTAAATCGTTTAAAATACCAATCGAAACGTAAGCTACAAAGCGAATTTGTAGCTTACATTTTGAGAAGGCGTTGTTTGGAAACCTACCTTCTCTGAGTAGTTATTCTAAGTAAATATCATTAGATTTATATTGGATTAGATTACAATCCGAATCACGAACGGACATGCGTTATAAGCTCGCTGGTTGAAGTATAAATAGGGGTAGACGCTTACATGGCATAGTTGACTGCGATGGCGATGTACCAGAGCGTGAAGACTAAGATCCCCGCTGTTTCGGCCATGCCTCGGCTGCAGGTCTGGAAACATGAGCTGGATGAATCAAGCTGAAGTGGTTATCCGGGTGTGGCTTGGGTTTGTGTATAACTAGGGTGTAACGTTTTTTGTTTGTTTTTTTTTACATCGGACTAGGCTAACGTTTGACCGCGATCTCGTCTGATGGAAAGCGATGATGCGGTCGAAGATGGAGCACGTTTGCCCAGTAATAACCTATTAACCCTAGACTTGAACACTCCAAGATTGTAGATTGTATAGGTACGTAGAGTTAAGTGTGTGATTACTTTGTGTCCGAGCGTAGAATGTAAATTGGGCTAGTACATTGAGATTTTTATAGGGTTATACGGAAAGGGTGTACTAAGCCGAAGGGGACATTAGGCACTTGGAGACCGGGAGCTCACCTCATTTTCAAAAATCTTTCAGAGCGCCTGATTAATGCGAGTCGTGACCAAAACGCTCGCGTATTTCTGGCTGAACGCATAAGCATTTCCATTCAGCGTGGTAATGCCGCCAGCATGCTGGGTACGCTGCCGACTGATAGTGGGCTTGAGCATTTGGGTTGTCTTTAGACCTTCAACGGTCTATATGTATTTGTAGTGTTAGTATTAGCTTGTATTTTGTTTAGTTAATGAAGGCACTTGCCCCGAAAGGGGTCCACAATACCCATCAGATTATATGCTCAAAATGTCATCCACCACGACCACGTGACCACGAGAACGTGTAAGAGCTAAAGGGGAAACTGTAGGTATAACCTTCGACCAAAATAAAATGAATGGACAGGCCCAGTAGAAGCGCATTTTTGAAGATAACATAATGAGCGCCGGCTCTCATTTCGTTTCAGTCGGTTTCTAGCCGTAGGAAGTGCAACACGTGTCTATTGTTACGTGATAACGAAACATCTGACAAAATTATGCATTCATATGCTTTCCCGAAGTGTGAATACACAAATAAAACCGGGATCAGTTTTTTGTAACAAATATACTGTACATTTTTATAATTAGGTGTTGAAGTATATGTCCGACGGTTTTGACTCGTTTTTACTGAGCAATTTCAATGGTTAGGGCCCGTCCATTAATTTTATTTGGTCGAAGGGTATAACGCTTCCATTCATTATTATTTTCTGAGGAAATCCTCCTATTTGTTTGTGCTGAGGTTGGTATTATTGGAAAATATCTATCGCCGCGTCTGCGGTCCCGTATTTAAGTGGATATAACTTACTTGGCGGTTGCAGTATGTGATCCAGCATTAGCCTAGCATATCAAGTTTATAGTTTTTTTTGCTAATTTTGTCTTTGTTGCTGGCTGTATTTATCACATAACTGTAACGCTAGTTTGTCTCCCAGTAAAAAAAGCGGAAAGAGGGAGCATTTTGTGGAATATTAACTTGAAATTTTTGCTTTCATTTTTGATTTATTTACAAATGGCGTTTGTGATTTTTGATGGTTGATCGATTGATGGTGTCATCTTGATGTAAACATGCACTAACGTTCCAGACAGATAAAAAAAGTGACAAAAAAAATCTACCCTCCTCGGGCTACTTGCCTAAAATTAGTACCTGCTTACCGCTTAAACTAAAAAAAGTCTTGTTGTTTTTAGTAACAGGAATTTAATACATTTTGCTTATCGTAAATTGTCTGGAGATTCTACGATTAAAAACTTGTTTCGTCTCTTCACCCCATTCTAATAATGCTAACAGTCGTGTGGTTTTGGTTGACGGACCGCCATCCGACCAACGGGAGAGAAAGAGAAAAAAAATCTTCCCGTTGAACACGACCGACAATTGAACAAAGGCATATCTCCCTTGTTTGTCTTATCTGGCATAGTATAGTTATAATTTCTAAAAAACGGGATAAACCGCGGTGTGTAGCTAGTCAGTAGCCGTAAATCACCATAACTGTCACCAGTCTTCGTTTTCGGGAGCGTTTCCCTTACATAAGTATTGGATTTTGTTTTATTTCTATGTGTTGCATGCTATTTATATAATTAATGAAAAATATGTTTAACTAAATTGAATCAAATAATAATGACAATTCATTGTAATTTATATTTAACTAGCTGAATCCCGCTACTTCGTACGCGTAGAGCTCGGCTTTCGGCCTCGCTACTAAACCTATATGCTATAAACCTCACGGAGCCCGAGACCTTTCCAACGAATGCAAAACCGTGGAAATTGGTTCGTGCGTTCTGGAGTTACAGCGTCAGGAAGGAAAACCCGACTTATTTTTATATAGTAAAAGAAGACTAGCGACCCGCCCGCCCGGCTTCGCACGGGTGTAACTTACGTACGAAGCCAGAGCGGGGCGCTTATTACATATATAAACCTTCCGTAAAAAAATATCTAACTGATGGTGAAAACCGCATCAAAATCCATTGCGTAGTTTTACAGATCTAAGCATACATAGAGACGGACAGACAGCGGGAAGCGACTTTGTTTTATACTATGTAGTGATTTTGAATATTTAATTGGTTAAATTTGCACTAAAAAACAATACAAATGTACAAAGTTCTGACCTAAGTCAAGTCGGAAGGAACTATCCACCAAGATACGGGCTAACGCTCAGTTTGGTGGCTAGGGTCGACATGCTTGATGTACCATTTTATGTGAAATAAATAAATTTTAAAATTTGAACTTGAAGTATATCACACCAATCAAACTTCAAAATAATTACACTAATATTATACATGCGTAAATTTGTGCGTATTTTTGTTACCCACGCAGAAACGGCTGGACGGATTTAGATGAAATTTTAAATACACATAGCTTATGACCTGGATTAACACGTGGGCTACTTTTCATTATCGTAGCTGTTTTTCATCACCACGCGACTAAAACCGCCGGGCGCAGGTATCTGCTCTTAAAAGCTAAATGCATCTACTCACTTCATCACGAAATCTCAAAAACTACTTGACCTACGAAGCTGAAATTTGGCAAATAGTTTCCTTATGGGGTGTAGAGATCCGCTAAGACGAAAGATTTTGCTGAAGGGTCTCATTTTAAGGGGGGGGGGGCAGAAGAGAGTCGAAAGTTTTAAGAAAATCTACGCGTACTAAGTCGCGGGCAACAGCTATATTCCAGGGTGACGAGCGACTTTTCGTTTTAACCGTTGAATACTGGGTGAGAACTAACTTAAACGTAAACTTTTATGGGCAAGCGTGACGCTTACCACGAGGGAGCGATTTGATCATATTGTGACAATCACTTGTGGTGACAACAGTTTAACATTAGAGGAGTCGATCCTTGGTCGTCCACGAAGCCAGGGCGGTTCCTTAGTTTAATTATAGATAGAAAAATTACCTTGAATATGTTTTGTGGTGTTTTCAGTTTCTGTCAAAGTAATGAAGTAAACAATAATACAAAATCTAAAAGGTCATGCATTTACTTGGAAATTAATCAAATTACCCCATTACTAACTACCAGATAAATACACAAATAATTGAGTATAACAATGTTTATTTTAACGTGTATACAGACAGGGTTATACGGAAAGGGTGCACTAAGACGAAAGAGGCCCGTTAGACTCATTATGAACAATTTAATAATATTCGGGACATTTTTGCACACACGTTCATCTGACCCCAAACCAAGCAAAGCTTGTGATATGGCTGCCAGAGACTGATATACATACATACATATATAGTTTTAAATACATACTTAAATAGATATTAACAACCAGATGTAGAACAAACACAAATGTTCATCACATAAATGTCTGTCCTAGGTGGGAATCGAACCCACGCCCCCAAGCTCAGAAGGTAGGTTCACTACCAACTGGACTAACGGACTATAAAATATGGGACCAACCCTGAAATCGCGTCAATCACTGTTCCATACATTATGTCAAGTGAACATATTGAAAGTTGTTAATTATGATGAGTATTACAAACCCCTTTCGGCTTAGTACACCCTTTTCGCATAACCCTGTACGACATAATAAATCATGCATAGCCTATACAAAAGTACAATAATTGAATAATCTACATAAGTGTTATACATAATAATCATCGAGATACAATACATATAGTCACAATCATGCCAAAAAAAAAACTGAACTTAAACTCAGCACACGGTACGAATTGCGCAGACTTTTTGGTTAGTTACAAGGTAACCGCGATCCGACTACAACGCCGCGCGATGCCAGAGCTACGATGACATAACGGACAAGTAACGTTGAACACTATGCAAGCGACATAACGTCTAAATTGGAGTAAATGTGGCCTTGTGAAGTATATAATTGATACAATGTATGTACAATGACGCTCGGACGTTTTTTGATTTTAACTGAGAGATCGTGACTCTATTGGAATTGTATCTCGATGATAATAATACATTAATTATCACATGTTTAAACTATACAAATCTTCAAATATAGGAATGCCATGCATCTTTTTTAATCTAAATACATAGTTATTTCGTTACAAATTGATTATGGTACAAATATAAATACATAAAATTCGGTCTAAGCACAAATTTCCTCTGACAGCTGAAATAACATTGTAAAAAGCTAAGAATGAAAACCACAAATTCTGATCACTTTAGCTAGGTTTTTGGACATAACTGTAGCAGGTACCCGATATACTTCAATATTAAGGCAAGTGTTTAGTAACGTGTTTATTCAGCTTTTTACAATGTTATTGCAGCTGTCAAAGCCAATAAATGCTTGGACCGAGTTCAGATTTTCATTGAGCAAACTTTAGTTTTTTTCAAGTGTGTTAGTTTTAGACACAGTTTATAATAACATACTCTAGTTATATAGTTAGATATAGGTATATAGTTAGAAGTAAATATTACTTAAGATTGGTTTAAATTTAAACGTAAAGTATAATCCCGTAAACCCTCTACTTTTTGTAGCGATAAACATTACAACCAGGGGCCTTACGGCTAGCTGTTTAAAGCAATCCAGTTTAGGGGATGAAAAAATTTTGGCCCGCATTCTTCGCTAAAACACGCTCGTAACGCGACGCGTTAAGTTATTAACCTCAAAAATTTGGCCTATCTCATGTGAAATAGAGAATAAGGGCCAGTACGCTTAGTCCCAGATTTGATAGTTTTCGAAAACTTTTTTCGTTTACGTATTGTTCCATACATTTTAGTAAAGCGCCTCCAGCGGAAACGCGGAGGAACTAAAATCGGTAGTTATCGGCGGTATAGATTGCTTCACTCTCATACGAAAAAAAAAATCGAATAACTTTCAGCCCAGCAATGTATGGAACAATACGTAAAAGAAAATTTTTTTCGAATACTATCAAAACTTGTACTAAGACGTTTAACAATAGCTAGTATCAAAACGTGTTTGATCTGGTAGATGCTGAAATGTTTTTTTACAAGTGAATGCTCAGATCTATCGCCTCTTTAGGATTCCGTATCTAAAAAGGAAAAAACGCAACCCTTATAGGATCACTTTGTTGTCTGTCTGTCTATCTGTCAAGGCCGTTTTCTCAGAAACGTGTAAATGTATCAAGTTGAATTTTATATCAAATACTCGGATCTATGGCCTCTTTCAGCAGTGAAAAATCAAACTTGTAAGTCAACACGATCAAAAGATATGACCGTTTATGTCGCATATTTTCGCATATTTTGCGATTTCACAACGGGATCAAAACCTATAGGGTACTTCCCGTTGGCCTAGAATCATGAAATTTGGCAAAAGGCAAGATCTCACAGCACATATAAAGGGAAAAATCCGAAAATTGTTATTATAAAGTTTTATCATACAAAAAAATATTGTTTTGCGATTACAAACTTACATTTTGTAGTTGGTATGTATGGAAGAACCTTATTGTCCACTACAAAGTTAAGTTTGGGTTTCCATATTTCAACTTTTTTGTTTGGACTCGTGCTCCGTGGGTTCCGTCCAATGGCACCCTCAGAGTGAGAGTCCTAATCGTACTTGTCCGGTTTTTTTTACTTGTGTAATAATGTAAAAGCAGTTAACTTTGCTTACGGACGGGCGTTTCTTGTTTCTCGCGAGTGCAGTGTGGTTAGTTAAAGAGAAGTCAACAGGCCTGCGCCGCGAAGCCCTTGTTAAGTTTGTGCACGTATTCGGCGCGGCATTCCATGTGGTCTGCAGGTCGGTTGTACGGCTGCCACACCGGCTCGCCGATGAAGAAACGCTTCGCTTTTATGTAGTTCTGGAAAAATAAATTAATGTATGACAATACACTAGCGAAATTCAACTAAGAACTATAGTCGAAGACGTGGTCAAACGAATCAAGAGACTCAAGTGGAGATGGGCGGGACACTTAGTCAGTAGGGAAGATTTACGGTGGACCAAAGTAGTTACAGAATGGTGGCCGCGGAACCGAAAGCGACCACCGGGCAGACCACCAGCCCGCTGGTCGGACGACATCGCTAAATCAGCAGCAAAGCAGTGGACGATACTGGCTACATATACTGGCAGGACTAGAAAAATGGCGCGCTGAAGAGAAGACCTATATATACCCAGCAGTGGGTGGAAAATGGTGGACGATGACTATATCGGATAGGTGTTTGACATGTTAAAAATAACAGGCGTAGTGAAATATATGATTATATGTAATAAATATGGGGTGTATTACATTTAATCTCTATATATGAAGATATATTTGTACTCATTATTTTAAACCACTTTTATTATGGGACCAACCTTCAAATCACGAAAAAAAACATTTCATAGCAAAATTACATTCACATGTACCCCTATCGGCTTAGTACACCCTTTTCGTGTAACCCTCGCGCGGAACCCCATAAGGTTAAGGATTTTTTTTAAATTGGCTAATAAAGTTCTGATATACTATTATACAGTTTTTGGTTAAATGAACATTTACATTGTATAAAAATGACAACACACAATATCAGCATATTATGTCCCCACTGTTGGGACACAGGCCTCCTCTCAGAGAGGATGGGCCCTAACCCACCATGCTGTGAGCCAGAATGTTGGTAAATGTCATAATGTCTTTGAACTTTTAAGGTTGTTCAACAACCGTTACCGTTGTTACCGTTACCGTTTGTTACCGGTTTCCTCACGACATTTCCTTCAGTTTTTTTTTACTTAAAACTATCTGGTTATCATTCCTAACTCATATTATACAAGAGAAAGTAACTATGTCTCCCTGTCTATTTTTTAGTTTTTTAACTAAATGGCTACGCCAATCTTAACGAAATTTGGCAGGATAATAGAGTGCAGCATTAGGAAGGACATGTGGCATATTGTTTTTAAGTAATTGCTGCAAAACTAAAAAATTACGTGCCGAATAACAGAAGCTATTTATATTTAATTTAGTTTAGTACCTTGGTGTCAAGCGTGAATCTGTGGTAGATCCCGCTGGGTATCACAATCATGTCTCCTGCAACCACCTGGATGCGGATCCATTGGTCGGCACCATCTCGCACGTCGAAGTATCCAGACCCGTCCAGGACAAATCTGCAATTATTGCAACAATAGTAATATTATTATTTTATTCTTTATTTAACTTACCGGGACAAGCCCAGACCTTTATACAGTTTCAATGACGCCAAAGCCACAACGAGGGGTTTTTTTGTGTTTAAAAATTAATTAAACGATTTGAATTGGGATGATGTTGGTAAACGGGCTATTGATGCTATGGGGTTATAAATAAACTGAGGATTTCAGGTGAACAGCTTGTGGATGGGAGAACAGATCTATAGGATGAGAACCAGCACCTGCCTCATCTTGTCTCACCCAGTGAGTGGGCTCCTCATAAAGGCTGCCTTATATTGGCGCCGGAGGAGCTACATTGGCGTGGGTGGCATAGGGAGCGTCTATTAATCACGTGAGGTTTGAAAGGAGGGGAGGGGCTTTAGCAAAAATCACGAAATATCACAATAAATACACAAACAATAGTCTTAAACCTCACCAAGGGATTAAAAATGCAAAAAAAAAAACACGACATTAATGGACAGCCCATGGTGTCAAAAGGTGTTGCACTTTCACTGAGCACTACTTTTGGCTCTATCTCTTGAACACTCCCACCCTGGAGCTTAGGTTTTTGGCTCTTGCGGTTTCCAACCCCAGATGGCTGGTTAGTATTGATATTAGATAGATAGATAGAGCCTTTATTCGCTGACCGTTTAAATAATATAAAACGAAAATGGAATATAAACTAGTAAATAATATGTAGATAATAATATGATTTTCAGCAACCAGTTAAGTTAAATTGTCAGGTTGTCCTTCGACATAGGCCTCCCCTAGTTCCTTCCACACTTTTCTGTCTCGAGCTAATCTTCTCCATCCCATTGGCAAATCATCTTCCCATCTCTTAATTTGGCGTCCTCTTTGTCTTTTCCCATTTCTGGGATACCATTCCATAATGTCTTACGTCCATTTTTCTCTGTATGTCCTCATAAAGTGTCCGGTCCAGTTCCACTTTTTTTTTTAATTGTTTTGTAAACATCATTTACTTTTGTTCTTTCCCTTATTTTTGATATAGTCCACCGGTCTCGTAGCCTTATACTTAGCATACTTCGCTCCATGTGGCGTTGGCAAGTTAGAAGTTTTGGTTGTTTTTGTTTGTGGCAGGCCAAGTTTGACACCCATAGGTAAGGACATGGCAGAATACATGTGTTGTATAATTTACTTTTCACTGACATGGGCATGTTTTCGTTTTTAACTATTTCTTTTAGAGACCAATAGCGTTTCCAAGTATTGCTTATTCTCCTGTCGATTTCTTTCGAATATTGATATTAGTGTTTTTATATTAAAATATAAGAGCATCAAACAGTGGTTCTCCCATGCCATAATACATCGCCGTATGAAACAGTTGTCCAGGCAGACCTCATAGAAGCCCTACCACCACAATTTTTTTAAGTGGAGTTGCAACCATCGGAAGCCCTGGTAGGTAACGATTTGCTCGTCTAGTTAATATGTTAGGAAACAAACAATGTACCTGATTTCTTCGTCAGTATGCAAATGCTCCATGTAGAAAGATTTTAGTTTCTCTTCAAAGTTCTGCAGACATTCCTTCGAACAAGTGATCTCATCTTCGTAAGTGTAGCCTCGGTCTGCTTTTAGCTTGTCCAGGACTCCGTCTGTGGTATATGTGTCTACGTTGATCTGAAATTGCATGATTTACAGAACTAGTTAGATTGTGTAACAAAATGTGTTGATAATTGTTCATCGTAAGTGATTCACCCAATATTGGCAAAATGTAGACAGTATCAAATTGTAAGGGAGATATGATATGAGAAGATCAGAAATGAAACACACCAATAGACAGTCTCGCTCTACCCTATTCAAGGACCGTAGCTGTTGGTGAGCCAACACTGCTGATGGTCGTGTGATTTTGTATGCAAGATTAATCTTGCAAAATTAGTGTAATATTTTAATTTCTAAGATCTTGGTATATCGAGATTTCAGTATACCGAACTCGCATTCCCTAATTTAAGGTCAATAGAAAAATATTTTAGTAGTACAATGAAAATATGGTGATTAAATTTGTTATGTGGACTTTGTTCTGAATTCTCAAGCGTGGATTAAATAAAGTATCTAGCTATTTTTTTATTTTTTTTGGTTATAGCTTATACTTTCAAGGGATCTGAAAACATGCGAAGGGAGGTTTTTGGTAATGAAGGTGTATCTGTACGTATTGAGAGGAGACATCTTACGGATGCAAAATTGTTTGGGAGGATTACGAAGAGAGGTACCTCTTCTAACGAAGGAACACAGACAGGTTTGTTTACATTTTGCGAAGTAGTATGGCAGTTGTACAGAAAGAATAGTAAAACGTCTAGTTTTCTGATAAACTATAATAAATAGATTAAGTTCTGATTGTTAACAATATGTGCGTCGAACTGCTGAGCAAGCATTAAACCCCAGATACACTCCCAATGTTTGCTTTGAACTTTGCTGTGAGAGATGTTTTTTTATCACCTTGGTCAGGCATACGCAAGGCAGTGAAAGCAAAGAAGAGCAACTCCAGCCAATCCTCCGTGCTATTTGACAACATACATTTCTCAACCACGGCAACCGACCTACCTGCGGCCAGGCACCTAGCTCCCTTAGGCACATGCCTTAGTACCCGGGCATTGCTCTTGAGAGAAGGCACATCGGCTAGACTTATGCCGGCTGGATTACCAGACCTTGGGTCCACGGCCCCAGGTAAATGCGTGGCATCAGGCAAGGGAGACGATGCAGCGAATGAGCCCGTGGGGGAGGATGATGTGAGGTTTTGTGAAGCCAGGTGCTTGTGAACCCGCCCGATATGAACACGGAGCCCATGTGGTATGCTAAATAATTTACCCGAGTTAAGACAGTGAGGGCAAGGCGCGCGCAAAGGACTAGTCAGTTATCATAGTTATATATATATATATATATATTATTTTTTAGTTTATTTAAGAAAAATGTAGCTGCGATAAGAACTAGCAACTAGCAACTAGCATTTACTTTATGATACTACTGTATATTAATACTGCACGTATGCTACTGTACTGCTACTGAATGTGTTGTTTTGTGTTCTGTATACAAATAAACATGTCAAAAAAATTATTAACTCCATGCCTCGTTGATGAAAGGCAGTTATTGCAAACAAGGGCCATTCTACAAAGTATTGATAATTGATTGAAAGTGTTTTAAACAGGGCCCAGATTCTACTAAACCATTTTTTTTTTTATTGTCCTTATTTGTTTCAATTTTTATTTTTAAATAATTGCTTCAAAATTGACAGTTTTTAATTTTTTTAATACTAGAAAAATGCCAAAACCATAAAGTATAAAAATAAATTAAAAACTGTCAATTTAGAAGCAATTATTTAAAACTATAAAATTGAAACAATTACATTTTAAAAACAATTTGTTTAGTAGAAGCGGGGCCCTGATTAAAGTAACTAATTATATTTCTATTTAAAAGATTCATTAATGGTATCAGTACTCAGTAGGTACAATAAATAAACACGGCACAGCTAGTTTTATCTGGAGAGGTCGAGTCACAAGTCTGCGAGAATAATGATATTTGAGAGATAAGAGCAAATTAAACAAGTCTCACCTTGAAATATTCAACTCCAGTTTTCTTGTACAAATCCTTTAGGCTGATGAATTCTGGAGGATTTCTGTGATGTTCCAAACGCTGGTCACTAGTACCCTTGTCCATATACCACGCCTGTACCATTGTTAAATTAATGTTAGAACACTTTGCTTATAATCGTGAATAAACTATCCAATACCATCCAACCAAATCGACCAAACCAAAAATCAGTATATAAAAGGTACTCTTTGCCTCTGGTATATGTGTTCTGTGCCAAAAACCAATTCCATAAAAAGTACTCTGTGACCAATTCGAATTATTTTGATTTTTGGAAAGATGAGAAAGAAATGTCCCCCCCCCCCTCTATTATATACTACTCTTTGTTTTTTTTTATTCGCCCATCGGGCAGGCTAAAGTCTTTAAGGCCATACCGCCTGTTACTACTCTTTGAAGAAATGGAAATTGCTTTTTTTGTAAAATTTTCATGACCTTTGCGTATTAATAAATAGCGTCAAAACAGGTCATCATAGTCACAGTCAGAGTCAAGCAAAGTTAGTCATATAATAGCTGCTTAGTTATTTATTAAGTGCTCATTAACGTGCTCGAGTCTGGGTAGGTGATAAAACGTGGTGAAACGTCTTTTCGTGTTTCCAAAATTCCTTAAAAGCCCCTTGTAAGCCTCCATCACTTTAATGGAGCATCAGTTTGACTTGACCATGACCTACTTTGCTTGACTCTGACGGTGGCTAGTTTGACGCTATTTAAGACTAAGAAAACTAAAGGACTTTGTATCCATGGTCATATAAAAATATAAAAACAAACAAAACAACTGCTCCAACTGCACAGATATACACAACTGCCTAATCTATAAAAATAAAAATAAAAAATTGAGTTTGACCACAGATCTACTACCTATATCTGTGAGTTTGACGTAGAGTACTTGTTTAGCATCTTACCATGAACCTAGTTTCTTAACTTAGTTTAAGCAACAGTTTATTATTTTAGATATTTTACTTGCTATGTTAGCTGTGTAAGGTGGTTCTTTTCACAAATGGCGGGAAATTCAAATTTCAAACAGTTTTCTTGTCCTTGTAGCTAGGCCGGGTAATTATTGTAAACAACCATAATGTTTGCGCATTATTTTTCTTTACAAAATCATGTAAAGCTATTTATCTCTAATGCACATTATTACTACATTTGTGTATAAACAAATTTTTGCTGTTTCAAATGGTTTATTCACAAATGTAAGTAAATTGGTGAGTTACTGTTAAATAATTTTACATTATAATGTAAAGAACAGCCAATATTTTGCGCAAACACTGTGTTATTTAAAAATAATTACCTGGCCTGGCTACTACTACCAAAAAACTGTTTAAAATTTGAATTTCCCGCCATAGGTAAATCGTACCATTAGTTAGTTTTTCAACTTTTTCACTTCTAGTTTCCTGTAAAGCAGGTGGGCGTAGCGTTACATTCTCTTTGGCAGGTGGGAGAGAAGTGGTGGTATTGTGGAAGACATTTTCTTTATTTAAACTTTTACTTTCAAATAGAAAACTCACATCTAGTAGTGTGTCTCCCTTAGATTAACTACACAGAGATGGTAAGTTTCCAAACAACGCCTTCTCAAAACGTGAGCTACCAAACTAAATCTTTGGTAAGCTACAAATTAGCTACGTGTGCTGTGTTTACTAGCCTCGTCACGCACACAGACGTAAAAATTATGCGGCAATAATTAAGTTAATTTTTTGGGAGCTTCTTCCAGAAAAGGAGACGTCTTCTGGCTGATGATGATGATGAAGGCAAGGCGTTATTTGTGGTTCAAAATATTAAAAAAGCCATGAAAATCTGGTGTAATAGAGTACCTGATACACAATAGATGCAGTAGTTTTTTTGATACCTACACGTACATTTAAGGGTTTGTTTACCGGTTTCGATATTTTTTTCTGATTTCCAAGCCTTGATTAGTAGTACGGATTTACGTACCTACCTACCTCGTTCTATGTACCTGTGTATTTTACAGCGTTATGACATTGGCTATCTGAAATTACTAATATTTTTATCATAAGATATACAAAACAATATTGTACAAATTAATTCTTATCTGGCAGCGTAATAATGCCACGCTGCCAAAAATCATTCTATGGTGTAAATAAATGTTTTTGTACTGCAGCTTGTTTTTGTTTATTCGAATTTATATTAATTAATATGTTTACATACAACCTATAAGAATATAAAATAATTGGTCCAGTTGGTAGTGAATCTACCTTCGGAGCTTGGGGGAGTGCGTTCGATTTCCACCTGGACAAACATTTGTGTGATGAACATTTCTGTTTGTTCTATATCTGGTAATAAATATCTATTTAGGTATGTATTAAAAACTATATTTATGTATGTATATCAGTCTGGCAGCCATGTTACAAGCTTTGCTTAGTTTGTGGTTAGACGAACGAGTGTGCAAAAATTTCCCGAATATTTATTTAGTAAAATAACACAAAAACAGGGATAACATACATTACAAAAACGATTATCTGGGATTTTAACAGGCGGTGCTACTCGTATCTCTTCCAGGCAACCGAGAACAAAAAGGAATTAACGAACTAAAATAATTCAATAATAAATAGGTAGGTACCTATAGATGCAAATAACAAGGAACAAGTAACTCGTGTAGTATTTTACACTATAGCTGCACCTCGCTGTTTTATCCGGTCATTCCTTTAGCAACCGTGCATTTATTAAACATATATGAACCGCTTTTGATGAAATCGATTCAGTAGTTTTTGATGAAATTTTTGTAGGACCAATCTGAAAGTTGGTATATCCTTTCAAATACAAAAGAATTTTCCAAATCGGTGTATAAATGAAAACAACTCTTAAATACAGGAACTTACAAAATGTTACAAATAAAACGCAATTTCAAGTAAAAATAGATTTAATTAGATATACATTACGATAGGTACTCACAAACCATTTATACCTACACTATGTACCTAAAGGGTTTTAATTTCAAAATCCATGCAACTCTACCAAAAAATTGTGGCACTTTGTACCCTCAATTAGAAAAGGATGCTTTTACAGAAATCATTACTTAGACGCCTTTCCAAATAATTTGACACCTACGTACATAACAAAATATATGTAAATAATAGACCAGAATATGAATTATAAATGAATGTGCCGGTAAAAGGAATACCTATATAAGTAGTAGATAGATAAATATGCTACTTTGGGCGCGTTCCGAATCGCGTCAACAGCGCTAACGAGAGCCAACATTGGAACAAATAAACTTTCTTCGTGCCGTGCAGATTCTCATTAGCGTTGTTGGCGATTTGATTCGAAAAGTGCCCGTAGGTGAAAGGGTTGTCGTATATAGGTATTCTATGTAAATGAATAAATAGAAAACTTCACCAGATTATACCAATAAATATATAGGTAATCAAATAAAGAAGGCACCCGTATTTTGAAAAACCTAGACAAAATAATAATAATAACTGATACACAATAATGCAAGCATTTTGAAAATTAAGTCAAATCACTGAATTCTACATTTCATGTAAAAGTGGCGACAGACCTATGATTGTCAACGATGATAAATTTGATATGGACACATATATTTACATTTTAATATTTAATAAGTGAATGTACATTTTAATTATTTGGGGCATAATAAGAGTTAAAAATGTATTTGTTACATAATCTCAAATGAATCATCTATTATGAACATACCACGTCAGCATTTAAGTAACAAAACATTTTGGACGGAGGAAATCACAATAAAATACAATTAAAAAGCAATAAAATTATATAAGCTCTATATAGAAACATATTAATTTACAAACTATAGGTTTTCTATAATTATAGACTTTTTGTAAAAACACAAAACAAGCAGCTTAAACACATAAGTAATTTTACATAGTTACACCGAAAGATAGTTAATTAAAGCTAAATACACGTTTATAAATACAGGTGTCAGCGACATTATCGACATAAAGTGAAATTATTGTAATTAAGGACATGACTACCACCAATCCAAAGAGACAAACTAAAAAAAAAAAACAATTCAGAGGAAGGCTCAAAAATCTAGAATACTGTTTAATATAAAACCGTAGTCTTATCTTAGGTTATCTTGAAGATATTGACCATATTCTGGCATCAAGACACGCATAAAGCGGCCAGTCACTGAAGCGATTAATAATTATCAATTTTGAAAACCGACTTTAAAATTACTAAAATACGCAATTTTGGTTTTATTCATAAACAACTAACCGATTTCAACGAAATTTCTATGAGACCAATCTGTAAGTATATCCTTTCAAATATAATAAGAATATTCTAAATCGGTACATAAATGACGGAGATCTGACTGAGGATACAAAGATTAAAAAAAAAAATTAAAAAAATAAGAATCCCCTCCGTTTTTAAAGTCGGTTAAAATTTTTGAAAAATATTAATAAAATATATTTGTTTATGAACTCTATTTAATTTAAGAAAAAATTATTTAAAGCATTTTCTTTTTAAGGACTCGATAGTGACGTTTCTAAAGTAATGTACATATTCCTAAAACACTGTCCAAAACTTTATTATAATTGATAAGCATTTAATTAGATTGTAATTAATAATGTCGCCCACACATTGTCACTCATTCAAATTAAAAACGATATACTGAGATCACATATTAATATATTAACTTATTGTTAATTACTAATCTATGTTTTAATACGAGGTGTATCTCTAGACGACGGACATATTCGAGGATATCATTGTACTCATTATAAACAACTTTTACTATGGGACCAACCCTAAAATCGCGAAAGAAACCAGCTGTTCCAAAGAAAATGCCACGATTACAGGGTTGGTCCCAAAGTAAAAATTGTTTTTAATAATTAGTACAATGATATCCTCAAAATATGTCCGTCGTCTAGAGATACACCAGATATAAATGTAATTTATTCTTACTGGGCTTTATAATACCTGATATAATAATTAGGCATTAGTTGGATAACATTTTGACGTTTTTCTTTTTGAAAAATATTGCTAAATAGATGTATCTTTGTCAAACACACCTAGTTTATGATAGTTGTGACACTTCGAACTATTTTTTAAACCGATTTCATAATAAATAAATATTCGGGACATTATTGCACACACGGTCATCTGACCGTGCAGTAGTATCTGAACAAGTAGGCGTTCGAGTAAAATTTATAGCTGGTTTAAAAACAACTGAGCCAAAGGTTACTGAAACGTTGAAACCACTTAGAGAGCTTTTTTACAATATATAAAGAGGAAATGGAAATCTTACCAATGTATTTTTTTTAATACTCGCGGCTAATTCATTTACCGTCTTACTACAAAAGATTTAAGAACGCTTTAGACAGGTGTTTAACATGTTTTTCACAGTGAAACACATGCTAAACACATGACTAAAGCGTTCTTAAATCTTTTGTAGTAAGACGGTTAATGTTTATTTATGAACGTTAAATGTGAACGTTCCTCCTTTTTAGAAGTCGATAAAACAATCAATGTCATTAATTATTGTGTAAATACTTATTTATTATTTAAAAAAAACATACAAATAAAGTGCCGTATCTCATTTTAGTAAATTGTCACAAAAATATTCGTTCGCGTGAAAACATATTATCGATTGCTAATATAGGTACATTAAAAAAATAAGCTAAATTAGGACTTTCGGCCGTCTATGAAGAAACATCAGACACTTAGAAAACTAAATCTAAAGACTATATCACAATAATACATTACTAAAGTGAACTGCCAAAATCCTACAACGAAATAAAACTGTCATTGGAAAATATCCCATATTTATAATTTGGGTAGGTATATATTGGTAAGACAGTGAGAATATTATAATTTTGACGTTGATAAAAATATTTTATTCATGAATCTTGCTTTATGTACTAAGCTAATATTTTACGCAGGTTTCTTGCCTTATGAACGTAAAAATAGTTTTATTTATTTATCAAAATAAATGTTAGCTATTTTAGTTCATGCAGCTGAAGAAAAATATCGGAACTATGGGCCAGTCATGACATTATTTATTAATATAAAAGGTTTTAGAGTTCCGTGCACAAAGGTCGTCAACGAAACCCTATATAGACTACACTGTCTGGTCTACCTAAAGATATCTTGTGAACCGTTATAGGTGGCCACTTCGAATTTTCACAAACTATGTGTTACCAGCTGCGCCCCGCGGTTTCACCCGCGTAGTGATGAAAAATGGTGATGATGAAGATGTAGCATTCTGGCTCTTGAACTATACCCATGCAAAAAATCAGGTCGATCCGTTGTAGCGTGAAAGAGGAACAAACATCCATACATACAAACTTCCGCGTTTATAATATTAGTAGGATTGTTCTTTTAAAAATAATAAATAAGTAATTTTGGAGGTTCTCCGTTATACCAAACGTACCGATACCCTCAAATTGTCATAATAACACATTCTGTGAAAAATCATCAGAGCACATTGTTTCAGTACACTTTGTAATATTTGGACCCTTTTGTACTTCCTATTTATGTGTAAGTATTCCTAGTTATTACTTAGGGGTTAAGGCCGCCAGCGACAGAAAAAAAACACATTACATCACAGAAAGATCGTTCTTTTTTTAAATATACTATAGATCAACGTTTGGCCACCAACTCGCCTGATGGTAAGCGACGATGTGGCCGAGTGTTACACGTTGACCAAGAAGAAATCTGTTCATTCTAGCCTTGTAGATGCCTAGATTGTAGTTCTCAGGAAACAAGCACGGCAGGGAGTTGCATTCTTGGGCAGTCAGTACGTATCATAACTGACGATTCAAATCGCTGAGTACGAATACGTTTCCAATACTTTTGAAGCTAAATAATCACTGAGAAGTTTTTAAAAAAAATATTGGCAGTATCTTTAGAATAACATTGCAAATAGTATAAAGCAATTTCCGTGTTAATATTTTATAGGATGGCGGCAGAAATTGAAAAATACCCGAAAAATTGTTTTTCAAATCTCTTCCGCCAAAATAAAACATTTTGACGTAAAGATTACGAACGTTTGCAATGTTACTCTAAAAATAATAACCCATAGTTTTTCTTTAGTTACCGTTTTTTTTTTAATGTGCGACAGAGGTACTCTGCCGGTAACCGCGGCCTTTATGTGGCTATCTACTCGTATTCCAGAACAAATAATGTGATAATATGTATGAGACACATAAGCTCAACAGACTTAAAAAAAATCCCTATTATGCATAAACGTAATAAGCTAATCTATGCTATAAAATGGTCTGTCCACTTCTAGCTCACGGGAAGTGTGACGCGTGAAAGCGAGACAAAAAACATTCACATTAGGTACAGATTAGCTTATCGAGCGCTTGTATAAGAGGGATTAAGTCTAAGGGCAAACGTTCAATGCGTAATTTTAAATAAACTTTGACCGTAATGGTTGAATTGATAGGTTAGGTTTTATTTTATTACCTTACTAGTTTCACATTATTAAGGTGGAGAGAGTGCAGGAGTGGCGCCCCCACGTAGATTTTTTTTATTAAACATACTAAAAGTAAAGCAAAAATGTTAGTCAGATATATGAAGCACCTTTGGAGTACTACTTTCAGCAACAAAACGTATTGCATAGGTTATAAAACGCAGATTAGCTTAAACTGCCGTTTTGGGCGGTAATGAGTTTTAAAACTATATGATACGATGTTACCAAAATAGTTCAAAAAACACCTTACCTTAATAGAAAAAAAAAAAAAAAAGCCAAACAACAATTCTTCATAAAAAAAAGAACTGTATGTACTACGTGAAACTAGCAACGAAAAAAACAAAGGTATTATTCATTTGCCGTCTTACCACAAAAGATTTAAGCACGCTTTAGACAACTGTTTAGCATATTTTTCGCAATGAAACAATTGCTAAACACATGTCTAAAGCGTTCTTAAATCTTTTGTGGTAAGACGGTTGAAGTTTTAGTGAAGGGTCAGAAATGTGTGAATATGTCACTTGAGTCGGCATCATGATGAAACGATTGAAAATATAAGCATGAAACAATGTCTTCTGATGAAAAATCTTAACATGCCATCTTAACACTATACACTCTGAATTTACATACATAATAGGTACAAACACATATTTTTTTAAGTAAAATCTCTAATAACTACACACAAAATCATGTCATAATGTCTAAGTCATGAACGATCACATACCTACTTCATCAATAGTTTCTATGTAAAAATACACAATGATAATTATTAAGTTAGTTTTTAAGTCACCATAAATTACACTTATACTATCGTGAAAGTTAACGCCTAAGTTATTACTAAAATTGCGAGTAATAATTATCACTCAAAAGTTTCAAATACTGGGCCCTGATTCTGTAACTACAAACACGCACGTAACGCACCGTGTTAAGTTTACCTCTAAAAGTTCGTCTTTATTCCTAGGGAATAGAGTACACATTTTAAGAGGTTAACTTAACGCGGCGCGTTACGTGCTTGTTAAAGATACGGAATCAGGGCCCTGAACTAGTCTAAAGTATTTAGTACTTTGTCGCAATGTGTTCTGTTATGACTACGTATGATTTTTCACTTTTCAAAAGTTTCTGTTCACTGTTTGACAGCTTCAAACCTGATATTTTACGGTGTGTACACTGTGCTAGTACAACTGCAATACAATTTGGTACCTGGTTATCACGCTACAGTTACTGTGCTAGCTCTCGGTACCTGGTTATCACGGTACAATCACTGTGTTACAACTCGGTACCTAGTTACCACGTTACAATCACTGTGTTACAACTCGGTACCTAGTTATCACGGTACATTCACTGTGTTACAACTCGGTACCTGGTTACCACGTTACAATCACTGTGTTACAAATCGGTACCTGGTTACCACGTTACAATCACTGTGTTACAACTCGGTACCTAGTTATCACGGTACATTCACTGTGTTACAACTCGGTACCTGGTTACCACGTTACAATCACTGTGTTACAAATCGGTACCTGGTTACCACGTTACAATCACTGTGTTACAAATCGGTACCTGGTTATCACGGTACAATCACTGTGTTACAACTCGGTACCTGGTTACCACGTTACAATCACTGTGTTACAAATCGGTACCTGGTTACCACGTTACAATCACTGTGTTACAAATCGGTACCTGGTTATCACGGTACATTCACTGTGTTACAACTCGGTACCTGGTTACCACGTTACAATCACTGTGTTACAACTCGGTACCTAGTTACCATGTTACAATCACTGTGTTACAAATCGGTACCTGGTTATCACGGTACAATCACTGTGTTACAACTCGGTACCTAGTTACCACGGTACAATCACTGTGTTACAACTCGGTACCTAGTTACCACGTTACAATCACTGTGTTACAAATCGGTACCTGGTTATCACGGTACATTCACTGTGTTACAACTCGGTACCTAGTTATCACGGTACAATCACTGTGTTACAACTCGGTACCTAGTTATCACGGTACAATCACTGTGTTACAACTCGGTACCTAGTTACCACGTTACAATCACTGTGTTACAAATCGGTACCTGGTTACCACGTTACAATCACTGTGTTACAAATCGGTACCTGGTTATCACGGTACAATCACTGTGTTACAACTCGGTACCTGGTTACCACGTTACAATCACTGTGTTACAAATCGGTACCTGGTTACCACGTTACAATCACTGTGTTACAAATCGGTACCTGGTTATCACGGTACATTCACTGTGTTACAACTCGGTACCTAGTTACCACGTTACAATCACTGTGTTACAAATCGGTACCTGGTTATCACGGTACATTCACTGTGTTACAACTCGGTACCTGGTTACCACGTTACAATCACTGTGTTACAAATCGGTACCTGGTTATCACGGTACATTCACTGTGTTACAACTCGGTACCTAGTTACCACGTTACAATCACTGTGTTACAAATCGGTACCTGGTTATCACGGTACATTCACTGTGTTACAACTCGGTACCTGGTTACCACGTTACAATCACTGTGTTACAAATCGGTACCTGGTTATCACGGTACATTCACTGTGTTACAACTCGGTACCTGGTTACCACGTTACAATCACTGTGTTACAAATCGGTACCTGGTTATCACGGTACATTCACTGTGTTACAACTCGGTACCTGGTTACCACGTTACAATCACTGTGTTACAAATCGGTACCTGGTTATCACGGTACATTCACTGTGTTACAACTCGGTACCTGGTTACCACGTTACAATCACTGTGTTACAAATCGGTACCTGGTTATCACGGTACATTCACTGTGTTACAACTCGGTACCTGGTTACCACGTTACAATCACTGTGTTACAAATCGGTACCTGGTTATCACGGTACATTCACTGTGTTACAACTCGGTACCTGGTTACCACGTTACAATCACTGTGTTACAAATCGGTACCTGGTTATCACGGTACATTCACTGTGTTACAACTCGGTACCTGGTTACCACGTTACAATCACTGTGTTACAAATCGGTACCTGGTTACCACGTTACAATCACTGTGTTACAAATCGGTACCTGGTTATCACGGTACATTCACTGTGTTACAACATGGTAGAGTTAAGGCATTTATGTAATGTAACGCAACTTGGTATCATTATTTTGCAGTTGTTATATTCACTGCCAACTTCACACCCATTTGATACTTTTTCATCAAGGTATATTATATTAACTGTAAATTTGGTACCAAATTCTTCATAGTCTATGGGAACACAACTTACTACCATGTTGGTAGTTGGAATAACCACTGTCAAGTCAACTCACGCAGTGCACTGTTGTTGGTTGCATTATCTGTATTACAACTTAGTATGTTTGACGGTGTCAGTCCAGTAGTTCTGGATGGTCATCGCCTCGAGGGAGTTGAGGAACGAGTCGTTATCCAGACTGTACATCTCTTCAGAATTGTCCTGGAAAACAGGCATAAAATTATATTATTAATTAACAGGAACTGTTATTTTTCCGGTATACAAAGTAAATTCTATGGTTATAATTCAGGATATAAGCAGGGTAGCTTATACCAAATATCATTTAAATGGCGCGCGCACGGCTTGACGTCATAACGTGCTATAGTGCGCACTCTGTCTGGCATGAAATTAAAATATGCAGGTACTAATAACTTTTGTATCTTTGAACAAATTATTATTTTATTTTCGTTGATGATGTCTATTTATGACCAGTTTTTTATGAAGTAATAAAAAAAAATAAGGACACAAGCCTACTCTGAGATATCAAAACAAACCAAAATAAATATATCATATAGTTAAACTCGAGGGGTTTACTGGTGGCTAATGTATGGGATTCGTTAAAACCAATCAAATGGGCCTAAACTCGAGAAGTTTACTATGTGCCATTGAAGAGTTACCTTATCCACCTCCGGGCTCTATCATCATATCAGTTCGCTGGTACCAAATTATTGTATTGTCATACGAGTTACATATACTTGGAAAGTTTCAAATCAATACGACAATTGCCTACCAAATTGTTTTTTGTGTGGTCTTATAAAATAAGCAAAATTGAAATGTGTTCAAAATTATGAAGATATAAGCATTTTAATGTCTTACTAGACAGAGAGCGCACTATACTTGCAAATGACGTCACAAGTAAGTACGCCATACAAACTCCATACTGACACTCCTTGCGGGAAAAGGACAGAGCATCCCTTATTAGTGCAAACAAAAACTAGTAATTATATTAGATTTAATTATATTTTTCACTAAGCTTGTTACTTTTATAAAATCAGAAATCGGATATCCTATTAGAAGTGGATTAAAATGGAATTCCAATATGTTTTAAATGTTTTTGTTAGTTACAACGAGTGAAGCTATTATAACTAATGCTAATATAGCTAATATAGCTATAGGAAGTCATTTAATTTTTATTTTCTTTGTTTTTTATAAATAGGCTTGCGCTTGGCCGCCAACTCGCCTGATGTTAAGCGTTGATGCGGCCTACGATGGAGCACGCTTGCCTAGAAGAAACCTATTCACTCTCGACTTGAAGACACCCAGATAACCTACCCACCTATAACTTACCCTGATCGTGCTGTCATCCAGGTACCCGCTGGAGTCTGGATTGGAACACTTGTCGTTCAGCGTCTGCGGCTTGTTCAGGTACCTCCGTCGGTACATGACGAACGCCGTGCTCCCCGCCAACGCCACTAGAACCAACGCGGCGAAGGAAATACCGGCTATAGCTCCCGTGTCCATCCCGTCGTCCTGGTCGATCACCCGCCGTGACGACTCTATGTTTGGAGGTATACGAGTTTGTAAGAACGTCGTCTCCAAAGACAATGGCTTCTCCGTAACTATTCTACTCTCAGCGACGCCGTCTACCGTCTCATCTTTAACGAAGACCGGCCGAGTTAGGTTCCGCTTTTTAGTTGCAAATGTTGAGTTTTGCGTTTCTGTTACATTTGCGGCCTCTGTTATGTTTGAGGTGGTCACGTTTAGTAATTCTGTCGCGTTGATTGCTGTCCACACAAGTGATGGGTGGATAACCTCTGTTATGTTCACTGTAGCGTTGAGTGCTGGCGTGAGTTCTGTGTGATCTATATTGTCTATTTTGTCTGTTTGGTTATCCGCGAGGATGGAAGCCGGGGTGGTGACGCCGGGGGTCTTGGTGTAGTACATGGCTCTGCCTTGTCTGTCTGATTGTTGTGGCTCGACCTCTGTGTCGGTAGTGATGTGCTGGAGTTCTTCTGACTGCGGCGCGGCGAGGGTTCCGGAACTCGCTGGAATAACAGACGTTATCGAGTTTAGGATGATTCAATAAAGTGCCAAATAGTTTCAAGTTTTAAACTTACATCTAATAGTGCTAACAGACGCTCGAACGCGGCTGACCTCAACCGCCGTCTGACCAATGGGAGAGAAAGAGAGGGATATATGATATTCTCACTCTTTCTCTCCCGTTGGTTGGACGGCGGTCCGTCAGCCGCGTTCGAGCGTCTGTTAGCACTATACGTAAGAAAAACCCCGACGCAACGCTGAAGCGGTCATTTGGACACAATAAAAAAAAAAAGTTAGGAGACATCATCGATCTATATGTACTACGTACATTCTTTGGGAGACATCAATTATGCTCTGTCCTATATGAAACAACTAGCATCGCATCGCAGTTTCACCCGTTTTGCTATAGGGGATTTACTATCTTTCCAGGATCTTATGTGTTAATCCAGGTTATAAATTACCTCTATAACAAATGTCATTCATATCAGTCCAGCTGTTGTCCAGAGTTGAGTGCGGTCAAACACACTTTCATACTTTTAGCATTTATAATGTTAATTAGAATTTGCAATTCATGAACCTTGCATTGATTAGAATAACTGTAGAATGCGAAAATCAATGTTTGCATGCCTGAACAATTTAGCGTAGTTAGCAACTTCAATATAAATCATGGTATGGTAATTCCTATTTTTAGATGTTTCCGATAATTTTCCAATAATTAACATTTTAGTACATTTTTCGCAGTTGCGGTTATACTGGAGATCTATTTCGGCGTGGTCGAGATTATCTTCACCGGTGTCTCATCTCATCCCTCATGACTGATGGGAGAGGCAGTAAGTAATAGTTTGTACTGCAGTAAGTAATGTATTCTGTGGTAATAGGATGTCGACCGCGCTAGAATAGGGGCTCTGAGTGTTATAGTGCTAACAGACGTATGGATTTGGTTGACGGACCGCCGTCCAACCAACGGGTGGGAGAGAGAAAGATACATTTTTCTCTCGCCCACCCGTTGGTTGGCTTGACAGGCGTTCTAAATTAAACAAAAAAGAAATTCTTTTCTGTGTTCTTCGCCGATTATGTGATAATTTTATTTATTAAAGGGGCTATATCCCAAAGGTGGAATATTAGAGGATGAATACCGTTTATTAAACTTTACGTAAAGTCAGTTATTTATTTGTAAATACGTTCTATACATTCATCAGAAAGAAGTATTCCCCCAAACTGCCAGAGGAAATTTCTTGGAATAAAAAAAAAATGCTGATTCAACCCACTTAAAATCTCTACTTTTCAGTCTATTTGTGTGGCTAATTTTAATGTTTCCGTAGACTTTCTGCATATCCTCTCGCCCTTTACTGATATAATAAATAAATATTCTGAACATTTTTGCACACACGGTCATCTGACCACAAACTAAGCAAAGCTTGTGATATGGCTGCCAGAGACTGATATACATACACATATATTTTTAAATAAGTACATACTTAAAATTCCATAGCATTATGGAAACATGCCGTAGCACAGCTGTGACCGGGAGCTGCCCATTTTAACTGCGAAGCTTGTTCAAATAGCCTGAACCCATGAACTTCTACCCTTTTATACGCCGCAGTTGGTTTCAAAACCTTTTTATTTATATTTGCACATGTGACACATATTGCAACCTCTGAAATTGGCTCTATTTGTAGAGATCATCTCGATGACTTGTGAAATAATTTCGGTTCCTTGTAGTTCACAGAAAGATTTGACATTGCAGTCTCTGACAACTATTTGAATTTTTTGGAAAAATTCAAAACACTTGTTCATTAATTTTATTTTCTTGTTATATTCAACATTTCATCGCTGACGGTACCCGGTTCGATCCTCGGCCCTGCCTGACCAATGACTTATTTAGTACCTAAATAAGTTGTGTGCAGTTTCGATGCCATCGCTCAACAACGGTGAAGGAAAACATCGTGAGGAAACCGGTATGTCTAAGAACCTCAAAACTTCAAAGGCATATGACATTCACCAACACGGTGGATTAGGGCGTGTCCTCTCTCTCTGAGAGAAGGTCTGTATCCCAGCAGAGGGAACATGATAGGTTTATAATGATGATGATAAAGAACCTTTATAACAGGCATGTGTCCTAATGTTTCATTTATTATTATTTTTTGCAATTATTGGCTTAGCGTAGGATATAACTATAACTAACTAATTACACATACTGAAAAAAAAAATCATTAATTTGGCTGATAAATCTCTGAGATATAAGCGTTTAAAGTTTTTGGTGGGGATAGAGAGGGAATGCTGTGCCTCTTTCTCGCAAAGCTTGTGTTAGTATAGCATTTGTATGGCGGCGCGCACGGCTTGACGTCATCACGTGCTATAGCGCGTGATGAAATTTAAAAAAAAAAGTTATAACTTTTTGTTTTTGACGATGGGCTCTATTTATGATCAGCTAATTATGAGATTACAAATAAAAATTAAGACCTAAGCCTGTTACACTCAGTTCCCAATTCACATGTACTTGGACATGGAGCTCAAGAACCCAGTATTATGGAATATAATAAAATATATCATAAATACACAATCCCCTATTATCTACTATATAAAAATAAGTCGGGTTTTCCTTCCTGACGCTGTAACTCCAGAACGCACGAACCGATTTCCACGGTTTTGCATTCGTTGGAAAGGTCTCGGGCTCCGTGAGGTTTATAGAATATAGGTTTAGTAGCGAGGCCGAAGGCCGAGCTCTACGCGTACGAAGTAGCGGGATTCAGCTAGTATTTAATAGAGATTTGTTCGGCTTTATATCCGGTTAATTCGCCTGGTGAGCCTTTATTTATGCGGAAACTAACAATGGGCTCGCGGCGGCTACGAATTAGGGACACCGGTTATTATCTACAGGTAGCTTCGGATAATGGGTGCTGCACGGACCTTGGACATTGTTCGAGTACTTGATTCATTGCTTTGAAGGATGTTCCTCTAACAAAGGCAAAGTATAAAACTAAGAATAAAGTTGATAAAGTTGTTAAAGATAAATTGATTAGTGTTCGTATCACAACAGACAAACAAGGTAGATATGCCTTTACTACAATTAATGTCGTAAAGGCATATCTCTAAGCCTTTACTAAAATTATTGTCGTAAAATCATATCTCCCTTGTTTGTCTGGTCTGAGATAATTATTTTTCTTGTTCAAATGTCTACATTTTTCCTTAAAAAAATACTGTACCGCTTAACCTTTAAGATACGGCTCACTTACTCATTTTTATGCACATATAAGGAACGTGTAGAGACACAAAGGAACTAACTAATAATTCAATTGCAAAAAAAAAAAAACGGCAAATTCTTCTGCTGGGCGAGTTCGAACTATAGGCAAGCCTGATTTAGGCCAGATGCGTTCGCACCCGCCACGCTACCTCACCATATCTACATTGTTTGTCTGATCTGAGGTACACTCTGTGAGGTAGGCCTGTGGTATGGTACTGCATTGTTGTCGTTATCATATGTGCCAATAACATCTGTGTCTGTCATTCAAATCAAGCTAAACTATAAAAATCTTAGGCAGACGACAGATGATACATATATCTACTTAGAGCAAGCTTATGTAAAGCCTAAATATATAAGAAAAGAAAGAAAAAATATTTATTTATAACGTATAATATTTTTTTTATTTAACTTTTTTTATTCTGGAAAAAATTGCAATTCCAGTTTCAACTCCTACGCACTTAACTCATAACCATAAAGCAGAATGAGCGCTGAAAATACAAACATCCCCCCCAAGTCTTATTTAAACAAGTCGTAATGTGGGCGCGACTGACGTCAGCAAAAACTGCCCGCGCAAGCCATCCAAGAATACCAATAGTAGGTAGGTATACGTAATCATCCAGTTAAGTGCAAGAGAGGATCAACTGCACTAACTAGATTATACTACTGTGTTTTTTATTATTATTTAATAATAAACAACTCGACTGATGATAAGCGATGATGCGGTCTACGGTGGAGCACGCTGGTGGTGTTGTTGTACCTTGTCAATCTATACATATTATATGTCTGTCTGAAACAACCTTGTCAACGAGCCGCTCGTACGAAAAAAACATTAACTATACCTAACCTATCAAAGAAACTAAGAATCTACCATACTTACTAATATTATAAATAATAAAGTATATTTGTTTGTTGGTTTGTTTTTTCTCGCAGCAACGGATCGACGTGATTTTTTGCATAGAGATAGTAGCAGGGCCGGGTAGCAGAGAGCATATCTACGCAGGTGAAACTGCGGAACGCAGCTAGTACTGCGTGCGTATTATTCTATAGTAAAAACATCATCAGCCAGAAGACGTCCACTGCTGAACATAGACCCTCTTAGAAATCCACACTTAACGACAGCCTGCCATCTGCATCCAGTGGATGCCCGCGGCTCTCACGATGTTGTCGGTCCATCTATAGTGGGAAGTCTACCTACACTGCGTCTTCCGGTTCGTGGTCTCCACTCAAGAACCTTTCTTCGCCATCGGTTATCGGTTCTTCGAGCGATGTGGCCTGCCGATTGCCACTTCAACTTGGAAATTTTAATAGCTATGACGGTGACTCTGGTTCTTCGGGGAATATCCACGTTTTGGATTCTATCGTAAAAAAACTCCGAGCATAGCTCTCTCCATAACCCGCTGTGTGACTCTCGACTTTTCCAAAACGCCAGCAGCTAAGGAAACACGGAAAATACTACATTAAATTGTTGCCAGAAAATGCGTGACGTACATTTGACGCCAACACGCAATCCACTCAAAAAACGAAACCAGGAAACTGCTAGCCATCAAGAACACCGCCTTCAGACGCGTAAGAGACTTGAGAACATACGTCCTGAGAAGTGAGAATGCAAAGGCTTTAGAAATATTTTTAAGATCTCCTTTAAATCCTCTTTGTCCTCATATATCTTTCAGAATCATTCGGTATATTGTGGAGACGTGTCGTTTGCAAGATCGATGGGGAGGCCTATGTCCAGCAGTGGACGTCCTACGGCTGAAATGATGATGATGATGTGTCGCTTGCACGAAGCCTTTCATATTAACGAGGTGCGAGCCACGTGTAATATGAGGCCATATGTCAAGGTTGAAAAACACGTAGCCTGGTAAAGTTTTATGGGGTTGAAAGAGTTATCTTCGTTTTGTATCTTTTTTGAACCCCCGATGCAAGGGGTGGGAGGGGTGGGTGTTATAAGTTCATCGTGTGTGTGTCTGTATATGGCATCGTAGCTCCCAAACGGCTGACCCGATTTTGATTTCGTTTTTTTTATAGGTGACTTGGTCAAGAGTGTTCTTAGTTATGATTCGAGAAAATCTGTTTAGCCGTTTGAAGATTATCAGCTCTTTGAACGGTTTTAAAAAATATACTTGTTTTTATTACGGACTACGCATGCGTTTGACCAATCTCACTATTTGAAGCACGTGGATTTTCAGATCTTAGAAATGTTCTTAGTCAATCGTTTCAAAGTTTGACCTTATAGAAGCTTAAAAGATCTTTTTGTGGTCTCAAAAGTTTCGAACTTTTATCAGCGTAAAATAAAAGGTCCGGCTTTTATCTCTCTTGTACCGGAGACTCGGAAAGTTTTTTGTTTGCAAAGTGACGGTCGACAGTAGAGTGCTTTTGTTGGTAGAAAAAATACCTATGTAGAAAGTAGGTAGTACCTACTACCTAGATAGGTATATTTTAGGCTAGGTACACACTTTAACTTGAAACGTATCCACAATACTCAAAATAATCTTATTATCACTCGATTCTCCAGGGGCACAATTGAGCATCGGTCAGAACGAGCCGGTTAGTCGGATGGGTGACCGTGAGTACAATTAAGCGTTGCCTTGGGTTGGATGCTCATATCAGACAAAAGGGAGGTATGCCTTAGTACAAATTATCGTAAGTGTGCATATGTCTTCGTTTTTCATCTACTTTTCCACTGTAGATAAACCGCTTAACGCAAAAACTAAGTACGGTTCAGTAACAAATTTTTCACGCAGACTAAGAAACTTTTAGCGACAACAAAGTACTAATAGTTCTCTTGCAAAAAAGAGCGGCAAGGTCATCTGCAGGATGAGCTCGAGTAAAGGCATAGCCTGATTTACGCTTGATACGTTTGTACCCGCCACGCCACTTCCCCATATCTCTCTTGTGTCTGATCTGAAGTTGGATGATCACCAATCACGTTTCTAAAATAACATGAAACTTATTTATATCCAATATGAATTTGATACTGTTTGCTATAACAGCACAAATTGATGCGACGCAACCCAAGTTGACGGCATAATCGTATCAACTCTTAAGAATGTAAATTATAAAGTTTGCACAGCTCTGGCCTCCATGTAGATCATTGCAAATGTCTGCAAACGGAGTCCGATTGCTGTGGGACGGTGACACGTTGACATTAGCATATCGTGCCTCAGGTGGCGTGTCCCGCTTGGATTAAGAAATCGTTCGAGACAGTGATTGTGATACTGTATCGATTAACATATTATGTAAACTCGGTATTGTTGTATGTATAATCGGTATTGCCAGAAGTTCACAAAATAAATCCAAGAGCCTACGAGCAGAAAACTTTAATATAAAGAGTATTTTTTTGCATCACGAGCAAATCGCTCGCCTGATGGTAATGGTGAGCATTACGCTTGCCCATAACGGTTCAGTGTCACCCATACCTACAACCGATCAACATCCTGCGCAGCAATGCACTGCGGTCGTCACCCTGAGATATTAAATGTTAATAATATCTTTATGCTCAGTAACTTCACTGGAAACATCGCCGTACAATCCGAAACACAGTAATACCTGTGGTAATACATAAATGTTTATTTTGCGATAATGAAATTTAAAACCAAACAAAATAATCCAAATATAATTAGGTATATACATTATCACAAAAACCGGCCTCAACTCAGCATGTTGCACACTACAAATGTTGTTAATGTTTGCACACTACTGCTCGGCGGTTGAATAACTGGCAAAGGTGTGGTATTATTCTTGGCAGATTCTGCAAAAAAGACCTACCACTACAAAAACCCAACCACTACTGTCGGACTGCCCATCAAACCCTAGATTTATGGATAGGTTGAGGGCTTTGAATTATTATGTAGTTCAAAGTGTAAGTGTAAGGCCACACACAGAGAGTGAACCAGTGTGACAGATATGACGAAATAATCATTGAATAATGCTTTTTATTGGAGACTAGCGGCCCGCCCCGGCTTCGCACGGGTATAGATATATATAGCCTATGTCACCCGGGGATAGCGTAGCTTCGCAACAATGAAAGAATTTTTAAAATCGATTCAGTAGTTTCGCAGCCTATTCAATGCAAACAAACAAACAATCAAATCTTTCCTCTTTATAATATTATTAATTAATATAGTATAGATAGATCTGCGTACGGTCACCGATGCGCCTGATGATAATGATAATTTTATTCATAATAATAATTGCATGTCAACATTAAAAAATTAGAAAAAATACATCAAAGAATTAATAATATTAAATCAAAAATATATTAACAACAATGTCATTCCAATTTTAATTAGGCATGGTAAGCGAGGGTGTTGCTGAGGATGGAGAATGTCGATGTAAAACTAATCTTTTTAACCGACTTCCAAAAAGAGGCGGTTATCAATTCGACTGTATGTTTTTTTTTGTATTACTCTAGCGTTAAATATACCTAGATTATATTTTAACTTGGGCCTGGGAATCCTCTTTGAAGAGAAGTTAACGTAACACGACTACATTCACCAAGTTTCTGAATTTTCTGATTTACAAGGCAATTTCCGTCCAACATCTCATCAGCTTCTTTCATCACAAATGATTGCGGAAATTGTGGCATATTTCGATTAAACTCAAATAGCGGTTTATGTCATAAGGCCAATAATAATACATCCTCCGTTAGTAACTAACTAATAAGTAACGGTGGAGGTATATTACTTTTTTCTTCTTTCCTCATGATAGGATTTTGGCGTCACACGTCTTGTGAACTTGCCAGTGTCAAGTATTGAAATATTTTCAAGTTTTATTAAATACTAGCTTCGCACTGCGGTTTCACCCGCGAAGTGATGAAAAATTGCGATGATGATGATGATGATGAAAAGTAGCCCATGTGTTAATCCAGGACAAAAGCTATTTTATATTCTAAATTTCATTCAAATCAGTCCAGCCATTTCAGCGTGAAGAAGTAACAAAAAAAAAACACACACACACACACACACACACACACACACATACACAAACTTTCGCATTTATAATAATAATATAATATATATATGTGTGATAGCTCAGATTGCTCAGAAGTGTTATTTACGTAGCTTGCAGGTCGAGTGAGGCAGCACAACTAATAATCAAGTGGTGTCTAATTATGCTAACACAGCGGACCGTTGGCGACGTGGTGCACCTTGTGATAATAACGCTCTCATGAAGCCACGTGTAATGCACTTAGCACGATCATTACTGCTAATATGACAGAATAATCTAATGTGGGGATCACGTGACGCAATAATTATATTAGAACGTGTTGTATCGCTATTAGGTATACAAAGTTACCGCGAAATGGGTGCAATAAGCCAGAAACGATCCATAATACCATTGTAAACAAGTTTTACTATGGCCAATCATGAATACGCGAAAAAATCAACTCTTTTATTTTTCACACCACAAATTACATACAAACGATAAAACAGCTCTAAAACTATTTTTTAATGCCATAGGTGGCAAACAAGCAGACGGGCTGCCTGATGGTAAGCAGTCACCGTCTCCTATATGGATACTTGTAACACCAGAGGCGTCATAAATACGTCGCCGACCCTTTAGGACTCGATTAACTCGTTTTTTGAAGAACCCCGTGTTGTAGCTTCTCGGAAACACCGTGCAACAATTGACGGCTTTATCGCTAAGAGCAATCTCTTCCAGGCAACCTTAGGATGGAGAAGATTCATACAGGAGGTAGAAGACGTATCAGCTGTTCCATATATATATATATAGAGAACGGTCATTCATACTCGACAAAATGTATGCAGCAGCTGATACTGTTTTTGCGATTTCAGGGTTGGTTCCATGGACAAAGTTTACATTACGGACTCCTTTCCAGCATAGTACACCCTTTCCGCGAAACCTCGTAGATTTATATAATTCTACAAGCCAAAAGAATTTTTTTGGATAGACATTCTCTTGGTGATCAGAGTCACCGACATAGCTGTTAAATTTGCAAGTTGAAGTGGCAATGGGCAGGCCACATTGCTCAAAGAACCTATAACCGATGGGGAAGAAAGGTTCTTGAGTGGAGACCACGAACCGGAAGACGCAGCGTAGGTAGGCCTCCCACTTGATGGACCGACGACATTGTGAGAGTCGCTGGCATCCAGTGGATGCAAAAGGCAGACTGTCGTTCAGTGTGGAGGTTAAAGGGGGAGGCCTATGTTCAGCAGTGGACGTCTTCTGGCTGATGATGATGATTCTCTTGGTGGAACATTTTCGAATCAAAAGGTTCTTTATAATTTTTACTCTCAATTAAATATACCGCCAGTATTACAACCAAACCTCAAACTGCACAAGCCCTCTTGCCACTTGAGAACCTGCGCCTGCGAATCGCTTTCTCGATCCCGTACTATTAGATATCTAGGTGTTATTTTGGATGACAACCTAAACTTTAAAAATCACATTGACGCACTAGCTGGTCGGGTACGTAAAGTTATTGGTATCATGAAGAACTTACGAGATATCGCATCGCCAGATACACTGAAGTCCGTTTATTTCGCTCTATGCCAATCTCTTCTGACCTATTGCGTCACTTGTTGGGGTAGTGCGGCAACGTCGTTTATCATACTTGCAGAGAGGGCACAACGATCCGTATTAAAAGTCATGATGAAGAAGCCACTTAGATACCCAACTGTAGATGTGTTCAAGGATAGTGGAGTTCTAAGCGTTCGACAGCTATTTATACTCAAAATTTCACTCTCCGTGCATAGATCTGTGCTAGCTGCCTCGAACTATGATGAAATTATTAAAAAAAGAACTCACAAATTACCTTTTCCGCAAGTACACACAAGTTTTGCCCGACGATTTGGCCAGTTTGTTAGAGCACATGTATACAATGTCATAGATAAATACTGTAATTTAAAAGGAAAGAGTGTTTACGAAGTCAAAAAGACACTTTGCAAGTTTCTGACTTCACTTAGCTATAAGGAGACGGAAGATTTATTGAAGATCATATCCTAAATGTACAATAATAACTTACTTAATTATAAAATTATTATTTATTAACTGTAATTTAACTTTATTAACATACTTAATTATAAAATTAATTTTAGCATACATAATATATTCATATATATAATCAATAGAACCAACTCCTATAATACATATATATAATACATTATTATGTGAATAAACCACAATATCTTAACTAGAGGTTTAAATCTATGAAAAACCGTACCAGATTCCCGCGATACAGGCCCAGCCTAGTGCGGGAATCGCTGTTATTATATAAACTACCCAACTCTCTCATAAGCATAAGCCTTACTATATTGTTCGATTGGTGCACATACCTTATTTAAGTCTATGTTTATGTTAATAAATATATTTTTCATTTTTTTCATTTTCAATTACGTAAAAGGGAAAATGTAATAATTAAAACCTTAGGAGGCAGTTTGGCTTTCTTGGAAAACTTCATAAATAAAACTGGTCATTTATAAAGGGGAAAGAGACGCGAACATAGGGCTTTTCATAATTTACGACTCGCAAGGGCGGGGGACACGTAGCTAATTTAATATGCGAAGAAAGAGCCATAAATGTTGACGTGAAGGATAAAACTCATAATATTTGGAAAATATTGTTGAAAAATTCTGGTGAGATGTGAATGTTTCTTTTATGGACAATACTAATTAGGACTTATTAAGCGACAGTGGCAGAGCGGCAGCATGTGCGCTTTACAATCTGACGGCACCCGGTTCGATCCTCGGCCGTGCACCAATGACTTATTTAGTATTGAAATAAATTATGTGCAGTTTCGATGCCATCGCTCAAAATTGTTAAAGAAAAACTTCGTGACGAATTTTGAACCAAGAACCTCAAAAGTTTAAAGACATATGACGTTCACCAACATGCACTGGGCCAGCATTGTGGATTAGGGCCCATCCTCTCACCGAGAGAAGTGTGGCCCAGCAGTGAGAGCATGATGGGGAATTGTGATGAAAAAGTTGGTAAATTTCCTTTGTTTATCACATCTAAAAATGTAACAACTCATTAGGCATGTATAATTTTAACTTCGATATTTGAAGGTATATTTTCCGAATGCAAGTTTTTTTCATATCAAACTTTTATTGATTTGTCATGAAAGCTTAGTAGAAATATCCTAAATACTAATAGTTATACTGTGGTCTCTGACCACTTGACCCAATTACTCCGTCATATGGACATAGAAAATAATTGGTCTGATTTTATGATGGTAGTAATGTAAACCACTATAGGTTACAGTTATGGCAAAGTATCCGCTTTCCTGTCTATGGGTAACCCGAATACCCAATAAAAAAAAGCTAAATTTGCACTTTGGGTACAATCCCAAAAAAGGACGGACTCGCAAAGACCTGAATCTACCCTAAATGCGGGTATTTATTTATTGGAAAACCAACAGCTTTTAACACTAAACACACAATGGAAAAACGATAGGAAACCAATAACAGTTTCTCACGAATAGATATCTATACTAATATTATAAAGAGGAAAGATTTGATTGTTTGTTTGTTTGTTTGCATTGAATAGGCTCCGAAACTACTGAACTGATTTGAAAAATTCTTTCACTGTTGGGATGCTACGCTATCGCCGGTTAACATAGGTTATATATATATATATTTTTTTTTAATAGGGATCCTTACTAAACCTCCAATAATGTAACCCAAGGTGTAAAAAATAAGATTTGTAATGTTGACTTTGCGTGTTTGACAGTTCTAAGACAGGACAACGTCTGTCAGGTCTGCTAGTAGATTATATAAGAACTTAAACTTGTGCAAACAAAAATCAAGAAAATAGAAAACAAAAATCGAGTAAAGAGATAATCGAAATAATTATAAACAGGATATTCTGTTAAACGACGGACATATTCGGGGATATCATTATAAACAACTTTTACTATGGGATCAAACCTAAAACCGCGTAAAAGAAACAGTTGTACCATAGTTTTAATTTTATTAACACTCAACGAAATGTATGGAACAGCTGATTTTTTCGCGGTTTCAGTGTTGGTGCCAGAGTAAATGTTGTTTATAATAATTAATAGAATGATATCCTCCAATATGTCCGTCGTCTAACAATATACCCTGTATAGCACATATAGATATAATAATACACAAGGATTCTAACTCACCTTGAAGGGTGATCAGCATCGTCACCCAGAACCAGTGCATCCACCAGTGCAGTGTCATGATGGCAGGTTGACGGAGTCCGTCTCCACCAACGACCTGGAAACAATACAGTAAGTTTAGATATATTTTTTTTTTGAAAAATAACAAAAGCCGACTTCAAGGCTATACCTACATGCACAAACTAAAACTAAAAAAAACATACAGCCGAATTGATAACCTCCTCCTTTTTGAAGTCAGTTAAAAAGTAGAAAACGACACTTAAAACAAAAATTGAAAGTTCTCATCAAAACTTTTGCTGAAAGGAATCGCAAACAAAACGTCTTAAAAAAATCTCAAAAAGAGGCTGAATCAAATTCGTAAAAAATTATATGGGACATCTAAAGTGTGACCTACCAAACATTTTTTTTTAAATCAAAATCAATTCATAATTGGCGGAGTAATCAAACGAGTAATCAATCAATTGGAGTAGTAACAAACATAAAAAAAAAAGCATACATCATAAGATTTATGTCCAAGATTAATATATATTTATATAACTGCGATGTGTTTATATATGTATGTAATTATGTATCTTCCCTATGGATTCAGAAACAGCTGGAGTAAAGGACCGATTTGATGAATTTTTCAGGAAATCTTCAGACTAGCCCACGGAGCGATCCTGTGAAATTTGGTAGCGATCGCATAAATGTTTGTTTTTGAGGAAGAATTCAACGCGGGTGAAATCGGGGGGCGCAACTAGTTTCAAATCGATACGTCAATTAGACGTAGGTTCTTTTTGGCTACGGCCCCATTGGTTGTTGGGGCAATTTTGCCATTAACAGTGAGGGAGGTGATAGTGAGATTGTCTAAAAACGAGATAATTCTGGTTGATGAAACTACTAACAGAAAATAATAAATGAAACTAACTAACTAACTAACAGAAAATAGCAAACTTATCAACAGAATTGTTTTCTCAGCAAAAATAAAGCTTCTTCAAAGACGCAAAGATCAATTAAACTCCAGCTTCTTCAACCTCTTATGTTCAGCATAATTTATAGATGACCCTTTAGGTTCTTCAAGCCGTGTCTACAAGAGATACTCGGGTACGAAGCTGACCTTGTTGACGAGACCTATCTGTCGCCGACGGTTTCCTAATTAGTTTTGCAACAGTTTCAAGGGCACACACAGTGCTAATTCAGAGGTGTTACTGATCAGTCTAGTCTGAGAATCTATCTTCTATCTATATAAATAGCTGCTTTAAAACTAAAAAGCCACAATTTTTTTTTTCAGGAATCCAATTTGAAAATTTTCATTTAGCTTTCATCCGCGAAAATGCCAAAAGGGCGCATGCGTAAAGTAATCTAAAGGCCGATTTCGACGTGTGTCTTTGTGGTATATGAAAATTAGGGTGATTTTGGTCCCATTTTTGAAATAAAAGTAATGTTGGGTAATTTTGGATAATTTTGTTTTGTGGCTCTTTCATTTTTAAGCAGCGAAATATAAAAAGCGATGTATGCATGTATGTATGTGGTACCTATGTATTTATGTTCCTTATGGACTCCGAAATGGCTGGACCGATTTAGATGAAATTTTCAGGTAGTGTACAAATTAGATCGGCGAATGATCCTGCATGTGAAGTTTAGTAGCGATCGGATTAAGTTTTTTTTTAAAGTTTTTTTACCCTACAAAAAACAAGAACAAGAATTAAAGTCTATACATATTGACATAAATTACATCAAATAAAAAAAAATTGTCCTCTAACTCAAAGGAGGTTGCTTCAAGAAGGTATATATATACATAACACGGGTGAAACCGCGCGGGCCTGTAAATGTATGGCTCTATCGGTTTTGACATTTGTGAAGCAATTTTTTTACCATACCTAATATACAGGCTTAGCTTAGTTTGGGGCTGTTTGGGGCCCACCGTTTTTTTTTGGTTTCTCATATTTTGCATGTATATTGTTAATTTGCATGTGCTCTTTTTGAAACAAAATTTATTATTTATTAAAAAAATCAAATCTCTACCTGTTTACTAAAGCATTTCAAACTTTAAATCATCACCAAATATTTTCTCAGGTTATTTGTCAAAGATCATCACTTACTTGCAAATTCAATTAAGTTGGACACTGGCTTTGTAAACAAAAAAAAATGTATAAGAAAAAATATATCAATAACAAAAAACATGGAACATTACTGTGTTATTTTCCACATAAACGGGGTAATCGGTAATAGGCATGATGACTAATATTTTTTTATTACCTCATAAAAAAGCTGATCATAAATAGAGCCCATCAACGAAAACAAAATTAAAATTAGTTCAAAAATAAATAAGATATAAGCAGATATAATCATTTAAATTTCATGCTAGACTCTCTGTCTGCGCACTATACTGAGGCATGACGTCACGGCTCAGGAGCGCCATACAAATGCTATACTAACACACGCTTTGCGAGAAAGGGATAGAGCATCCCCTCCCTATCCCCACCTAAAACTTTAAACGTTCATATCTCAGAGATTTATCAGCCAATTTAAATTATTTTTTCAGTATGTGTATTGTATTTAGTTATATTCCTCGCTAAGCCGGTTATTTGTAATAAATTAAACATTAGGACACATGCCTATTGTACGTCGTTTTTTTGATTACCTGCCATATACAACCTGTTTGATTTACCCAACGAACTTTCCAGATCAATGGATTTACCATTACTGTAGCATGTCGCATTATACGAGTCGTTTGTACTTCGCAAATTTGACCCAATGGCTTATAAATTTGGAATTTGTGTAACGGGAGTTGTGATTTAATTGGTCCCTAACACGAAATTGCCGTAATTCACACCCTCCACGCTTTTGTTAATTTGATAACTTTTTATTTATGACAGCTGTGGGATTAATATGGTTTAGTACTATAGTATGATTCCATAGCTCGACTAAGCTCGGTCCAAGCATTTATTTGCTCTGACAGCTGCCATAATATTATAAAAAGCTGAAAAAACATAACGGTCCAGTCGTTTGGAGTCCATAAGGAACATACATACAAAATTACAAACACATATCGCCTTTTATATATAAGCGAAGAAGATAAAAGTGTTCAAGTCTAGGGTTAATAGGTTATTACTAAGCAAACGTGCTCCACCTTGGACCGCATCATCGCTTTCCATCAGGCGAAATCGCGGTCAAACGTTAGCCTAGTCCGATGTAAAAAAAGATGTATATGAAAACAAAATTATAGTTTTATTTTATTCTTCCCACTCAATAATTGTATCTGAACGCTCTTGCTCGCGCATTTCAATATTTTATGCGTAACTCGACCGCTGCCTGGTGTTAATCGATGATGCGGTCTGCGATGGAGCACCCCTGCAGAAAACCTTTACAAGTGAAGCCTGAGTTTTCTCAGGCTGACTGTCTGGCCTCACTTTTGTCAGACCGGAGTAGTTTTTTTGTGTATAAAATTAATTCTTGAATTTAAGAACAGTTAAAACGTAAAAAGCGATAAAATGTTACCATGTTAGACCCAGTATATGTTACCTCACAAGGTATTCACTTTGTTGAAATATGTTTCAGCCAAATTGAGATCGCGACTGCTCATTACAGCTCGTAAATACTCGCATGTTAATTTTGTAGACGAAGTGCGGAAAATTACAACGACGACGGCGCTTTAGAACACTTTACGAGATGGATGATCAAGTTGTTGTGGCGCTAACAGGGCTGTCTACAGGAAAACGAAAACCATGGTTTTCGTTTTCCTGTAGACAGCCCTGTTACCTGGAAAACGAAAACCATGGTTTTCGTTTTCCTGTAGACAGCCCTGTTAGCGCCACAACAACTTGATCATCCATCTCGTAAAGTGTTCTAAAGCGCCGTCGTCGTTGTAATTTTCCGCACAGGAGTGTTTAAATAAATAAAATAATAAATATTCGGGACATTTTTGCACACACGGTCATCTGACCCCAAACTAAGCAAAGCTTTTGATACGGCTGCCAGAGACTGATATACATAGGTACATATATAGTTTTAAATACATACTTAAATAGATATTAACACCCAGATATAGAACAAACACAAATTACAATCACATAAATGTTTGTCCTATGTGGGAATCGTACCCACGCCCCCAAGCTCAGAAGGTAGGTTCACTACCAACTTGACCAATGGGCTATCTGAAACGGGCTATGTGCTACTGCACTGCAAGCCCACAGCATACGATTACGCTTTAGAACACTTTACGAGATGGATGAGCAAGTATGTTGTGGCGCTAACAGGGCTGTCTACAGGAAAATGAGAACTTGGAGCAGGTGCTACTGCAAGCCAGCATACGATTATGGTTGGGACTTCTTGAGGAAACTTCACGGCAATTCTCCAATATCATAGCCACACAACTGGCAATTGCTCACAACAGAATTTATAAAACACCAATTTCTCAAAAAGACATAAAAGTACCTAAAGATAGCGTAACAACTGACAAACGTTTAGGCAAACGTGGTGTGGACACCCTGTGGCCAGGTGGAGTGACGATCTGCGTAAAACGGCGGGTAAAAACTGGATGCAAAGAACTGACGACCGAGCTCAGTGGCGTGCATTTAAATATCTAGGACACATACTCACCGAGGACCTTAGAGACCAAGCCGACATAGAGCGGGAGCGGCGGGCACTGTCAGTGCGGGCCAATATGATTGCCCGAAGGTTTGTGCGTTGTTCGGATGATGTGAAGATCACGCTGTTTAAAGCGTTCTGCACGTCTCTGTACACGTGCAGCCTCTGGGTGGACTACACTAAAAAGGCTTACGGTGCCCTCCGCGTCCAGTACAACAACGCATTCCGGGCGGTGTTGGGGCTGCCCTACTCCTGTAGTGCATCAGGCATGTTCGCGATGGCTAGCACTGACTGTTTTCACGCTACTATGCGCAAACGGAGTGCGTCCCTGGTGCGCCGGGTGTGGGCCAGCCCTAACGCCGTCCTGGCTATGATCGCTGACAGGCTTGACTGTGTGTACATTCGGCATGGCTGTGACAGGCATGTCAAAGTTCCATTGCCGATCAGAAAATTGTAATTTTTATAATAGTAATAATCTAATTCTTTTGCTTTTGTATTTTATTTCTGTGACTTTTAATATTTTTTTTTTTGTTAAGTACTAAAAATTTTATGTGATATTTTAATTTTTTTTATTTGATCTAGGGTATTTTTTGTAATTGACATTTTAGGTTATGTTAATTTTATTTTAACTTTCCACTGACATTTTACTATTATTATTTTTATACCTAATTCTTTGTCCAAATATTGCTAAGTATGAGTCCATGGTTACTTGAAATAAACAATTTGAATTTGAATTTGAATTTGAATTGGGAGAGGCCTATGTCCAGCAGTGGACAGTTAGAGGCTGATGATGATGATGAACTGAAAAATCTAGCTAAAATAGGGAACAAGCTCCGTTATTTTATGGAGGTAAGGTTATTTGGCTAACAGGGACAAATGCACAATACACCCCAAAAGGTCATGTCAATAATATGGTTATCACCCCCAATTTTAATTGGAGTTAGATCAGGGTTGTTTAAGTGTAAAGGAGAATGCTTATTGAAGACATCGAGGCGGTGGCGGAAAAAGGCATTCTCACTTTAATTAGCACTAAAGTTATTGATATTGTTAGCCTCATGACTTTCACTGCTGGACAAAGGGCCTCTCTTCGATTTTCCTCACGGCAGTCTCGTGCTGACTTCTGCCAGGCGTCGATTTCGTCGCGCCATTACTTGCTGACCCTGCTTGGACACGACACACCGAATTTGCACTCTCCTTAGGTAATATTTTAGCGTAAAGCTCCTCAGAGTCAGAGTTTATTGAGATGAGCGTCTTAATTTCGTAAATGATAATGATTAGAAGGGGCTCTTTTTAACCCCCGACGCAAAAATAGAGATGTTTTAAGTTGAAAGTGTGTTAAAAATACACAAGTTCAACTTTTTACAAAATTTAAAAAAAAAATGATAAAATTGCTGATAATCTTCAAACGGCTGAAAACATTTAGAACATCCTTGATCGACCTTCTCCAGAAGCGCGCGTATTCCCTGAGGAAGGGGCTCTAATGGCTCCGAAATCGGTCGATCGTCTCGACCGATAGAAACATAATCGTGAGTGCAAGCCGGTGTTATAATAATAATTTATTCTTGATCAAGTCTCCTTTCAAACAAAAACAAAACTAAATCAAAATCAGTTCAGCCTTTTGGGAGCTACGATGCCTCTGGCAGATATACAGATACACGTTAAACTTAAAACATAGCTCTTTTGGCGTTGGGGGTAAAAAAGTAAAGTACTACTACTACTACTTACTACTTAAAGAAAGAAGACCATTCATGAAAACAATTTTCGCTTCATTGGATCCTCAAGGCTATAATTTATTTAATAAAATTGCGGCAACCCTGTAATAAAATCAAGTGAGCTCTCGAGTGGTAACGAACCGTGGGTAGCTACAACGAAGGAATAACAAATTTAATCAGATGAAAACATGGGTGGATGTAGTAAAACAATTTTCCATTAAAGGTCCATTAGGTACGCATTTTTTAGATATTACTGATATTTTTATATGCAACAGCTGTAATTTTTTCGTGAATTTAAATTTGGCCCTATGCTATGGTCAAAGTTGTTCATGATGATGACTACATTGACCTCGTTAGGCTTAGTACTAGCGGTTCGTATTACTATAACTCAAAAAGACACCTTTTGCTGCATCATACTTTTTCACGGCTGGATGGGCAGTATACCGATTTTTCTTAAATTTGGTAAGGAAGAAGATAGATAAATATAGAAACTGTTTATTGTGCACACCAGAAATAAAAGTTATACACAGATAAAGAATCTTAGTAGTGCCACATGATATATATTATATATCATGTGGCACTAATATTAAAAAAAAAAAAAAAAAAAAGAATAAAAGATTATATCATAAAGACGGACATAGCATAAATTTTATCCCAAACTAGAGACCCGCCCCGGCTATGGACGGGTAAGTTTTATTAAATATATTAACCTTCCGTGACAAATTATCTAACAAATGGTGAAAACCGCATCCAAATCGGTTGCGTGGTTTAGGAGTTAGCGGATATACAAACAGACAGACGCGGAAAGGGATTTCATTTTATACTATGTAGAGAAGAGACGAGACAGGAAAACTAGAAAATTTCAGGAATAACCGCGAGGTCCGACGCTGGTCCGCGTCACAAATGAATTTTGCCACAATAGAGTTTAATTACCCAGTTACAATCCCTCCCCATTAATTGCCTTTTTGATAAAACGCCAACACGATCATTGTGTTTTCAATCCTCCCTTTTATTCATCAACTAGCAACGCACCCCGGCTTTGCACGGGAGTTAAGTCTTATTTTTTACACCTTGGGTTACATTATTGGAGTTTTAGTAATAAAAAAAAAATAAAAAAAATAGCCTATGCTACCCGGGGATAGTGTAGCTTCCCAACGGTGAAAGAATTTTTCAAATCAGTTCAGTAGTTTCGGACCCTTTTCAATGCAAACAAACAAACAATCAAATCTTTCCTCTTTATAATATTAGTATAGATGAATAGCAAATACCTCGTCAATTGAAAACACATAAAAGCAAAAAGCCTACGCCGAGCTCTTGTCCCAAAATAGTAAAGTACAATCTTGTAACAGACGAAATGAAGGCACGGGAATTCTCATTTAGGAATATATAATTCTGATTATGTGTGTTACGATTGTGACTAAATTTAGACGAAACTGGGACAACAGGGTCATATTAAGATTTATTGAGTGAGCGGACCTTTTTTACATTTAACATACTTAGCCTTACTTAGAGCTTGCAGTTTGCAACCAAATATTTTTACAAAAAAGCTGTCTGCAAAATGTTGCTTGTGACAAGGGTTGCCAAATTTTTACACAAGAAATAAAGCACAAATTTAAAATTAGAAAAAATTAAACGAACAGTATTGTGATAAAATAAAAAGCACTTAATAAATATCGCTATAGAAAAAAACAAAAAACAAGAATAAAATAAAATAAAATACCGTATAATTAAAAAAATACCACTAAAATAATTTATAATTTTATACTCAACTTAAATATTAAATTAATTAATATTAAATATTAAAGTTAAATATTCGCCCACGGTTTCAGATCGGACTGATAAACGTATCGGCTAAAATGACTTGTTTTATGCACTTGCTGTACAATCTATTACAGTGTGAATTACGAAAAAAGTATACGTATAAGTGCACTTTTTTGGCGAATTTTGTACTAGACCCAACATCCATGTGTTTGTAAATCAAAGACTAATAATACAAAATGATTGCTTGGAAGAGATCGGTTTTAGCGATAAGGTCGCCACTTGTGGCACTAACTCGTAAGTGTTTTCTATTTCTTTGTAATTTTCATTTCTGGTGGACACAACAAAGAGTTCTATATATAGAGTTCTATAAGAGTATCTATGTTTAAATTTGGTATCATGTTCATATGCCTCGAGCTGGATACGGTCTTGTTCTTACAATAATGATGTATCTTGAACCGTGATCGTCACGGTTTCTGATTTGAACTTTGGTCATTATCATTAACTATCAAACTTAAAAATAGAAACTCATCTCATCTGGCTTGTTTCTTGTTTTCTAAGAAAATGGACGTTGTTTGTATTTGCGATTTAAGCAAAACTACCATTAGCATGGAACTTTTACTTCATTAAAACAAACCAATAGATCGCAAATTTCGCTACCCTTAGCCAAATTGTTGTATTGTCATGCACCCGAGTTTTCAAATCAATTCGACAATTAGAAGTAGGTAATATCGACTTCCAAGATTTGTTTTCATTGCTAGTTTGGTAAGTGAAACAAATCATCATCATCATCATCAGCCAGAAGACGTCCACTGCTGAACATAGGTCTCCCCCTTTAACCTCCACACTGAACGACAGCCTGCCTTGTGCATCCACTGTATGCCAGCGACTCTCACAAACAAATATAAAGAGTTTAAAAATAACTTTATCAGAGTATTTTTTTTGTTTGTTTTTGTGTGTATGTCACGCGATATCTTCGCTAATTGTAAACCATTCTTTATTTATTGAATAGGCTACATTTCGAGGCCCAATTAAATTTGAAGAAAATTACTTCCACGGGTGGAGAATTATGAATCCCGTTTATTGAACTACCCGTAACCGTTCCCCTGAAAGCGGGGAATGGCTCTCGTTCGGGACGCTACATGCGTCGATACATTAGCCTAGTCGGAGCCGCAGAAGACGCCAAGCGGCTCAAGTATGCATCACTATCAAGTGAATATGTCTTTCTGGTGTGAACCCTCAGACAATGACACACTTGATGGACAGTGCAGTGCTCATTCCACAATCTTACCACGGTAAATATCCCGTAAATAATCATATAACTTTAGTGCAGCGTGTCCTACAACTTGCACACTAGACGACCTGAATGAAGCCACGGAGAAGGCCATTGGGTAGCAAAATTTTCGTCCAAAAACTGAATTTGAAAACAACATAATAATCTACGAAACATCGACTCGAAAGAAGAAGTGAATATGGTTTTATGCCGCTTGGCACTTTTCTTGATACAATCGAAACTTTTCGTGTCCTACAACTTGCACACTAGACGACCTGAATGAAGCCACGGAGAAGGCCATTGGGTAGCAAAATTTTCGTTCAAAAACTTAATTTGAAAACAACATAAAAATCTACGAAACATCGACTCGAAAGAAGAAGTGAATATGGTTTTATGCCGCTTGGCACTTTTCTTGATACAATCGAAACTTTTGGTCCATGGTGTCTATATACCAACAAAATTTCACCATGATTAGTCGACGCCGCTGGTGACGACCTGGCTCATTCCTCGCTCGGATAATTTCTTTGACTATTCAACGCGTAAATTCAGCCAGCGTTCTTAGTATTCACATACGGGCAACTACTTGTTGGTTTAAGTGTAATTAAGGTTTTTTGTTGTTGTTATGTAACTTTGTATAGTGTAAATAGATTAATATTGTAAACAATGAAATAAACTAATCTCAAATTTATTTTTCTTGTATTTTTTTTACAATGATTTTCAATGAATGATTTTCAATACAATGTGTACGATAAGAGGACAGGTATTGATAGGCAAGAAAATGGGCGCTTCTTGTCATCTGCCCTTTATGCGTCATCAAGAACCCTTTCGGGGCCATTAAGCAATGTTATGACATAATGCTTCAAATATAGATTGCCCGGCCCTAAAATTTTCCGAAGTATCCCGGGAGGCCATTTTCGCATTCAGTTTTATAGATGGCTAAACTTGGGTCGTATATTGGAACTAACTCAATTGGAATACTTAAAGAGGTCGAGATTCTCTATCGTTCAGTGTTTAAAGAACCTCATTGTGTAGAGTTCGAAGCGTGAAGCCATTGTGCATTTTGGGTGTGTAAGTCGCGGTCCGATACACTTGACATGTTGTACCAACAGAAAGACATTGAAGAAAGTGACCCTGTTCATAGTGCAATAGGACTAGCACATGCCCAATACATTTCTTTGTGGAAATATTTCTGTTTAATCAGGGTTACACAAAACGATGGCATTAATACAAAAGGTGTTTGTATTTATCACTAGCTGACCGACAGACGTTGTGTTGTCTTAAAACTGTCAAACCCGCGAAGTAAAAATTGTCGTTACGTTTTCTGAAATTTTCCAATTTTCAGCGCAATTTTTCTTTCCTTAATAATCTTTTACAAAGTATTAAAAACTTTAAAAAAAAGATGAATGAAATCGGTAAAGTCGTTCTCATGCAAATTATGGCGTGACCAAGGGAAATAGGGATTCATTTTTATATATGTAGATTATGAACTATTTTTACTAACTGAACAACTGAATTTACGAGAAAAAGAGGTGTACAATAGAAAACAAAAATATTAATAAAATAACGAAATTGATGTTTCTTGAATTGTGGTGTAGTAATAGTTGTTCATAATGAGACTTCGGCTTATTGCAATACAATACAACAACACTTTACTAATACCACAGAAAAGAAAGAAAAATTTACAAAGAATACATTAAACACAGGCATAAAAGTCATAAACCTGTATAGAAAATGTCTTTCACAAACTTTTTTGATAAGTGTCATCATCATCATTTCAGCCGTAGGACGTCCACTGCTGGACATAGGCCTCCCCCATCGATCTCCAAAAGGGCCGGTTGGAAGCGGCCTGCATCCAGCGTTTCCCTGCGGTCTCTTTTAGGTCGTCTGTCCATCTTGTGAGTGGACGTCCTACGCTGCGCTTACCAGTCCGTGGTCTCCATTCTAGAACCTTTTGGCCCCATCGGCCATCTGTTCTGCGCGATATGTGCCCTGCCCACTGCCATTTCAACTTACTAATCCGGTGGGCTATGTCGGTGACTTTCGTTCGTCTACGGATCTCCTCATCTCGGATTCGATCTCGTAGAGAAACCCCGAGCATAGCCCTCTCCATAGCTCGTTGTGCGACTTTGAGCTTGCTTATGAGGCCCATAGTGAGAGACCACGTTTCAGTGCCTTCAGTTGCATTTGATAAGTGTAAAGAAGTAAAATACAACAGGAAATTCATTGTTGAGATATTGTTGTCACGGTATAAATCAGAATGTCTATATCAGTAATGGTAGCTAATGAATGCGAAGATCTGAAGATGGATAGTCTATAATACCAACCTTCGTTAAGCCTGTCAGTCTAGTGGGAACCTAAATCAACGCTAACGCTCGTATCTCTTAACAAAGGCGTCCGTCATCAAAAGAAGTCAAAGGCACAAAAATAGAGCGACCCATTCATATGTCACCACAAAAAGCAAATACTAGCCGCCTACATCTCTGCACCGAAACACGGAAGTGCTCTTGCTACAACCATAAGTGACGGTACCTTTGAAAGTCGATATAAACTCGAACTTGGCTTCAAATTTTATGACACCAAAGCCATAGGTACATTTTGCTAAGCACTGTCGATTATAGATATGTTTTTACTTAGCCTAAAATACCTAAATAAATTCAAAATACAATCTGAATCTCAAATCGACTGGATTTCTCACTATGTCACTTCTGCAAATATGGTGTTGACTTTGTAGATTTTTACAAAAAATTAAAACCGGTCATGGGAAGTTTAATAAATAGGATTCATTCCTTTATTTTCCACCATTAGAGATGGAAAATATTAGTCAAATTTGAATGAGACCACCCTCGACATAGAACCTATACAATAAAAAATAATCATCTAAATCGGAACATTGGCGAAAAAATTCGCATAAAACACACACACAAAAAAAACCAGACGAATTGAGAACTTGCTTTCCATGACAGTTATATGATTATTAGCGGGATATTTACCGGGGTAAGGTTGTGGAATGAGCTCCCGATATTTCGGCGCATTTACATGCAACATGTTCACGGGAAGACTGAAGAATGCGGTGGTTGGTAGAAAAGTTCGAAGTAGTGAACAACCGTGATAGTTTAAAACAGTGTTTTGCTTTTATGATTCCTGTGGTAGATTTAGCAGGCAATTTAAGAATGTTTAGGGATACTTTTCATTACATACTCAAACTAAATATAAGTAGTCAAAGCAATTGAGATGTACAAAATACCAATGCTCTTTAACACATATCTACGCATGTTATTACGTCAATATTGAATAGCACAAAACAACTGCTAATGAATTGAATGAAGTAATCCCGTTGACAACCATGAATTGACAGATAAAGCACGTAACAAACCATGCCGTGTTCGAAAGCGAAACAGACATTTGTAATGCACGTAATAGACAACATGAGCTCTCGAACATTAATTGCTTTCTCTGTGACGTGACATGGACGTGACCGAGAAATTACAATCAGTTTTAGAAAAGAAGCTCTATCTATGGTTTGTCTCACAGAATCTCAGTTTATTTGTTTACTATCTCAATGTATTAGGGTGATTCCAACTGTCCTTCGATTCGCAGTGGGTATACTTATCATTATCTTCGTCTTGATGATGATTGCTTGTTATTTACTGTGTATTAGTTGTGCCAACCTACTTAACAGATTTATAGAAATGGTTAAAAGCCGCCGAGTTAGAAAAATATCAACTATCAGCCTTGACAATATTCCAAATGATGTTAGGAGAAAATGGGTTAGTAACCTCTGAAACTAACGAAAACTCGCTTGCGACTCAATAGATTCCCGCTATTAGGATAATATTATATGATGTATTAAAACTCGACACTGTAGTAAGGGACATCATTGTTTGTCCAGTTCTATTGTGTGGAGAACAACGCACTTCTCAAGAAGCTTTCAGGATAGTTGTACGTGTGTAGGGTGTACTGTACACGCGTAACTTGACTTGGTACTCATAGAGTTTAATTTCCACGATGGAAACAAATTCACAATAAGTTTTAGGAACTTAATAATATATAAACCATCTCATAGTGTTGCTTTGTAAATGATCATTGTTGAAATATCAAAAAATAAGAACGTTATAAGAATAACAACAGATATTATCAACACTCGACAATTTTCTGTTGTGGCCATTAGTAGTCTAGACAGCGCAAAAAGAGGCCTTTATTCCTAGACCCATAATTAGATATAGTATATAAGGCAGCGAAATATCGATGTAAATTGATCACGTCTAGAGCTCTCTAGATGATTATGAACCTGGACCATACTTTTGCGCTACAAACTATTACATGCCATGAAATATTTCTATTCCGTCATTATTTAGCGGCATTTTCACATCTGATTAGGCCTTGGTTTACCAGAATCACATCTTACACATCTCCAGCGTTTCTGAAGCCATACGATTATAAATATGACTTGGTCGGTCGGTCTATAAATTGTCGCAAAAATAATAAAAATCATTCAAATGGGATAGGGATAGGACTATGACATACAATCTGCGGAGCAAAATTAAATTTGGCCGCTGTCCAAGAAGCAACGAACTACTGGAGTGCAAAAAGGGAAAATCGAGTAAAATTATAAACACTTATTGAGTGAAACATGATGAGTTTAGAAATATTCTCAAAATGTGATCACATAAACTTTTTCGAATACTTCTTCGTTTCCAAAAGAATGCACTACGATCCTGTTACAGTTCTTTTAAAAGTTAAAGCCAGCTTTCCTTTATGCTCACCGAAGTGGAATGAGAACGTCGTATAACTTGATATAGGAAGGTATGGTTTATAATAGAGCCTTGGAGGTGATCGATATTGGAAATACGGGGAAGATGCTAAAATATACAATTGAAATACGCGATGGGGAATCATCAGGCATTTAAAAACGTATATTGTAAGTAGGTATATAGGTATTTGGTATTTTTATGTTATCCTTGTTTTGTGGTATTTTAATAAAGAGTTTTGTATTGTATTGTATATCACAGTTCTTACCGAAATCAAGCGCTATCTGTTCTTTCAATGATGATGATGAAGACGCATCACTCCTGTGAACAAAAGAAATATAATGATTTAGTGAAATAAATTCATTACCAAAATATGTGCGAAAGTTTTTATGATAAATCGATTCACTTAAACATGAAAGACCTTAAGTTACAGTTGTATATCTCCATGAATGATGGATACGGTATCGTGGAAAGCTAGAAATAGGTAATAATTTAAAGCACCAGAGATATTGAACTTCAAAAAGGTTCAGTAGCTTTAGCTTTATGAACCGGTGAAAATTAGCGTTCAAATGCGAACCATCAAATTATGTTAAAAACCTACGTGTAAATGACCGAAAGAAACGAATATATAAAGAGTGCCCTTGTCGAGTTTTCCAAACACCGTTGTTTGAGAAGTCCGAGTAAGGTGAACCAAAACAAATGTTGATTTAGACCGCCATTGGATGAGCTACTGTTTGTAGAGTATTAACATTCACAATGGCACTTTGTGTTCTCAAGGTCGACTTGACTGCAATGCCTTTCTTGGCACTGCAGACATTAATTAAATTAAGCCATACTTTTTTATATCAGATGGCATAAAATTGTTAGTATCTAGAGTATTAACATACACAATGACACCTTATACCGTTGGTGTTCTCAAGGTCGATTTGTCTGCATTGCCTGTTCTGGCACTACAGAATTGGTTGAACAATAATTTTTCAATATCTGATCGCAAAAAATTGTTGGTATCCTACAATACAATAGTAAACTGAATTGATGCGATTGGCAAGTGACTGAAAGCCGTCGCAGAATTATTAAAGGGAAGCTTTTGCCTAGCAATGGGAAGTTAAAGCATGATCATGGTCTCGTGTATGTATAACATAGACAATTATAAATTGATATTTTTTTGACCCCTTAAAAAGAGCTGATAATCTTCAAACGGCTGACCAGATTTTCTTGAATCATGGCTGAGAACACTCTCAAGATACCTTTGAAAAATAACTTGATCAAAATCGGTTCAGTCGTTTGGGAGCTACGATGCCACAGACAGACATACATAAGCACAAGTTAAACTTATAACAGTTTTTCCAGTCGGGGGTCAAAAACCAGTACAATGATACTACTGACGATACGTGATGGGACAGCAGTTCGAAGGTGTTTGTTGGACCTGGTTCTATGAATGAGCTGCGCTTTTGTCGGTGGAGTTACTTCCAGGATTAACGGTCTTCTGCCATTTTTCCACCTGCCTGTACGACATGACGTTTACCTTCTCTTTTATTTGGTCTGAGAATATTCTTTTTGATTTTCTGAATACCCAGAGAATTTGGTTGGGTCGAAGCATGTAATGTTTATTCCCGTTAGGATAGAACTGATAGAAGTCACCTTGGGCTAGTCACTGAACCGTCGTAAATTCTATAAAGTTCAAACTCTATTACCATAATGGTATCAAGAATTTTGCGAATTGCCAATTGTGAATAGAGCGCAGTAATTAATGTGTACCTATTATTCATATTGACCATTGCACTGTCCGAATAAATATGTCCAAGATATGACATGATACAAAGTTTGTTGAAACTCTCGACTGATCCCCGCGAATAGTCGTAAAGTTGTATCTGATGTTAGGGGTTTAGTACCCTTGAGGGAACGAGGGTCTTTGAGTAGTTTACATGGATATATGCTACTTCTTGCCAGCACCGAGTCAGCGGTTTTACTCGCCATCCTACAAGAATCATATATTTTTCCAGGATAAAAAATTATGCAGAGTTAATCCAGAGTATGAGCTATGTTTATAGCAAATTTTATCCAAATTGGTTCAATTGTTACGGTGTTGCGTTGGAACAAACATACTTACAGATATACACACAAATCTTTGCTTTTAAAATATAGTGCTATGCTAATATTATATGTTCGTGGTACCTAACGGATAACTGTGCTAAAATTTAGCTACCGAAAATATTTGAAATACTAGTAAATCTACGCTACTTGTTTTTAAATTTGGATTGTCATTCTTTTCTTTCTAACACGAAACTGGGGTGCAAGTACCGTTCTTTTAGCGATCGTCAAATTGACAGTTGAGGTCGTCAAATTCGATAATATGCAATTTTTTCAGTACTCGCTGTGATCGATTCTATGGCATTTTAGCGAATTTGACGATCGATAAAGAACGGTACTTGCACTGCTGATCTACATAGTAAACGTGGCTACAGCTATGAGTCAGGTGTTCAGTGAGTCATTGTGTTCTAATCCATATAAGGACGAAATAATCCAATTCATCTCGTCGATAAAAATAGAGACGATATCTGAATGTAATGTATGTCATTTGACTGCATTCTAAGCAAGGCAGATGTAGGGTTGAATAAAATAAAATGGAAATTCGATAAAGTACGAAAATTACATTCAAACGTGGTCCAGTGGTAAATTACGATATGCTTCAAATTAAAATCTATAACGATGTTTAATAAAACAGAGGCACAAAATACTGCTTATAATAAAACAAAACACACTCTCACCTATAAATATGTTCCTAAAAAATTGAGGCGTCGCTGTGAAAGAGACGATACAAATAGCAGATAAGCTCATAAGACGCATATAAACCCGACCTTAATGCTAGATCCAGATCGTAACTTATATACGCTTTATGGATTCCCTTTTCAGGAATGTTCATTTGAAGGCTCACACACTTAGGTATTTATGAATGGCGAGGGTCGTAAGTAGTAATCCTCTGAGGGCTCTGACCGGACAATGTAGCTGTCCATTTGAACGCCAAGCCTGTAGTTTGTGGAACTTAGATAAAAGTACAATACAACGCAATTTGATGCGACCGTTTGAAGGTTTTTAACACACGAAAGCTGAGAGCTTTTTATTTCTTTTTAGGGTTCCGTGCCACAAATGGAAAAAACGGAACCCTTATAGGATCACTTCGTTGTCCGTCTGTCTGTCCGTTTGTCTGTCCGTCTGTCAAGACTCTTTTTCTCAAGAACGCATATATGTTTGCTGTAAGAGGCAACCCTATCTTTTGTATGCAAATCCAAGAGAAGCTGTTGCAACCTTGCCTACCTTCGCCAAAAAATTAAAAACTGAAATAGATGCGTAAATTGCCTACTGTACATAGAACTTATTTTATTTTTATGCAAGTATTAATATACCACTTGTCTCTATCTTTCTTAAATATTCCATTATACTACCAGGCAATGTTGCAGGTTGGACAATAACATTGCCTTCTTTTGTTAAGCCAAATTTAAGAAGGTTTTATGTAATTTTAAGGAATAACATAACTCTATTCCCGTTGCTTAAGATTCACTCTTGAATGTCAGTGTAAATAATATATGACTTTCTTTATTTCTAAAGAGCTATTGAGAAAAAACTTCAAAATCCAGGCAAAGTTACAGCATTTTACGGTATAGCCTCAGCCAAAGTGTACTTTTTAATATAGGAAAGCCTCAGCGTAATTAGGAGGTACGCAGCTCTCGGCGTCATATAAATATTTTGCATGGAACACTATTATTCCTAGCGGAGATATTGTGGTCTTTCTTTCAGAAACAAACGTCAAAGTTCAACGTACAAATTTATACCTATACGCGTACCCGTTGACCTAGAATCATGAAATTTGGCAAAAAGCAAGGTGTTATAGAATTGTGCTATGAAAGCACATCATCATCATCATCATCATCATCATTTCAGCCGTAGGACGTCCACTGCTGGACATAGGCCTCCCCCATCGATCTCCAAAAGGGCCGGTTGGAAGCGGCCTGCATCCAGCGTTTCCCTGCGGTCTCTTTTAGGTCGTCTGTCCATCTTGTGGGTGGACGTCCTACGCTGCGCTTACCAGTCCGTGGTCTCCATTCCAGAACCTTTCGGCCCCATCGGCCATCTGTTCTGCGTGATATGTGCCCTGCCCACTGCCATTTCAACTTACTAATCCGGTGGGCTATGTCGGTGACTTTCGTTCGTCTACGGATCTCCTCATTTCGGATTCGATCTCGTAGAGAAACCCCGAGCATAGCCCTCTCCATAGCTCGTTGTGCGACTTTGAGCTTGCTTATGAGGCCCATAGTGAGAGACCACGTTTCAGTGCCGTATGTCATCACTGGTAACACACACTGGTCGAAGACTTTCGTCTTAAGGCACTGAGGTATTTTGGACGAGAAGACGTTGCGTAGTTTACCGAACGCTGCCCAGCCGAGTTGGATTCGCCGATTGACCTCTTTCTTGAAGTTGGACCTACCTAGTTGGACTGTTTGTCCTAGGTAGACGTACGCGTCAACAGCTTCAAGAACTGAGTTCCCAACTGATACTGGGGTGGGCACAACATGGATATTTGACATGACCTTTGTCTTGTCCATGTTCATTTTAAGGCCCACCTGTTGGGAGACTCGATTGAGGCCTTCGAGCATCATGCTGAGATCTTCCATCGACTCTGCCATGACCACAATATCGTCGGCAAACCGAAGGTGAGTGATGTACTCGCCGTTGATGTTGATGCCGAGTCCTTGCCATTCCAGGAGCTTGAAGGCATCTTCCATTGTGGCAGTGAACAGTTTCGGAGACATAACGTCTCCCTGTCTCACGCCTCTTCGCAATGGAATTGCCTTCGAACTCTGCTCCTGTACTCGGACCGACATGGTGGCGTTATTGTACAAACACTTCAACACTTCGACATACCGATAGTCAATACGGCATCGCTGGAGAGACTCGAGCACCGCCCATGTCTCGACCGAATCAAAGGCTTTCTCATAGTCCACAAACGCCAAACATAGTGGCAAGTTATATTCTTCGGTCTTCTGTATAACTTGGCGTAGCGTGTGGATGTGGTCTAAAAATGAAAGGTATGAAAGCACATATATAGGAATAAATCTGAAAGTTACAAATTTAAAATTATACCATTTAAAAATAATTATTTTATTACAAACTTACATTTTGTAGTTGGAATGTATAGAAGAACCTTATAGTCAACTACAAAGTTAAGTTTGTCTTTCAATATTTCAAATTTAGTTTTTTTTTGAACTCGCGCTCTGAGGGTTCTGTCCAACGGAACCCTCAGAACACGAGTCCTACTCGTACTTGTCCGGTTTTTTAAACTAATGCAAATTTGTGTCTGAACACACATTTTGGGATCGGTGGGATAGAAGTTGTTGATTTAAAAAAAAACAAAGAAAAAAGTTGTTCATTGGGATCGTATAGAACAAGAAGGGGTTGAACAAACAGTTCTAAAATAAAGACAGTTACGCGTCATTGCCAGACGCTTTATGGTAAAAACTTGTTTTTATGCTTGACAGGTTAGGCGTTTGACCTGGTGTTATGTTATGTTACGGTTTTTTATATTGATGACTTACTTATTATGGGAATGTATCTATACCTATGTCTGAACCTTTGCCTCATGTAAAGCAATATGTTTACGCTTTTGAATATTTACCTGAGCCACGTGTTTACCTCGCTGAGATTTATCTGAGTATGAATCACTTTCAAGGCAGATAGCATTATTCACGTTTACGTCAGCTTATAAAAATGATTCAACAATGAAATGAATAACGCTGACCACAACAACGTCGAAGATTAAAAATGAATTAAAGTTTTGAATGAAATTATAGTACAGAAAGATGAATACTAATAGACAAAAATTTAATACAGATTGCGAGATGAAGAAAATGGAAGTAAGCTATGAAATTTAAGCTTTTATTTTAAGTTTTCAAATGAATGAACGACATAATTAAAGTTTTCCCAATTAACGCGGTATTTGTTGCAGCTAGAGATAAATGGTGAGAAAAGATTCAAAACATAATGATCGACAAAATCGATTACAGTTTATGGAATAAAGCTGTTAGTACAGTTCAACATTAAAAGTAAATGATTAAAGAAGACAATGTACATGGTAGAGTATTCAAACACATTGACGATATAGCCTAAGTTAATGACTAAATGCTCGTTTTCTGACTCAATCGGTGACGTGATATCTTTAAAAGGTAATTTGGTGGGTCCTTCGCTTTGCGTTATGCGTGGTTGAACACTTTCCATTGTTGTCGCCGAGAGACCTTCGGTGACTGCGGTTTGCGACATTGGCCTACAGACTGCGGTCGATAGTATTGCATTAGTTAGGGCATCTATTTTATATACTGGTTACAAATGTTGATGTACTGGACGTTAAAGTATTTTTTTAATGTGCCGTTATGATAATATACTGATAAAACAGTAAGATTTTGCGGTCTTACTTAGAAACGTCAATTTAACGTTTTAACTAAAATTTATTTGGTCTCGTTTTCGCGCGAAACATTTTTGTGACGTTCGTTGTTAAAAAGGATGTAAATTTGACTATTCTGTTTTCTTCGGTACAAACTTGAGATGCGATATTACTTCCAAGATACACTGATACGAGGTTATATTAGCATGAAGCTCTCTCGAGCGAGAAGTTTAGTGAGTGCAATTTTGCAAGCACTCTAGAAACTTGTAGTGATAAACAACTTCGATTTACGCGTACAACGGTTATTTGCTCAGGATAAAATTAAGAACTTCCTGGAAAATTACGATAGTATAACAAATTCCGACGTAAAATATAATATTGAAATACACTGTTTATGTTACGAGAAGTAAAACGGAAACAGTGTGTTATATAAATACAAACAGCGTAGGACCTTACCTGCATAATATTATAGCGGGCTGCTGAGTGCAGACAAAATCCAAGCTTATCCCTCGCGGTGGTTGGTTCATTAACAAGAAGATAAGCTCATATTTACCTCGACTTAATCCTATTAACTAACATCCACAAGTGTAAGAATAACGTTACAAAATTTTGCGATTTCCTTAAAACACGTAAAATTGTTAAAAGTTTAAACAATAAAGCATTCTTTTACATAAACACTTTTTTTTAAAAGCTCGTGACCTACTCACAATTATTTTTTAATATCACAAGAGGGAAATCCAATAATGCGTCTCGAAATGTTTAATACTTAAAAAGAGTTGCGCCGTATCTAAAACTACGTCGTATCGTAACATCCTCACGTTTTTGTCAGTAAATATGTGCATAATTATTTATATTTTCTCTCAACAATGATGCGACGCGCAATGACCACGCGGCGCGCACCAACGAAGCCGCGAGTGACTGACTACCCACTGGTGCGCAGTATACTACAGCACCAATGAGTTGGTATCATTGCAAAATTTCATTCGCTCCTTCCTTACTGTATAATTCAATGACCACACCCAATCGATAGCAAATATCGAAACGTATTCAATAAATTAAAATCCACAAAAGGCATAACATACAACAGTCTCTCCACAAAGCAATCAGTCAATGTATGAATACATGCGGTTCATGGATCATTTAGCAACGAATTGAACGAGCCCAAAAGCTCTTAATCATCAACCTGTTCTATTTTTATCACAATTTTTCCGACCGAATGCCTTTCGCCCTTTTGACAGTGCGTCTTTTATTCTAACAAAGGGATCCGTCGATTTACCAAACCGGTTCCAGTGAGGTGAGGTGCTTGAGCGACCTTAACATTGCAGACCAGTGTGGATTCTATTCATATACAAGAAAAAAGTGCGTGGTGTATGGCCGTGAGATATGCTTATTTCTAAAACAAATATGCCAGAGATTTTCTACTGGTTTCATATCATACTTTCGTCTAGGCCTTTCTTACAAATATAAATAAAAGGTAATGAAAATAAAAGGTAATGAACAAAGATAAAAAGCTTTGGTATAACGGCTGGATTGGATTTAATAACTAGCTTGACATCTATTTCATCTGGACAAGCCACAAAATACGAGCTAGAATCTAGACATAATAAGAATAAGAGACATATCTAAAAAGTTAGTAGACGTTCAGACTTCTATGAAGTAAACTTTATTTCTTAATGTTTGTACTCTTTCGGAGGACCCCAAAAAGAGTAACATTAGGAAATATTTTCCTATTTCGCCTATGAACTGCGTGCTTGAATATATTTCCCATTCTATTCGCGTAATATCAAGTAAGTGGATTACAGCTCCCAATCGTTATTCTCGAGAATTTCCGTAAAACATTCTTTGAGTTGAAATTAGGATTACTCTCTCACGTTATTATGTTATTCAAAAACTATCCGAGAAACCCACGGTTTATTAATTTGTTTGTAGGCAAGCTGTTAGTGGCCTCTTTGCTTATCTCCAAGATTCTATTTGGGTCGTTCGTTGTTTGTTTTTAACCCAGTGGCCCGATTATTTGGAATTGTAAAACTTGGTATTTTAATGCTTGAACCAGTTTGAACGATATAGCATATCAATAATGGTATTGTGTTTATGTGTACGCTATGCTCGCAATACTAGCAATTGTTTTAACGCAACCTTAGCATGGCAACAACTATGCCAAGCTGTCGAAGTCGGGAGAGTCTAAGCTTTGTTATTTTGCTCAGTGAAACCTAATACATTTTAGATCTTATAACTAACTTCGCAAGTCCCAGTTTATAAACTCATAGCCCGAGTTAGTGGGCGTTATAAGGAGTAGTGTCGATGTCAGTACTTCAGCACAGTCGTCTATTGTGTGGGATGGAAATACTTGTTGGTTTTGGGTAAAGTTTAGTAAATGTCAAGAAGCTAACAAATAACAAGCGTGGAGTTCAGCTCATTCCTCGGAGGTTAAAGCAAATTACATTTCTTAACTACGACCTAACAAACCAAGCTACATTCGCGAAGTTGCAAAACACTGCCTCAACGATAGGTGAACAAATCACATTTGTATCACGACTACAATGACCTACTACTTGAAGCATTTGGAATGAGGACAGCCATCAAGAACGGTAAATACTGCAATGATCATTACGGTTTCTTTATCAGGCTGGGCATTATAAATCAAACGCCCTACGGAGCCCTTTGGCTCTCCATAATATAAATCGTAATAACTGCAGCCCGATTCATGATTGCTTGCCTAATATTCCGTAGGCTACAAATAGTAATGGGAACTAATAATCTGGAAATATGAACGTGACGCGACCCACACTATTTAAAGATATGCATTGTGAATTTGTGACACATGTGCTTAATAATAAATATGAGGAACGATACATTTTAAAGCTCGGCGGCGACGCGTGTTTCAGTGTACAAGTTGCTGTGGAAAGCCAACAGTACTAGGTTTCTCGTAGGTTCAAAATTGTCCCGTCACGCTACCGCTCCGCGGCGCATTTCAACTGCTAAAACTTAAACTAGTAAATGAAGTACATTAACCGGGTGCCGTCAGATTGTAAAACGCACGTGCCACCGCTCAGCCACAATCGCTCAAGCGAAGCAACGCCTCGCACCTAGCGAAGTATTCAAAACTATACTAACTCGAAAGCTCTACCATATCTAAAGATTTAAATTTATACGTGGTAGACCACGTGTTCGTAACGTCAGGAATTATAATAAAGTAAAAATACAGGCGGTAACGTTAAAAGTGTTTAATTGTGATTCATGTTCACACCCAACATTAAAACTATAGTCAAATCAGTTTCCGTTGCGCTACAGATAAAAATAACATTTTGCAATGGGCTTAGCGTCATCTAGGATTACGTGGTCAATGGTCATAGTCTCGTTAGAACACACCCACATATAATCACTGACACACATATGATGCAACTTTTCACGGACACCATTTGTGTACACTAGATTGTGTTATTGTAGACTATTTTTGATTTAAGAGTTGATATCCCGTCAACTTGCGTTGCGTTGCTTTAATTTGTGCGGCTATGACAAACAGTGCCAAATTCATATGTTGGTTATAAATAGTTGAGAATAGAAATAAGTTTAATGTTATTTTAGAAACATGATTGGTCAAGCTTTTCTCTATAGATTAACTAGCGAAAACACTAAAAAAAGTTTCACCAATCGTGTTAAATGAAATATAAATTTGGTAGTATTTGCCATAACCGCGGAAATTGATATAACGCAACCCATTGACGACATACCGACTCTTAATAATGAGCTTTCTTGAACGCAGAATGATACATTTGAAGCCAGAATACTTATATCATTGGTTACTTCTTTTCATCTTGAGATGGTTTAGGTATATTACAAACTGTTCTCAGTAAAAATTTACACTTATAAATAAATAGTCGAGACGTAGCCTTCTAAATACTTCTAATACTTATACCTACTAACTAAACTAGAAAGTTCTACACGCATGATTGTTGATATAATATATATAAATACTAAATATTACGGCAATGAACTTAAACTTATATTAAACCACGAATTATTTTCAGTAGGTAGATAATAAGGTCTACAATATAATATCAAAATACTTAACAGTAACGTATATATATAAAAGATCGGGTAAGATATAAATTATATACGATTGTAAAGGCGGTTTATGATATACGATACTCCCAGCGGGTAGATCTAACCTTATTCCGCAGCATTGCGTAGGCTGTAAAGTTAGTGCTCGACAATGTAATCAGAAACATGATATTTGCCTCCAATTCCTTGAAAACAATGTGCTGGTAAACAACGTACGACAAAGTGAATTTATTAAGCCAGGCTATTGGATATTAATGGTACATTACTGAAGCGGCAAGCAATCCAATCACAGGGCTCCAGCGATAGTCGCCAGGCCATGTTTATTGTTGTGTTCAATTCTAACGTAACTTCAGTGCAATTTACTTCTTCTTAATGGAAAAACGTAATTGTACCTAAAAAAGTATAAAATACGTTGAAATTTAAAACGTAATATGCTCGGTATGAAAAACTTATTGATACCCAAAGAGGTCTGAATGTTTTATTGTGCATACATTGAAATAGGGTTTTATAGGCTTGAGTTTGACCGCCACCTCGCCTGATGTTAAGCGCTAATGCGGTCTACGATGGAGTAGAAGAAATCGAATTACTCGCGATTTGAAAAAACCTAGATCGTTATTATATCGGAGAACATATTCAGGCAGTCCATTCCACATACTAGCAGTTCGCACAATACTAACCATGAAGCGGTGCCGCCTTTTTGTGTCCACTCTGGCAGTGCGATTGCCACAGCCTTCCATATCCAACTGCTGGCCTCTCTCTTGCTGTGCCATCTGCCCCGGTCCTGTGCTAATCGAGTCCAGGTTCAACCCGCCATGGTGACTGTATATCGTCGACCCATCTTGCAGCCGGACGAACAATGCTCCGTTTACCTTGCCTTAGCCACCGTCAGCCATTACTCTATCACAACCTTACTCCACCTGTCCACTACGTGAAAGTCTGAGACATTAGAAGAGACAAAAAAAGGCCGTTTATTTATTAACTGCATAGCCAACGAGGTCAACGATAGATTACAAATGAGACGGCACCTGGTAAATACGTAGTACGCTCCTACTGTTATTAATGAAACCTTCAATTTAAAAAAAAACGGGCAAGTGCGAGTCGGGCTCACGCACTGAGGGACCCGAAAAACATTAACCTCAAATGGACCGTGGACCTTAGTAGTCGATATTAATTTCAATTTGATACCTGCATGCGTTCCTGGGAATATGGGTTTGACTCTTGACGGACAAACACATGGACAAAAAAGTGATCCTACAAGGGTTCCGTTTTTCCTTTTGTGGTACAGAACCCTAAAAGTTACGAATTAATCACATTTCCAATATATTCAGGAGACTTCTATTGCCAACGGTGGCCACACAACAAAAGCATTTATACAGATCCAAACCAAGAAATGTTTGTGTTTTCGAAATATAAGCCATAAAATCTGTTCTTCCAATCTACTCTCCAAGGAATGTTGTTAACATTTACGCGTACGTTAAAACAAAGAATTTATTTGTTATGCTTTCACCTTTTCTATTGAATGCTGTCAAAGAGAGTAATTACGGTCGAGTTTGGGTCCGGCGCTTATTCATTTGGTTTGGGTGCTGTACTGACGATACTGCTGTACTGGCGCCCGCAAAAATGTTGGTAAAAGGAAAAAGTATACAGGGTTACTGGTAACGACCCATCAGTCAGGGCGGCTTCAGTACATCAAAACAAACAACTTGTGTTCCACGACTCATTGAAATCCAAGAGAAAAAAAAACAGCTGTTTCATACATTTTGTTGGGAGTAAATTTTTTTTTATACGGAACAGTTGTTTTTTCCCTGCGAATTTTGTCGTAGTAGTACAAAGGTTGTTTGCTTTGCTTTACTGAGGCCGCCCTTACAAAGATGCTAACTGATAACCAGTAACCCTGTATATTACTGCATGTGTCTTGTAATTAATTTGGTCAGGATCAGTAAAAGGCAAAGACCTTTATAGGACACTAGCTGAATCCCGCGGTTATTCTCTTTGGAATAACATTGCAAATAGTAAAAGCATAATAGTATCATCTATAGGCGACGGTGGTTGCTTACCATCAGGCCGTCTGCTTGTTTGCCACCTATGGTAATAAAAAAAAACAATTCTCGTGATATTTTACAGGACAGTTAAAAGAGAAATCGAGTTAATTTTTTATTTCCTCCTCCATTATATTATTGAATGCACAGTAAGTGAACTCTCGGTGTCTATCTTTATTATGCACTGTGGTAATAATGATGTAGGTTTATTTTGAACGTTAGCTCAAAATACAGCGCATACAGTGGCGTTGCTATCGGAGGGCTAGGTGGTGCCGTGCACCGGGGCCCTCAAGCTCAGGGGCCCCTCGGGCCATGACCAGCAAACCTCAAACTTAGCTTGCGAAAATTACTCCCACCTTCAGAATATAAAGAACAGATGCCTTATTATAGATGTCTTATCGTGATTAGGATTGTGATCGTGATCGCGTGCCACCTCACTCACGCGCGTAGTGCGAGTAAGTAGATGCGAACGGGACGGCATGCAATCTCGATCACAATCAAACTTCTATAATAAGGCCGCATGTTGCAACAAGACTTTAATCATGGCAACTCATACACATCCATGTAATAAGTAGCTTTACACCTCTTATTCATATAATTATAATAATATTTTTACTTGATAAAAACTAACCAGTTTAGATAGGGCCCTTATTTAGTTTTAGCGCCAGGGCTTTGCTTACTTGTCTACGCCACTGAGCGCATAGCTTTCGATTCGTAAAATTCCACAAACGGAAGGCAAATAAACACATTACTATGCTGATTAGTGATACTACAGAAGGTTATTCAAATAGTCACATAATCACTAACTGCGGCTGTAGTAATTTGCCTAATCGTTCACACGTGATAATGATAAAACTCGAACGGGCGCAAATTGCCGCGGTTTTGTAACATGTTCATTTGCAATGCTAATCTATTCCGATGGTATAAGGTGACAATGCCAGCAGCATTAACCAGTTTCTTCAGCTCACAACTAATTGGAGTTCATCATCATCAGCCGGAAGACGTTCACTGCTGAACATAGGTCTCCCCCTTTAACCTCCACACTGAATTTCATATCCACGCCTGTCTACACCGAAGCTGAACGAGTACCTGCTCCTCCCACATTTACGAATTCGATGTACCTACACATAATATTGAAGTGATATGTTTATCTTTTCTATTACAAGTAAAATTTCAAATCATAATATAGAGCCATCGACACACAGGTCCTATAGAGTCACAATCTCTCAGTGGAAACAGTCAAAAAACGTCCGAGTCGTTGTACGTACATTGTATCAATAATATAGCATAGTGTTCAACGGTAATTATCCGCTATGTCATTGTAGCTCTGGCATCGCGCGGCGTTGTAATCGAATCGCGGTTACCTTGTAACTAACCAAAAAGTCTGCGCAATTTGTAGCGTGCGCCGAGTTTTGGTTAGGGCATTTTTTGGCACGATTGTGACTCTATATGTATTGTATCGCGCACATAGATTTAAATTAGTACTCACGGGAAATATGCTCGAGTTTTGCATTCACGATATTTCAGCGCTGAGGTGCGCAGCATGTTCTATAGATTTTGAATTACTTACGTTGTAAGCCGTATACTTCAAGAATAGTTATTGGCGTCGATTCTGTCATACCACTCACTAAACTAAACCAATCTGACAGGACTAAAATTATCTGCGTCTCTTTTAATTTAAATATGTGAGAAACAATTTTAGAGCTGTCAAATTTGGCTTAGTTTAGATAATGGCACAACAGAATTGACACCGTCTCAAATAAAGGTAAATTAGTATTGTAATAAAATACAAAAATAACGATACGATACCCATTTAAATAATAGAGGTTTATGGAATCTCAAAGATGTTTGTTTTACGTTCGTCCACAATATCGGGAAACGAGAAACTATTGTGAAACAAGAAATTCCCGAGAGGGAATGTGGGGTGGATTAGGATTCCCGTCGAAATCCCGAGAGAGACTTAATTTTTTAGGACGGTTTCCGCGAGGGTTCCTTTAGACGGTGAATAAACTTTGAAGTTGGCAAGCGGCCATTATTTGCGTTTACGGCGAATTCGGAAACATAAAAGTAGCTGGCTTCATCGCAGACGAATATAGAGAAGTTTATTGGTCATATATCATCGATGGATATGTTTCGCACATACTTTGCATGATGGGTTTTACCAGTGGAATGCGGTGGAAGTGGATCTAAACAATATAAGATATATAAATAATCCCAAAGACTCGTACACAATGATTTGGGTCGTCATAATTACATGATACGCACTGCCCAAGAATGGAACTCCCTGCCGTCCTCCTTATTTCCTGAGGACTACAATCTAGGCATCTACAAGGCTAGAGTGAACAGATTTCTACTAGATCAACGTGTTCCATCCTCGGCCACACCGTCGCCTACCATCAGGCGAATTGGAGGCCAAACGTAGATCTATTCAAAACACATTAGAGCTTTGTATTTAATATTTGGGTAATTTTTTTTACTCACACGGTCATCTGACCCCAAACTAAGTAAAGCTTGTGATATGGCTGCCAGAAACTGATATATATATATATAAATACATATATAGTTTTAAATTTAACAACCAGATATAAAACAAACACAAATGTTCATCACATAAATGTTTGTCCTAGGTGGGAATCGAACCCACGCCCCCAAGCTCAGAAGGTAGGTTCACTACCAACTGGACCAACGGGCTATCAATTTACATCAAAATCTTCTACCACACAACACAACACAAAAAGTATTTGCTACTTTTATGTACTGTGTAGATTTAAGTGGTGTGGTGTTGATTTCAGTGTTTTGATAGTGTAATAGTACAAGATAAAATATATATCAAAATATTGGCTTTATAAACAAAAAACGCAATCATAAGCAAACGCTTTATTAAAACGATATTAACTTCAAACATGGTCCGTAAGGTCTTGTTTGTTTAATCCCCCGGATTGGTTAGAACGACAAATAGATTTTTTAAGCAAATAAGTCCAAGGTTGTCTCTTTTACCATATAACAATGAACGACATTGAAACTGGCGACGGCAGACAGTGTCGACGGAAATAAAGAAGGTTTTACACCCTTCAATTTGTGAGATACGAGTACACAGGGTTGAGCGGAAGTGTGGTAAAAAGCAGAAAGGAGGTCATTATCGCTATCACTATGGAAATAACCCAGATATCGCAAAAAACAATCAGCTGAAAAATTTCATTCACGCTTAACAAAATGTATGAAATAGCTGAATATGTTTGACCTCTTTTCGGATAACCACCGTTCCATGTAACCCTGTATTGTATGACTTTTAAGCACTATTTCTATTACTCTGATAAGACAATCCTGAGAGTCTATTCCTACTCGTAAGGTGGATATTGATTTATGAATTCATGCATTATGAATTTGAAATCAGAAAAAAAAAAATAGTTAAAGTTTTGTTTTCTTATCTTTGCTATGAATTTTAAATTTTGTATTACGCAACCCTGTTTCATGGAAATTTTCGTTATACCAATCTCAATATGCAAATGAAATGATTCCTTATTGGACAGCTTTCAGACACTGTAATAGTAATAGTAATAGTAGCCTTTATTTACAATCTTACAATGTATATATACAAGTAAATTATGAACTATCTTATTAATCTTAAATTAATTATATTCTGTATTAGACACCGGTATTTAGATTGTCTTGCGATCCCGCAAAGGCCTCCCCTAGAGCTTTCCACACCTTTCTATTATGGGTCATCCTCTTCCAGGTGACCCCCGCTATCTTCCGAATATCGTCCTCCCATCTAAGACGCTGTCTCCCTTTCTTTCTTTTATTTTGTCTAGGACACCATTCAGTTACATCTTTAGCCCATTTTTCTTTGTGACTCCTTACCATATGACCTGCCCACCTCCATTTTAGTTTCCTTATGCAATATTTTACATCAGTAATTTTAGTTTGATTTCGTATTGTTTCTAGTTTTATTTTGTCCTTTAATTTAATGTTGAGCATGCTTCGCTCCATACTGTGTTGACAGGTCTCAATTTCGTGCATATTTTGTTTCGTTAGGCTCCATGTTTGGCATCCATATGTCATGATGGGTAAAATACATGCATTAAATATTTTTTGTTTAGATTTGAGTGGTACCTGTGGATTTTTGACTATTTCTTTGAGGGACCAATATCTTTTCCATGCTAGCTGTACTCTGTTTTTTATTTCTTTTGTTGTAAGGTCCTTTCAGACACTGTAGTGACATTTAATTAACAATCTTTTAAGTTATATGATTATTTACGGGATATTTACCGTGGTAAGGTTGTGGAATGAGCTCCCGATATTTCGGCGCAGTTACATGCACCATGTTCACGGGAAGACTGAAGAACGCGGGGGGTTGGTCGAACAGTTAAAAAAACCACCACGGCAAGTCTTACCACGGTAAATATCCCGTAAATAATAATATAACTAGTAAACAACAGTGATAGTTTAAAGAAATCTTTTAATAAACAAATGAGTGTATATGTGACTATGGAAACTGGAAACTGTTCGAATCGCCAGGAATTAAAAAAACGTGAAATACACGCGATTTGTATTGGCAGTCTTCGACGAAAATAAATGAATGGACAGGCCCAGAAGAAGCGCATTTTTGAAGAGTACAAAATGAGCGCCGGCGCTCACTTCGTTTCAGTTGGTCTCTAGCCCTAGGGAGTGGAACACGTGTCTATTGTTATATGATAACGAAACATCTGACAAAATTATGCCTTCGAGTGCTTGCCTGAAGTGTAAACACACAACAAAAAAACAGCTATAAGCGTTTTGTAACATATGTACTGTACATTGTTTTAATTAGGTTTTGAAGTATATGTCCGACGGTTTTGACTCGTTTTTACCGAACAAGTTCAATGGTTATGGCCCGTCCATTCATTTTATTTTGATCAAAGTTGGCAGTAATAATATGATTATAACAATGATTGTGATGACACTGGTAACGAAGCGAAATCGACTCCTACACATTGGCACAGGTTCAATGCACCTCCATTCACATGTCGTTGGCATCGCAAATATGTAAACTAAGCCACAAATGTGTTGCTTACTTAACTGTCCAACAGTAATGATTGGTTTAATTTACGAGTTTACGCGAAATTTTTTAACTGAAATGTGCGAAATATGTGATGACTTAATCACTTACGAATAACACTACCGAAAGAATATCAAGGACAGTTATTTTTGTTTGAGTTTTTAGTTAAAAACATGTTTTGCATCAATTTTAATTTTCGCACTTAGGCGGCGTTCACCATTTTAAGCAATCTCCTTCGCATATTTTCAATAATTTTTTTTGAAGATTATTCGATTTTTATTACATGTTCATTGAGTGAGAATTGAAAATAAAAACTATTGAGCATTATTTTTAAAATAACATGGCAAATAGCATAAATCAATTTTCCGTTTTAAATTTCATAGGACGGCGGTGGATATCGAAAAAAAAAACGTAATTGAATCGAATTGTTTTTTTTTTCTCTATATCGTCCCCTAAAATAAAATCCACATAAAATTACTATGTATGCCTAATCGTTTATTTATAACCGTCATACCGAGTTTAATCTTAGAAAATGTGCGAAATAGATAAGTATGAACGGTGAGCACGGCCTTATTTATTTTTAAATTTATTTATTTAAGGATCAACAAAATTTAAAACATGATTATAACAACAGCGATTAATCTTATTTAAAATCCTACATAACATGTTGAAACATCATATTAGGCCAAAGAAAAATAACGAGTCATCAAAATTTCATTTAGATTATAATAAACTGAGAACAAATACAATCTCTTAACTAAATTCAAAGAACTTGCACAAAGAGCCTAATCGACTCTCAAAAGAGATGACTGTAATTTAGGCTCTAAAGATATTCTGTCAGAAATTAAGTCAGTATTATATTTTATGCTGCAGCTGGCGTCTTTGCACAACTTATTACGGCTTGCGATTCACACTTCTTGCTCGGTGGTCAAATTTGCATATTTCACATTTAAACGATAGGAAAGGGTGTACAAAGCCGAAAATGGTCCATAGTATCCATCATTACCAACAACTTTTACTATGAGACCAACCCTGAAATCGTTAAAAAATATCAGCTGTTCCACACATTTTGTCGAGTATGAATTACCTTTTTATTGTAATTTTTTCGCTACATCAGTGTTGCTCCCATAGTAAAAGTTGTTCGTATTGACTATGGACTCCTTTTGGCTTTGTACACCCATAACGCGTAACCCAGTGTTTTAGATATTAGAAATGCTTCATCTGTAGCGATAGTGAACGATAAGCGATGACGGCAAAACTTTGGTGTCACATTGGATGACAATCAGTTGTATCGAATTAATTTCACTTTCAACGTTAAAATATTTTGGCAAAACGACATTGCAATATGCACGCAAGAAACGTACGTGAAAGTGTAGACAATTTATTAGCCAGAACTAATGGCGTTAGCTCATATTCATTACCCTCCAGTTTGGTAGCATCTGTGAGCCATTTAGTATGTGGCAGCATGTAATTTACGTGTATTACGGAGATAGATCGACGACGGCAGCCTAGATTAGACTAGCTTAGGACAGGAAAGACAGGTTCAACAGGATAAAGGCCAATGAAGAAAGGAGAAAAAAGGCTACTATATTAAGCCAGAGTCAAATAGTATTGAAACTAAGTATAGGGTTCCTTTATTTTTTTGATTGCGTAAATTTTTATCGCGCAGTCAGTGTCGTTATTGTTCACATTAACTCACATTTAATTTATTTTTGTATTTTACGAGTGTTGCCTTTCATCCTTGTTCCAAATAAAAAATGATTTTATTCTCTGTGACAAAAAAAAGTTAAAGGTTAAAAAGAAAAAAACCGGACAAGTACGAGCACGAGTCCAAAAAAAAAACTAACTGAAGTTGAAATATTGAAAGACAAACTTAACTTTGTAGTTGACCATAAGGTTCTTCCATACATTACAACTAAGTACAAAATGTAATAGCAAAATAATTATTTTTAAATGATATAACTTCAAATTTGTGACTTTCGGATTTATTCCTATATATGTGCTATAACACCTTGTCTTTTGCCAAATTTCATGATTCTAGGTCAACGGGAAGTACCCTATAGGTTTTGATTTCCCTGTGAAATCGCAAAATATGCGACATAAACGTTCATATCTTTTGATTGCGTTGACTTACGACTATAATTTTTTTATAGCCGAAAGAAACCGTAGACCCAAGTAAATAAATCTCTAAAAAGTATAAATTAAAGTCGCTTTCCGCGTCTGTATTGCCCCTAACTCCTCCTAAGCCACGCAACGGATTTTGATGCGGTTTTCACCATCAGTTAGATAAATTTCCACGGAAGGTTTATATATATAACTAGCGACCCGCCCCGGCTTCGCACGTAAATTACACCCGTGCGAAGCCGGGCGCGCGGGTCGCTTCGTATAAATTTCAACTTGATACCTTTACGCGTTCTTGAGAAAAGAGTCTTGACAGACGGACAGACAGACGGACAACGAAGTGATCCTACAAAGGTTCCGTTTTTTCCTTTTGAGGTACGGAACCCTAAAAAAGAGGTAAAAATATTTTTTTTCGAGTTTTTCCTTCGCCATCCTATTAAAATATCAACACGAAAATTCATCATCATCAGCCAGAAGACATCCACTGCTGAACATAGGCCTCCCCCTTTAACCTCCACACTGAACGACAGCCTGCCTTTTGCATCCACTGGATGCCAGCGACTCTCACAATGTCGAGTACACACGAAAATTACTTTATAATAATACATGAAAACCGCCCGAAAGAGATTTATCGGGTGTATTTTACATTATTTTAACTTTTCTAACACTGCAGTGTCTGTGGTCACAAGTAGACTAGATGACGGATATCTATAGAAATGTTATGAAATAAAAAAAAATTGAACTAAAACCAACTTTATTACTATACCTACAAATTTAAAACAAAGATTAAAAGTCCTCATCAAAACTTTTTCTAAAGGGAACCAAAAACCAAAACGTCACCAGTGCAGTATATTATATTTTTGGTTTTGTTGATTTTTCAAAAAGCGCTGTGTCAATTTTGTTAAAATTCATACGGGACCAACTCTGAGGTATGGCCTACCAAACAAAAAAATAATCATCAAAATCAATTCATAATTAGCGGAGTAATCACATAACAAACATACAAAAAAACATACAATCGAATTGATAAACTTCTCCTGAAGTCGGTTAATTAGTTACAATAGTACCGCCAATGAATGATGCTTCTAGACACAGTGGACGACTACTGCGTAAATAGGGAACATCATCATCAGCCAGAAGAAGTCCACTACTGAACACAAGCCCTACCGCCCTACCTTTGACCTCCATACTGAACGACAGCTCGCCATAAGTATCCACTGGATGCCCGCGACTCTCACGAAGTCGTCGGTCCATCTATACACATAATATATAATATATAATATTTATGTACAATTAATTTTTATTGAATTTTAATCCAAGATTTTATGAATGTTGACATTTATCCAATTTTAATCTGACATGGTATGTGTTGACATTCATTTAATTGTTGATCTGAAATTGTATGTTTGACATTTATTTAATCTTAATTTGACTATTATCTGACTGAGTGTATTTAATCTCTTTAATTATTATTATTTTGCTTATTGTAGGTAATCTTGTGACATTTGTTATGATTTTGTGTTTTTAAAAATGTTATTGATGTCATTAGTGTAAATCGTTTTTGTGCGGTGCTAATTTGAAATAAATAAATAATAAATAAATAAATAAATAATCTAATGGGAGGCCTACCTGGGGCCTTATGGACAACAGCTATTACAGGCACCTAATCCACTCAGTTGGAAAATCACGCGACCGCAAACCTTATCGCGCCCAGATACGATTTGCGGTCGCGTGATTTGTCCGTAAGGCCCCTGTGCTGCATCTTCGGTTCGTTATCGTGGACATTGGGAATGTTTTGATTTTAAAAAAATCTGAAAAATCATTGGCGTTCAAAACTGTTTAATTTCAATACTGAGAATATTAATTCCATTTAGTTATCAAATTTAAGTAAACAAAATTTGTAATGTTATCCGACGTAAATTTAATTGTACTGGGCAGCTGTTAATAAATTTACCTCGAGCTGAAATAAGGATAACCATAGTAATTTGCTATACTCTGAAATAGAAAAGGTCACAATAATAAATAATATAGTTACCCGAATGAAGTTAAATGTAGACTGTGGACGACGTGGGTAGGCATCTCTACATAATATAAATTAAAGTTGGTTTCCGCGTGTTTGTCTGTCTCTATGGCCGCTAACTCCTCCTAAACCACGCTACGGATATTGATGTGGTTTTCACAATCAGTGAGATAATTTTTCAAGCAAGGTTTACATAATAATGTGTAACTAGCGACTCGCCCCGGCTTCGCACGTAATTTATACCCGTGCGAAGCCGGGCGGGTCGCTAGTTATCTATAACAGAATGGCGCAACACCAGGAATTACCAGAGTCCATTATTACAACCTCAGAGCGGAAAACCAGGGACATATGACAAGGTGGCGTGGCGAGTGCGAACGCATCAGATTTAGATACGCATATCTCATACGCTTGATGCCTCTTTATTGGAACTCATCCTGCAGACGAACTTGCCACCTTTATTTTTTGTAGTATGTGGACCAAATGTGGACTAGTTTTTTATATAATTATATGTATAATATATAAATAAATAGAATTAGTTCATTGGTGTGTCGTACTTGCAGTTTTTGCGTTAATAGTGAAAAGAAGTGGGTGAAACATGGAAACATTTCAACATGAACGAAAATTGTACTATGGCATATCTCCCTAGTTTGTCTGATCTGAGATTACAACAATGACGATTTGTGAAAAATAACACGCAATTTCTGTTTATCTGACTGCCATCATTAAGGAAATACTTCCTTACCATCCATAGGGATACGGTAGTTAACAAGTTACGTTGGCCAACTCATAATGTGACGAGAAGGCAATTTCGAGACCTACTTCTCAGACATTAAGAGCTAGATTGGCTCGAATGCGAGTTTTATTGAGTAGGAAAACATTCCTAAATCACGTAGATAGTCGCCTTCCACGCATCCGTGAGGTCTTTTCTTTTGTTGGTCGCACAAAAAACGACTGTCAATCAAATTGCGACCTGTTTTAGGACACGTGCTAGACTTGTTTATAATTCACGGTGTAGGCAACTTTACTGTTAGTTGTTAAGATTCTAGTTCTTCTGTGACAGTTTTTTTTTATTAGTGAATAACATACATGTTATGCACAGTTGTTTTCGTATTTAGGGTTCCGTACCCAAAAGGTGCAAAGTATAACCTGCGACTGTTTGTAACTCTGTGCGTCCTACAGTCCTAATTTCTATTCACCGCCAAGTAAAGTAACGACGGGCGAGGCCGGTACTTGGATGGGTGACCGCCTGGGCGTTTATGGGATGTTGTCTTTTTGCACTACTTTTCGTACTTTTAGTAGCTAACAAGTTATGTGATGGTACGGAACCCTCAGTGCGCGAGCCCGACTCGCACTTGGCAGGTTTTTGTTTACATTGTTATTGCAGCTGTCAGAGCAAATAAATGCTTGGACCGAGTCTTTGTACCTGTCAAAGATTAATGTAACAGCAATAAAATAAGGAGACATAGTTTAGTGTTCCCAAGTTTTCTCATTACCATATGAATTCCATTATTAATATAGGAAAATTTATTACAGTTTTACAATCTTCTTATTGCTAGGTTAGGTTTTCAAAAACCGGTGATCGTACGAGAACTGGTTGTGAACAGAAATTTGACACCGACTCGCACTTGGCCATTTTTTTTTGTTATTCTTTAGTTAGAGTGTGTACTATAATCATGCCAAGTTTGACGCTTGTACGTATTACCGTTTTTACATTTGAGCTAATACAAAAATACATTAAAAATACATTTGTTGTATGGGGATCCCCGTTTCGTTTTTACTTTTTTATTATTTCTTAATTAATCCGCCGTACATATTCTGTGAAAATTTCAACTGGCTATCTATTACGGTTCGTAAGATACAGCCGTTAATAGGTAGGATAGACAGACGGACATATACGGACAGACAGACAGACATCGTAGGCTTAGTAATAGGGTCCCGTTTTTACACTTTGGGTACGGATCCCTATAAATGGCTTATTGAAAACATTTCCTTTTTATATTTCATTGAAGTATAATTATCGGGTACCTGGTACAATTTTACCAAGCAAAAGTAATCAGAATTAGTGGTTTTCATTCAACTTTGTACACCGTTATTGCAGCTGTCAGAGCTTGGACCGAGTTTAGAATAAGCAATAGTTGGGCAACTGAAACAATTTGGCCTCTGTGGAATACAAAGCTTCTAACAAATTCCTTGGTATTTTCTCGTTAGCTAATGAGTCAGTGAGAAATTACGAGGAAGAGCAAAAGCTATGTCGTCATCGGTCGTGATGTTTATGATTAGACTTGATACCCAATAGAATACGCAGACTGGATAGTCACGGCCTAATCCAGCATCAAATGTTTGGTGTCTGTCCTAAGTCCCCTCATCGGGGCAAAGGGTTCAGTGCTTCGTCAATATCCTTGGTCACGAATTTTTGCCCTGCTTTTTTTTACTACAGACTAGGCATGCTTTGGACCACAATATCACCTGGTGGGAAGCGGTGATGTGGTCGAGGGTGAAGCACGCTTGCCTAGGAAATACCTATTCACTTTTTTCTTGAACCACCCCGGATTTTACCTGCTCGGAATGAGAGGTAAGGAGTTCCACACCTCTGCTGTTTGTCGGTTCAAATAAGTGCATTGGAAACGCTTAGTGCGTCTGAATAGAATTTCCACCAAGAGAGGGTCTCCTTGTCGCGCGTGTGGTACTGTTAACCCGTCGAATGCGAGCGAAGGAGTTTTTTTATGGCTAAAATGGGGGATTTCACTTACATTTCAGAAAATTAAAAAAAAAAAGTTTAAAAAAGTATAAAATACGTGCATAATATTATATACCATTGGTATTGGTCTTCTTACACACAATACGCGCATCGGAGCAGTTGTTCCTTACGCCGACATGCGGTGCGTAACACATTTGAGGGGTTAAGGAAGAATGGTGATGGCAGTATTAGGTCGTGCAGTTGTTGTGCACACTCGACGTAGTATATATATATATTCTGTAAAATACCGACAGGCTAGCAACTTGACGCCGGTGCGACAGGTTCTGTAGCCTGGTTTCCACCACACAAGATATTATTAGTGATTTGCACGACTTTGTATTGAGTCCAAAGCCTCAAGCTGGTACTTAGCAAACAGGAGGAATTCTTTGTAAGACAAGTAAATCATGCTGTGTTATATACAGGGTTACTGATAATCAGTTTGCATCCTTTTAAGGGCGGGTTCAATACGTCAAAACAAACAACTTTTGTTTTAAGTCTTATCAAAATTCGCGAAAACAATCTGCGGTTTCATTTATTTTGTCGGGAGCGAATGATTTTTTTGTATGGAATGGCTAATGTTTAATCGCGAATTACGAAAAGTCGTCGAACTAAATCTTTGTGTTGGAGCCGCCCTTAAAAGGATGCTAACTAATTACCAAGTAGCCCTGTATATAAAACTAGTGAATAGTGCTCACTTGGATAATTTTATGACCATTTGTGAACATGGCAGTACGCCAGACAGAGTTCTAGGCTAACAAGGGGTCAGCCCAATACAATCAGTTTTCTTCTGTCGTTTGCCAAACTACTTGCATTTCCGGAACGGTCTAGCTAGACTGCCCTTGACCTTTACCTCGTTTTATCTGCTTTTATTATTGTATCCTTTAAATACTTAAAAATATATATACTTACTATAGAGACTTATTTTGATCAGACATCAAGGTTGTACCTACATCCTGTTGTATCTTGGTGAAGGGCGTTAAGTACGGTACGTAAGAAAGACACGATACGTTTTGCAAGTGGCGGACTCATAAAAATTTGTCTTGCGCTTTGATTCCACTTTTATCATGCGAACTGCTAGTCTGTGGAATGCGCTGCTTGAATGGGTATTCGCCGATAGTTACAATCTGGGTGTCTTCAAATCACGAGTGAATCGGTTTCTTCTTAGGCATGCGTGCCCAACGTAGACCGCATCATCGGGAGATGGCGGTCAAACGCAAGCCTATTGTTTTTTTTTAAACTGGCAATTTTTTTTCTTCTTATTTTATAGGCGTCGCCCAGATTTCAGTTTGCTGTCCACCTGCTCCTGTTTACCATCAACTAATTTAATTTACTAACGACTTTTGGCCAAAGAAAAGAAGAAAAAAAATTTGTTGTCTTTTCTGTGTTTTCGCCAATCTTTTTGCTGACGCCAATGAGGCTGGAAACATCAGTGGCGTTAGAGGACTTTCTACTACGGTAATTTTGTCATTACGATATTCATTGTCTAATATTTAATCATTTAAAAAAAATGCGCAATCTATAAAGTTTCTACAGGCCAGTCCCGTTGAATTTAAATTGATAAGAAAAGCTTATAAAATTATAAACAGACCTGTCTTTATCTTTCGACCTTTAAATATTGATAGATTTGATTTAGAGCTGTAAAATAATCACGATTAATGACTGTGGGTGAAGTCGGGATAAGTTGCCGGGAAATTTGAACATGTTGTATGCGTTACCAAATAATTTGATGAATCCTTACGATGCGTAATCCTTACTGCAAAAGCCGCGTTTGGGCATAAGCCGAGCTTCAGTTGAATTCTCATATAATCATACAACTATAAGCAACCAAACAAAAATTTGTAAATACCTTGTGGTCGAAACACGAAACAGTGATTAGGTGAACAGCACGCAATATAGTCAAAACTCCACAGAACTCACTAACAATAATCCAATATCTGAATGCACGAGGTAACCTCCGCGAGGAGTGGAAGACGCGACGAAGCACGTCCGCCTGAATTGCGCGCCAAACCGCGACTGAAGTGAACTGACTGAACTGACAGCGAGCGAGCGCCGCGCCAAGCGACCGCAGGCAGTACGATTTGCCCGGGAACTTGCCCAATACCAGTTGATTGCTTGCAAACGACTCATGTTAGATTTATCTCGTCCATTACCGTCTCATTAGTCTAACGATTGGTTAGAATAGTTACAAGAACTGTAATGAAACAGACATTTCTTTTAGCACCGAGAACTTATTGGGCAGCATATGCGAAATACAAGTTTAATTAACCTGTCGATTGGCAAACACTATAAAGGCAATGAGGAAGCCGGCATTACGATATGCATCTGTTTCACAGCCTCTGAGATTTTCTTAATACGCAGCGATATAATTGTATTCGACAAACAATGGATTGTAGACTCTGAATCCTTGACCAAAGAAATCTGTTTGAACAATTGTGAAGTAAAGCTTCAGTCTTTCTGTAAACATCTCACCAGTTTGGGGATTTGTGAAAAATTGTGTATGATATTCATTGATAATTTTAGTGTGATACGTCATCGTCTTTAGATTTTTCACGCCTTAAATGAAAGTATACGTAACCGTTATTTGTAACGTACACCAAAATTCAATTAACGCTTTCATACAAGTTACGCTAGAAGCGTTTTAAAGTTGCTTTTATTAGAAACTTACAAAGAGGTGATTGCGCGGTTATTGAATTAGTCATGGAGCACACAGTCGTGTTTGGCGATTGCGCTTGCCGCGCAAAAGTTTTGGCGCTAACTCGATGCGGTGTCCCTGACCCGGCAAGCCTTCGTTTCATGCTCGCCTGGTACTTCATGCGTCGTTAAAGGAACTTTAATGAGGTTTATTTTTCGTATATTTAAAAAGGCTTTCGTTAGCCCCGTCAGCATTTGAATCGTCAGCGTCAGCTTTATAATTTTCAACGTAACAGTCACAAACTTTAGCAATTTTTCTACAGTTTGCGTGTTTTCACCGCTCATGTTCAAATAAATTGAAAGTACCAACGTACATACCCTCTTATGTCTTAGGTCCAAAAAAAAAAATAGAACATTATAGAACACTAGCTGACCCGACAGACGTTGTCCTGTCTTAGAACTGTCAAACATGCGAAGTTAAAATCGTCGTAAATATTCTGAAATTTTCCATTTTTTGCGCAACGCCCCTGCCCGCTGCGGCCCGGCCTAATGTAGTAAAGTAGCCACGTTACAACAATACATTGCAAGTATTGTGTAAGTGTGTTTGTGGATGCCTAATATTAAGTTAAAACTAATAGCAATATTATATATTCATAGTCACCATGATGTACAATTTCTAGGTAGAAGCTAGAGCACATACAACTGTTTTGACACCTATGTACCATATAATTACCTAGTTTCACAGACCAATAAAGTCATTGTATCATTGTAACATGTGTAACATTCTGTTATTGTAGTTGTATCATGGCAAGTTCTAGCGATTCATCGGCCATGTTTTGACGCTTCAATTGCCAGCGGGCCGTTTGGTTATCGGACCGAGCGAAAGTTATTCAAGTTTTGTATTCTTCCTGGCTTGTTACTAAGTTACTATGTAATGAGACCAATATACTGTTTGAATCGCAGCGTTTCTTACAAAAACAGAATTAGAATTATTGGGATTGAGAGTTTGTTAATAAATATTTTGCAAAAAGCGGTCTTCCGATTAAATGATTCTAGCTGTATTTTGTGCTTCCTTTATATGTAACAACTAGCAACGCATCCCGGCTTCGCACGGGTGTAGTCTTATTTTTTTACACCTTGGGGTACATTATGGGAGTTGAGGTAAGGATCCCTATAAAAAAAAATAGCTTATGTCACCCGGGGATAGTGTAGCTTCCCAACAGTGAAAGAATATTTCAAATCGGTTCAGTAGTTTCGGAGCCTATTCAATGCAAACAAACAAACAATCAAATCTTTCCTCTTTATAATATTAGTATAGATAAAAAAAAATGTATTTTGTAAATTTTGTATATTTGATTCAAAAGTATGTGAGAATAAATAAAGAAATAAACAGCATGCGAACCAGAGGCGTTATGGCCAAATCCTTACGCGGTCTCAAACTAACGTTAAACCGCGCAGTTCGGAAAAACACGCGAACGTGAACCTTAACGTGCCCAGACACGGTTTGCGGTCGCGCAACAATGTTTCATCATCTAAACTGGATTGCTTTAAACAGCTAGCCGTAAGGCCCCAGATCTCGCATTAAAAATAAAAGAACTACTAAAATTCACGTTTCCTGAATTGAAATTGACCGGCAAATTAAAATCGTGCCAACAGTTTCGGCCAGTAAAATTGGTTCAAAGAGTTTTGCTTCGCGTCTTCGTTGACTTTGTTACGTCCATTTATAGTTTGCTTTTGAAACTGACCAACTTTCTACTAGAGGCTATAGCATAAAATCCCATAATGAGCTATTGACACATTCACGGAAAACGTCCAAGGCTCATAAAGGCAACCCTCTCACGCGTGAAGAAGCACGTGTCGCCGATAAGAATGCGTTTGCATAAATGAATGTATAAGGAGCATACGAGTGAAAATGTTTACTCTGCTTGTTAGTTACACGGGAAACAATGGGGAGCACCAGGCTAAGACTAATTCTAGACTGCAGGGTACTGGAGACCGTGGATTACTACTGTTTGAAGCAAGAGTAACGTGTGAGGTTGTATTTGCTACATATCAGCTTAATTAGAGAACTGCGATGCTATAGACATCTCTATATTGCTTACTACATCCAAATACGGATCTATTTGGGTTGGGGGTTTGCAAGCTATGGAGTACAAAAAATATATGAACTACTGTAACGCGGGGGTTTCGCTGGTCAGGCCTGCAATGCAAAACCATTTTTATGTGACCACAATTGACTACATGCGCGGGCGACGCGGACGGTGCAGATACGAGTCTACAAGCCCGCGCCCTCTCTCGAGCCGGGCAGTCGTCCTCTGGATCGAGACAAGTCTACACCGCTCGTATTTTATTTCGCCTTGAAAAAAAATCCCCTAACTACCTGTGCATAGATTCTCTCCTACTTTATTATTTTCTGAATTATTCAGCATCAGTCTAGGTACTCTAGGCCCACAAATTGAGGTTGAGCTTTTGCCAAATAACTGATAAAGGCCCTCAAAAGGTCAGTTCGGATATTATAATAATATATCGCTCATTTCAAACAACTGTCAGCAGCATCACGCCCGGTGCAGGTGTGCTCTTGCGACATTTCGCGCTGGGAATTAATCTGCGACCCAAATTCAACCTCATATCTACTGGAGATTAAAAAGTGAGTACATCCTCGTTTAATCAAGGAGCGTAAGGCACAACTCTGACCGAAGAGTCAACGCTGCGTACAAGCAGCCGTGGAAAAGTCGGTTAATCTTCCTAAGACACAAGGTAGGGCTGGTGCGGCTGCCAATTCAGTAGAGCAGCACAAGCGACGCAAATATGCTAACCTCGGCAGTGGTTATATATTTGGGGTCGTGACATAGGGCCCTTGGAGACCGGGAGCTCACCTTATTTTCAAAAATCTTTCAGAGCGCCTGGTTAATGCGACCCGTGACCAAAATGCTGGCGTGTTTCTGGCTCAACGCATAAACATTGCCATTCAGCGTGGTAATGCCGTCAGCATGCTGGGTACGCTGTCAACTGGTAGTGGGCTTGAGCATTTCGATTGTCTTTAGACCTTCAACAGTCTATGGGCAGTCTAACTGTATTTGTAGTGTTAGCATTAGCTTGTATTTTGTTTGGTTTACATATACTAGATTCTAAATTGTACCTCATTTACTAAAGTAGAACAGGCGAGGTGCAGCGGAAGCGCAGCAAGACAATTTGAACCTTCGGTAGACTGTGAACATATTACTTTCCCAAGATTGTTGATTGAATAAGGCGTCACTTTGCGAAATTTCATTTTTAAAACTGTTTCTTTGACGAATCTAGAGATTAGAATACACTGTGTATGTATGAGTGTATTTCCGTTTCAACATTGTACCCAGTACAATAAAGAATTAGATTAGAAATAAATGAAAATCTACCAAATTCGAGAAAGGTTTACTCGTAACAAGTAACAAAGCCGAAAATTGTGTTTGGAAAGTTTGAGATATGAATCCAATAAAAGCACCTTTGTCCTAAGTTTGAAATATGTAAGCCAAAGGTCAAAGCTAAAATGAAAAAATATAAGTTAGTTACAAAGGCACATTTAAATTCGATTTTTTTACTCGGGACAAAAATGTGAAATTTTTATTTTAGCTCATTAACACCCTGGCGAAGCAAGTAAAAGCTGGTTTGCCTTTTATTTTCAGCTAAAATGTTGCGCTGAATTTTTATTTTCCTAACCGATTTCAGGAGTTTCGGTCTGTATTCTTGACCCCCGACGCAAGCAGAGGGGCGTTATAAGTGTTTATCTGTGCGGATATGTATCTGTGTGTCTGTCTATGGCATCGTAGTTCCCAAACGGTTGAACCTATACTAATTTAGTTTTTTTATTTTATTTGAAAGGTGACTTGATCGAGAGCTTTCTTATTTAAGATTCAAGGAAATCTGTTCAGCCATTTGAAGATTATCAGCTCTTATAGCAGGGGTTTTAGTTTTTTTTTTGTTTATTCTTATTATTTTTTATGTATGTACAATTGTACATCGCTTAAACCAACATTAAGTTTGTGAACCGGTTTACATGATATTCTTCTTATTATGTAGATAGAGGAAGTTCTCGAGTAGGTCTCACATAAATTTCACCAACTTTGGCTTTCATCAAGTAGTATTTTTTTAACAAACTCTATTAATATTCATATTTTGTTCGAGCGTATGCTGTAGCTGTATGTTCAAGTCAGTTTTTTGAAATTGATTATTATTGAAGTCTACTAAATACTTCCGGAGTTTTGTTCTAAATAAACAAGTTTGTAAAATAATTAAAACTACAATTGAACGTTTTTACTATCTCATTTCCAGATCTCTATTATATTAAAGTTTAATTTAATTAAGCATTTGAGCCAGCGTTGTTCCTGGCCAGCCTCAAACAGAAATCCAACGCCACGATTCTTCACAAATGCCTTTTGTGAACCGCGGCATGGTTTCAACTATTCCCGGGCTATCCCGGGCATTTAGATGAACATTTACGTGATTTATAGTCCATTTCGTGCCTGCGGTATTGTATTGAATGGAACCGAGGTCTGAGGTAAATGCTAACGATGACAAATTGCCTCTTGTCTGCTTTGTCAATGGATATGGGTGAAAAGGACGCGGGCGAAAAGCGGCTTTACCAAGGATTACAGCTAGTCTAATCCCGTTGTAATGACATAGTTTCAGGGTCGGACTGGGCCGGAAGGGCCCGAGTGGCTCCCCACAAGCCCAGACCCGAGACTGGATACCCCCTATCCTACCTACTGCCTGGCTTGCGGCAAGACCCGCAAGCCCGGCCTGTGGGGGGCCCGCGCAGGCTGGCGCCCGGTTGGCAAACGCCACCTCGACTTTATGACCAGTCCGACGGTGCATAGTTTGATATAGGTTTCTCAATGTCGGCTATAATTGATCGAGCATTGAAAACGCTTCATAATTTACGAGAACATGAGAACATTTCTGGCGTGTGCATGAATGTTTTATTTTAACCCTCGAACCAAACATAGGGTCTTATTAGTTTAACGCGTGTATCTGTGTGTCTGTCTGTGGCATCGTAGCTTCCAATCGGCTGAACCGATATTGATTATGATTTTTTGTTTGTTAGAAAGGTGAGTTGATCGAGAGTGTTATTAGCTATGATTCATGAAAGAAAAAGTGTTAAACCGTCTGAAGATTATCAGATTAAATTTAATTTAATTTTTTTTATACTGTCAGAAAGTAGAGATTTCAACGAACAAAAAGCCCACCGACTTTTTAAAAAAAGCTGATATTTTGACTTTTTTGAATTTTCGATTGAAAATTAGGGTACTTTTTCGATATTAAGTCAAAATAAGGTGAAAAAAAATTACTGTGTATTTGTGACATAAAAATTTTACACATAAATTTTGAAGTGTGTAAACAAAAGTTGTAGATCTTTTTATTACCTATAACTTTGCCATTTAACTTTTTTCCATAGGTCTTGTAGTTTGCCGGAAATCGCCCCCACTGCCCGACCTCAGATCGCCCGTAAATTATTTTTCCTTTCATTGTTGTTATATTATCTTCCTTTTCCAATGGGTTTCATCATACTATATTTAAAAAAAATTGTTTCAAAAATTATCTACCCTGGCCTAATTATCTTCAATGCCCTTGTAGTCATTAACTAGTACCTACCTAACTATTATTAACTTTCTAAGTAAGTAAATTTGTGTAATAATTGTCTAAATAAATTTTGAAATACAATATATTATGTCCGACAAAAATTATACAAAGCACTTAAAACCATTTGTCGGTTCTCCAAAATTTTAGTCATTAGTTAGGAACATAAGTCATACGCGGGTGTTTTTTATTAGGGTCCTTGTAAATTTCGCAACGAACAGAAATTTAGGTTTACGCACAAATCTGAAATTCCACGGGCTTTGTTTAGCAAACCTCGAAGCTATTTAAAAACAGTAAGATAAAACGACGAACTATTTGAATCTAATCGTGCCTGAAAATTTACCGGTTTGAAAATCGTGTTTGAGCTCGAAAAATTCGGTGTGAATAAATAAAATACGATAAATTACGAGCAAACCAAACTAATACATACATTGTTTTAAACTATCACGGTTGTTCACTAAAGTTATATGATTATTTACGGGATATTTAGCGTGGTAAGGTTGTGGTACAGTGAGTGTGTTTTGTCGGGACTTAGGTTCGAGTTCGAGTTCCAGTGATAACCGTAGCAAAAGAGTAAGAAAGAGGGTAGATCGTTATGTCTGCATCTAACTTTTTAACTGTTCTCCAACCACCCGCATTCTTCAGTCTTCCCGTGAACATGGTGCATGTAACTGCGCCGAAATATCGGGAGCTCATTCCACAACCTTACCACGGTAAATATCCCGTAAATAATCATATAACTTTAATACATACATATTTATAGCTAATGACCTTCTGACCTGTTCCAATTTCAAAAGCTTTAATACCAGTCGTATATACTAAACATGGTCGTTTTGTGGTCGTTCCCTGCGTTACAATAGGAAATAAAGTAGTCATAAAAGTGAAAGACGCAAATACGCGCATTGTATACATACTACAGTCGGGGCACATTCGTTAACTACATACTTCCTTGAACATACACAATTGCATGTACACGTATAATTAGTCATACATATTTATACATCCGCGGTTTACGGCCGGATCTGAGGACGTACTGGACATGTCAGGCTCTACACGAATAGTACCAGTAAAGTTTATATTTAAGATAACTATAGATAACATGTACTTCTGATGCTTAGACTTTGTCTTAAAAAAAAACCCGGCCAAGTGCGAGTCGGGCTCGCGCACTGAGGGTTCCGTACCACCATAAAATTCAATAACGTAATTACCAGTTATAACTTGGTAATTAACAGAAACTTCTCACCGACTCACACTTAGTAATTTTTTATTATTTGTTGTTATACTTTAGAGTGTGTACTATAATCATGTTAAGTTTGACGCTTGTAACTATTACCAGTTTTTCATTATTGAGCTAATACTAAAATACGTTAAAAAAAACTTTTTTCTTCGTATCGTAGGCTTAGTAATAGGGTCCCGATAGCACCCTTTGTTCATAATAAATTATCCGTTGTAGACGAGGAATCGTTAAAACGAATATGTGTGTCTGCGTTTACTAGCAGTGAAATCAGTAAATCGAAGTCGTTATTGTTCGAATCGCTACCCACGGATCAGCGCAAAATTATAAGAAAAAGGAAGGGAAAAGAAGAAAGAGACCTTGATGACATCATATGTGTGCTCAAAAGTGTAGATCCAGACAAAATTCCAATTTTTGTGGCGAGGGAACTGGAAAAACTACCTCCTATTTTATTTGACCATCTCGACTGCACGAAATTATTAAAAGATTTGACGCGACTAAAGGTGGAGATTGAAGAGGTTAAAAACTCCTACGCCACTGTAAGGCAAGTTGAAGAGCTGCGATCTTATGTGCATAATATGAAGTATGCATCGCTACCCCCGTCGTTAACTCCTGCTGCATGTATAAATATGAGACGCGGCGGTGCTTGGAATATCGATAGTGGCCCAATCGGTTTAACTTTGAGCCATAATGACTCATCGGACGGGTATGACTTGCAAAAGTTGTCTAATAATGTGCAAAACAGCAGTGAAACCGATGGTGGTGTGATGAATCGTAACAATGACGTCATGGTATGCACTCCGTTGTCTCGAGCGGTGTGTAATAAATCTTCATCGAGTATAGCGGTGCCTACGCCGCCGATGCCGGCGCCGGGCTCGGCGGAGCGGCTGGAGGTGCCTGTGCTAGCCACGACGGACCGGGAGACGGAGACGATCAGCTGTGAGCACAACGAAGAGGTGCAAGTTGCTCCGCGATCTACTGATGGCGCTCGTACGTGCACACAAATATCACTTGCACCCGCACCCGTACCTAACCAAGTGCAGGAAGACCAGGCGACGTCGAATATTCAATCCTGTCACGAAAACAAAGTGAATAATGACTGGCAAACAGTGAATAAGCGGAAGAAACCACCGAGATATAGGTATTTAGGCGAAAGAGGTAAAGCAGAAGCGTCTGTTTCATCTTTCAAGGCCGCCGATAAGAAAATGCCTATTTTTATAACCAATGTGCACCTTGATACCGTGGAGTCAGACATCATCGACTATATAAGGGTGAAAACACACGAAAGAGTGACATTGGAGAAAATAAATATGAAGAAAGCCATAAACCACAAAGCCTACAAATTCCTGGTGCCGGAGTCGCAAGTTGCTATATTTTTAGATGAGAAAATATGGCCGGAGGGGATAATATTCAGGCGATTTGTGCATTATAAAAATAAAGGAGCTGGCGCAGTGACGTCAGCAAGCGGCCCTTTGCTTTCCAGTTATGGGTAGTACGACCTACAAGTTTGCTACCTATAATTGCAAAAACGTCAAACGGGCGGTCGGCGATGTCCGTCGACTATGTGACGAGTGCGTGGTGATAGCATTACAGGAGACGTGGCTGCTCCCGGATGATCTGGGTTTTCTGAGCGACATAGACAGCAGGTTCAGCAGCACCGGGACGTCGGCTGTTGATACGGCGGTAGGATTATTACGCGGGAGAGCTTTTGGTGGTACAGCTCTGCTGTGGGACGCCAGTGTGTTTCCCAGTGTCACTGTGATTAATTGTGATAATCCGCGGGTGTGTGCTATTCGTGTCGTTACGCCTGAGAGGCCTTTTATTGTGGTGTGTGTGTACATGCCGGTTAATAAATCGGCCAACCTGCCGGTTTTCACGGACTGCATAGGAACTGTAAGTGCTATCAGTAATGAATATAGTAACGAACCTATTTATGTATTAGGGGATTTTAATGCTCATCCTAATGAATTATTTTTTAATGAACTGAATAGTATATGTAATGAGTTTGACTGGGTACCTGTTGATATAAAACTATTGGGTATTACCTCTGATACTTTTACGTACATAGATGCAGCGAGCGGGTCTAAGCGTTGGTTGGATCATTGTGTGTTGTCACAATCGGCTGATGCATCTGTGTGCAGTGTGTATGTCAAGTATGACATAATATGGTCGGATCATTTTCCTGTTATATGTGAATGTAATTTAGGATGTCTGACTCCTGTCAAAATTATTCCTGTTGATACTGTTAATATAGTGGGTTGGGGTGAACGGACGTCAGACCAAATTTCATCATATAGAAATGAATGTCATAAACGTCTCCGCTTAATAGATTTTCCGGCTGAATTTGTAAAATGTGCTGATCGTTACTGCAATGACCCGAATCACTTAGTTATCATTGATAAAATGTACTCTGACATCGTGTCCGCCCTATCACTAGCCGCCGCGGAGGGGCGAGGGAGCGAGCGTAAACAGAGTAAGCGTCGCCGGTCTGAACATCTTGTTGGGTGGAATAAACACGTCAGGGACAGTCACGGTAAGGCTGGGGCGAGTCTTCAGGAGTGGTTGTTGTGTGGGCGTCCTACGAATGGAGTTGTCTACAATAAGATGAGTGAGTGTAAGAAAATATTTAAATCACGTCTGAAGTGGTGTCAAAACCACCAAGACCAAATAAAAATGGACATACTTGCCTCTAAACATAATAAGAAGGACTTCAAAGGTTTTTGGAAAAATACTAATCATCTGAAGAGTCGACCTAGTCTTCCGGTGACTGTGGATGGCACAAATGACTTCAAGGGTATTGCTAATAAATTTAAAACAAATTTCGTTGTTGAATCTCCTTTGGGACCATCACTATCGCAGGCCACAGGGGGGGTGAGTGGGGAATGTGTGAATACCCGAATAAGAGCCAGAGATGTACTGAAGGTAATCACATCTATCTCAAAAGGTAAATCACCCGGATATGACGGGTTGAGTGTTGAACACATACAATATGCCGGGCCTCATATATCTAGGGTTTTGTCTATGCTGTATAATTTCTGCATATCTCACTCCTACCTGCCGGCTGATATGATGAATACTGTTGTGGTGCCAGTGGTGAAAAATAGGGCGGGGGATTTATCAGACATATCTAACTATAGGCCTATATCCCTGGCTACTATTATTGCAAAAGTGTTTGACGGCATTCTCAACGCACATATAAATCAATACCTACAGCTAAAAGACAGTCAGTTTGGTTTTCGAAAGGGGCTGTCCACCGAATCAGCTATATTGTGCTTGAAGGGTGCTGTCAAGTACTATACTGCAAGAAAAACATCTGTTTACGCTTGTTTCCTTGACCTTTCAAGGGCATTTGACCTTGTGTCGTATGATATTCTATGGAAGAAGATGCAGGAATCCCATATACCGGATGAACTAGTGAACATTTTCAAATATTGGTATGGGAATCAAACGAATTGTGTGAAGTGGGCGGGCACTATGTCAGATCCGTATAGGTTGAAATGTGGAGTGAGACAGGGGGGGTTGAGCTCTCCCTCCATTTTCAACCTATATATTAACGGACTCATCGAGGCGCTCAGTGAGCAACATGTCGGTTGTCACATAGATGGCGTGTGTTTTAACAATATTAGCTACGCGGACGACATGGTGCTGTTGAGCGCTTCAGTTTGTGGGCTCAGAAAGCTTCTGAGAATATGTGAGGGGTACGCAGCTGATCATGGGCTGATTTATAATTGTAAAAAGAGCCAGTGTATGGTTTTTCAGGGTGGTCCTAGAAAGGTGACGGGGATGCCACCTCTTTTACTCAATGGATTACCGTTAGAGCGAGTAGATGAGTTTAAATACTTAGGCCATCTTGTCACCCCCACCCTGAAAGACGACGCTGACATTGAACGGGAGCGGAGGGCGCTGTCGGTAAGAGCTAACATGGTGGTCCGGAGGTTTGCACGGTGTTCGGAGGAGGTGAAAATAACTCTCTTTAGAGCTTATTGCACTTCTTTCTATGCTTGCAGCCTGTGGGCTGACTATACGCAAAGATCGTACAGCGTCCTGCGCGTCCAGTTTAATAACGCGTTCAGGATGTTGGTGGGGCTCCCTCGCTATTGCAGTGCGTCGACAATGTTCGCGTGCGCACGCGTGGATTGCTTCTACACCACAATGCGCAAGCGAGCGACGTCACTGGTGCGGCGCGTGCGGGGGAGCCACAACAGCATGCTGGCCGCGATAGCAGGTAGGCTAGATTGCCCTTACATAAATCATTGTTGCAGCCTACACATTGCACACTGCACACAGTAGGCCCTAGTTTATTAATGTAAGGGTAGGTACTGATGACTGACTTAATTTATTGTATAATGTTGACATTTTTAGTTTAATTATTTTAAATTTCAATTGGTAATAATTATTATTAGTGTAATGTGACTAGCTACTATTATTAATTTTTTCTATTTTTTCTATTGATATTATTTTTGTGATTTGTATGAGTCTATGTTACTTGGAAATAAATAAATTATTATATTTGGGTACGATACCATAAAAAGCAGAAGTTTACATTCTGGGTTTGTCAGCAAGCGATGAGACATACTAGAGCTCCAAAACACAAATCGTCGACGTTGGGCAAAACCTGGCAAACTAAAGTGGGACTGGGCCGGCCACATCAGTCGAATGTCGGATGAGATGTGGGCAAAAACTACGGCTGAATGGCTCCCACAAGTCATACGACCATCTGGCCAGGCGAAGAGGGCGGGACGAAATTGACTCCCACACCAAGGTCTGGTCCACCATAGCATAGCAAGATAAGTGGAAGAAAGGAAAGACCTTTGCCCAGCAGTGGGACAGTAACGATTGAAATATTTATGAGCACATGCTCGTGCGTAATATACGTGATCATAAGTAATCATAAATCTGCCGAAGGTGGATGATATGGAAGCGACGTCAGTCTTCGGCTTTGATAACGGACTTGAATATGCGCATAGTTACAAAAATATTCTGTTTGATAAAAATGTTATTCATAAAAGTATATGGGCACATTTTTCGTTTGTTGTTCTTACTAAGAGCTAAATTTCTTTAGATTAGTTGAAGCGTTTAAAATCCAACATCTAATTATGTAAATAAATGAAAGTACGCCTTCTTGCCCAACTTGCCAGTAGGTACACAGGTCACCTACTTGCCAAAGAGCTGTCAACTAGTTCACTTGTCGGAGCAACTGTGTAGGCTTACACAGGCTGAAATGTTTTGAAAGTTAGTGAAGATAACACTGCTTTCAAACATCGTAAAATCATGCCTTTGGTAAACTTAACTTATATTGCACAGCAAAATGTTTAATTAATTGATTATCAGGGTGATTGGGTCGAAACTGGATCTTTATTAGCAAAAAATCGAGGCAGAAAATAAAGGCAAATAAGGAATAAATTGGATGATGCTAATTAGCAGTTTTAATAACATATATTTTGGTAAAACAGTTTTAAACTATCACCGTTGTTTATTACAGACTAAGAATTAGGGTCATCATCATCATCATCAGCCAGAAGACATCCACTGCTGAACATAGGCCTCCCCCTTTAACGACAGCCTGCCTTTTGCATCCACTGGATGCCTGCGACTCTCACAATGTCATCGGTCCATCTAGTGGGAGGCCTACCTACGCTGCGTCTTCCGGTTCGTGGTCTCCACTCCAGAACCTTTCTTTCCCATCGGTTATCGGTTCGGTTCGGTTAAGAATTAGGGTAGGTCCTTTGATCTGCACCGAACTTTGAACTTTTCGACCAACCACCCGCATTTTTCAGTCTTCCCGTGTACATGGTGCATGTAATTGCGCCGAAATATCGGGAGCTCCACGCACAACCTTATCACGGTAAATATCCCGTTAATAATTATATATGTAAGACTGGTAGTGATAGTTTTTTGTAGTTTGCGGTTTGAACTCGCATAGCGACTCAAAATATTTATCGAGCAAGAGTAGAACATACTGAAATGGGGTAAATTTGCAACACAGCTGTGCAAAAGCCCATTTAAATGAAATAAACTGAAACGGACTGAAAGTTGTTTGCATTGGTGACAAAACTGTATCGAATTCACTTTTTTTGTAATATTGACACATGTGTTCGTATTTCCGTTTTGCATAACATTGATACCGACACCGATAAATATATTTACTACTTGTAATAATGAGTCTACTTTTTTGCAACACCGTGCACAACTGATTTGCATATGCTGTTACATTTTTATGTGACACTTTACATTATTGCCCATAATATTGTTACAAAGCGGCAGCTGAGAGAATGCATCAGACAGCTACAATAACGTTAAAAAAAATGTATGAAAATATTTTCTTTTACTATTATACTGTAATAATTATATTGGATACCAGATACAATCTTACGTTCAAAAAGCTAGTAAAAGTGATTGTAATTTACTGTTTTTGATTAGATTTTTTACAATGTTATGGCAACTGTCAGAGGCATTCTTTCAGCGGCCGCAGTTTAGTGTTCAATGCAGAGTGATATTCAGAAGATTCACGAAAAAGTGGTTCTAAGCTTCAGCTTGGCAAAAAAAGCAGCAAAAAATTGGTCATGAATCTTTACAAGGAGCTTTTTTTCTTGTTTCCATGACCGACTCTGAAATCGCGGGAAAAAAACAGCAGTTCAATAGAAAAATGTCATTGACACTTAACAAAATTTATGGAACACATTTTTTTTTTGGGAGTTCTTTGTTTTTTTACTTAATAACAATTTACAGGGCTGAAGGGTATACTAAGCCGAAAGGTACCCATCATTATGAACAACTTTTACTATGGCACCAACCCGACCTGAAATCGTGAAAAAATATCAGCTGTTTGTGACCGTTTTACATGGAACAGCAATCGGAACAGCTGATATTTTCGCTATTTCATGATTGGTCCCATAGTAAAAGTTGTTCATAATGATGGGTACTATGGACCCCTTTCGGCTTAGTACACCCTTTCTGCCACTCAGTATGTATAGTTGTGATTACAATGGCTTTCTTTCGGCTTAATAGAACGGTGGTATACCGTTCCGTAACCCTGTATAATCCACTTCTGAGTTAATAGAGTTCTAAAGGGTCGGCAACGTATTTGTGATGCCTCTGGTGTTACAAGTATCCATAGGCGACGGTGACTGCTTACCATCAGGCAGCCCGTCTGCTTGTTTGCCACCTATGGCATAAAAATAAAAAAAACTTCATCAAAACTGCATAATCCAAACGAAATAAAATATATAATTAGATAGATTATGGATGTGCAACCGTATCACCAAATTCTAAAAAGGAGAACGTATTTGTGACGCCTCTGGTGTTACAAGTGTCCATAGGCGACGGCAACTGCTTACCATCAGCCAGCCAGCCCGCTTGTTTGCCACCTATGGCATAAAAAAGGAGAAGATTAAGAAAATGACAATTTGACAACTGAACAATCACCGATGCAATGGCAAAAAAACACTAGGAAGTAAGTATACCTGGTTTAATTGATCCGGATATAAGCGATGTAAAGATAACGCCATTACATATTAGTGACATCATTGCATATAATGTTAAATTGGATCATATTATAATGAGTTCTTATTTAATGCAGTTAAATAACCGCCCAGTCAACACGTTGCCCCACATTTGAGGCACTTCCTGCATTATGGTAGGCGAAATGACCCTATCTTCAATACTTTACAACTCCATCTGGCTTATTTATTGCACAAGTTAATTAAATAGGAAATGGACTACATACCACATACGCTTGAAGCACCGAGCTTGAAGAAGTTTTATTTAAATCGCGGATATGTCAGTTTTTGACTACCAACTCGCCTGTTGGTTTGCGACGATATGGTCGAAGATGAAGCACGCAGACGTAGAAGATACCTATTCACTCTGGCCTTGAAGATCATAAATATTTCAGGAAACAAGGAAGCCGGCAAAGATTTAGTGAATACGCCAAAATTATGATCAGAAGACATAATAAACTTTACGTACGCTCTGAAAAGCGCTCTTTTTATTAGAAAACTTACTAGACATAATAAGCCCAACTTATCAGACTTTATTTACCGATTACAATCATTTTCTACGGTTCGACGCTTTGTTTTTTGTTTTCCTTATCTTGCTGGTCTAAACGAAGTGTTAGGTAGCATCAAGCAAGCATCTAGGTTAATTATCAAAGCGTCCGTCGTCAGACCGAGTAAAAGTAAATCACGTCTCGTTACTTCGCACTTATCACTTTCATCGTCAGCATGGTGGCTAATACTCTCTCTAATGCGTTAGTCACCTTTATAATCATCAGAGCGGGCGCTAAACTCCAGGCCATTGTCATCTCTAAGTGTTTCTGGTTAATTACGAAACGCAATGTCCAGAAATATGTCGAACCTCAATTAATATTGTGACAAGTAGAATATTTAATTAAGAATCGAAATCCTTACTAGAGGTTCTAATAAAATTCAGAATCGACGATGAACTTCAGCAAAGTAACGCCTGATAATTAACCATCCAATAATTAGTGCCTAAATAGATGTAAAAATAACGTAAATAAAGATAGATATCAACCAACGGATCATTTGAGGAAGGTACACACAAACTTCAACTTGTTTCTTCGAACGACATACAACCAACGTGAGCCTTTAAACGTAGATATTTGTCCCCTAATGTGGAGGCAAATAGGACGTGTCCAATGAGAACTGGGGCATCATGGACAATCGTTGATGTGAAGTTATGACGCCACCATTGTATTGTATTACGGCATAATGTGGGATCACATTCGCAGTTTTGTAACGCGCGTGGAACTACGGAATTTCTATTCACGAGATACGCAGCGAGAGTAGAAACGCCAAAATCTACCTGACATTTTGACAAAACCTGTAAAATTTGTAGAGAGACAGATCATTATAGAGAGGAAAGAAAGAGAGGTAGAGTAAAGCAAAAGAACGTTAAAATCATCGAGATACAGTATCTCGATGGTTAAAATAAACTGTGTCATCCCATTCTCCACCACAGTTAAAGACCTTGGTATCATAATAGATTCAAACTTGACTTGGCATCCTCAAATTAACGAAGTTTCCCGCAAGTTTTACGCCTCCCTCCATTCCATAATTCGTTTTAAAAGATTCCTACCTATCGATACTAAAATTTCCCTAGTAAACACCCTTCTCTTGCCAATCATCGATTACGCTGACATATGCTACCTAGATATTACTGAAGAGCAACTTAACAAGCTTGAACGATTACTCAACACCTGTATTCGCTTTGTATATTGTCTGCGTAAGTATGACCATATCTCTGAGTATCGGTCTAAACTTAGGTGGCTCAAGATTCGCGAAAGGAGAAACGCCAGGATTCTTGGCTTACTGTATTCCATCTTAAATGATCCTAAATTACCTTCCTATCTTAAAGACTCCCTTACCTACTTCTCGGACGTTCGTATCAATCCCTCTAGAGCTAGTAGTACCTTGCTTCTCAAAACCCCTAGTCACAGCACTTCGTTTGTAGGTGACTCTTTCAGAGTTGTAGCAGTGCGACTGTGGAATGAGATCCCTCTAATTATTCGGCAAGCGCCATCAAAAGCGGTTTTCAAGCGAATTTTACGTGAACATTATTTAAAAGCTCATCTATCATCTTAAATCACTCACTTATATATATATATATGTATATTTATTATAATTTTTATTTATATGTCTAATATTAATTATAATTTATGTAGTAATATAATAGTATAATTTTGTATTTATAAATAATTTAAGTTAGATTTATATTTATTGTAATTTGTTGTTTTGTATATTATCTTGTAAAACTTTGGTATTTCTATTTATTTCTGTTTGTCTTTTATAAGGTGTTTTTGATGCACGCCTACCTACCATTTGTTCCAACCTGGTGGATGACTGGTAGAAAATGCTTAGCATTAAGTCCTCCAATTGTACATATCTACTTAATTTGTAAGTGTGCAATAAAGTATTAAATAAATAAATAAATGAAAGGAAATAAATATTTGGGACATTATTGCATAACGGTCATCTGGCCCCAAGCTAAGCAAAGCAAACTTAGCAATAAGAACTGCATTATAACTCTATGACAGCAATAAATAATGGATCCAGTAAAGTATGGCATCACTGTGAAATCAACCAAACTTAATCGAATTAGTTTTAAATTGCTGCACTAAAACAAATTCCCACCTACGCAATTAAAACTTAAAACGTCTCCCCATAAAAAATTACAAATTGAGTTAAACCGAGCAAAAAGTTCAAACGTTTGAACTTTAAAAAAATATCAAATCAAGTTTGAGAAAACAGATTCTGAACATTTCAGATTTGTAAATTGGGCATCCTTTGCGAATTAAATCTTGTCCGTAACGAGCAAAGTTGTGCCGAAACCTTAACTTCAGCTTTGATTCTAAATGAATGAAAGAGATTGCGCTTTGAAGCTGGAGATTTTCCTCGATTTAAATTTAAATAAACAGAAACTGAAAAAGTATTATCTTTAAATCTTTAAGCTTCAAACACTGGACCATAATTATGCGAATCGTATTCGTAGGTCCATTACACTTGATAACTAGGACTGTGGCCGGGATGTGGATAGACGTACTCTTGTTATGGGACTGGTTAAAATTAACCAAATAAGCCCTAATTCGAGGGGTTTAAAAGTGGCCATTAAATATTTCCACTATTCACCTCCTGGCTCCATCATCAGGTCGCTGGCAGCAAATTATTGTATTCTCATCCGGATAACATATAGGTACTAGCATAGTTTAAAAGTTGCCTCACACACATCAAAGACAGTCATAGACTAACTAGGTCATGGACTATTGGTCTGAAGCTATAAAAAAAAAGAAGAAAAAAACTTACAATTTAAAGGGTTTAACAGAATGTACAACAAGGAGTGTTCTGGAGAACTGTTCGATCTGATGCCGGCTACGGTTTCGCCCATCGCACTAGCCGCTAGATAGACCGACGCCATTGTGAGAGTCGCGGGCATCCAGTGGAAGCAGATGGCAGGCTTTCGTTCAGTATGGAGGTTAAAGAGGGAGGCCTATGTTCAGCAGTGGACGTCTTCTGGCTGATGATGATGATACAATACAATACAATACAATATAACTTTATTACACACCGAAAATACAAATGAAACTTAAAGTAACATAAAAACAAATAAACGGCAGTATAATGGGCGGCCTTATCGCCTAAAGCGATGATGATGATGTTGATGACTAGCCACCATCGCCTAAAAGCTCATCCACATAATCATAGATCTGTGGAAATCGCACACTGCGTTTTACGCGTTTTTTGCCTCACACCTGCAATATGTAGATTGAGCTACATGTGGCATTTCTGAGTAACTAAAACATGGCGTACTTTTGAATTTTTTAAATTTTACGACTAAACGGTTCTTCAAAAGGGCTGGTAATAGAGTATTTAGATAGCCCGTTGGTCCAGTTGGTAGTGAACCTACCTTCTGAGCTTGGGGGCGTGGGTTCGATTCCCACCTAGGACAAACATTTATGTGATGAACATTTGTGTTTGTTCTATATCTGGTTGTTAATATCTATTTAAGTATGTATTTAAAACTATATATGTATGTATATCAGTCTCTGGCAGCCATATCACAAGCTTTGCTTAGTTTGGGGTCAGATGACCGTGTGTGAAAAATGTCCCGAAATATTTATTTATTTTATTTTATTTATTTAAAGGTCGGTATCCATAGGCGACAGTGGTCGCTTACCATGAGGCGGCTCGCTAGCTTGTTTGCCAGCAATGGCAGAAAAAGATTTCTTTTCAAAAGATTCAACGAAATCCTCGTAAAAAACTGAGACTTCTGTTATCTAACGTTTTGCGACACGGTGTTGAGTAAACTGTCAAAATAGCAGGGACACCGTGGCCGGATCTCATCACGTTCTCCCCATGGTTGAAATCTCGACCGCACGAACTCTTACAAATTAATAATCGAAGCTCTAGCACAAAACAGCACTGATCGTGAGAAACAAGTCTTTGAATCCCAATCCCTCAACGATTACTTATTTTTTGTTCGATAAGTATTTTTCATCAAGTCTGATATGAAAAATTGTTAGCGACTTGAAATTGAGATTGCTTATGGTTTCAGCCCACACAGCTGTGATGAAATTCATGATAAGTTTTCAAATATTAATATCAAAGAAACGATGTATTCCAATAACAAAACTTTGATTACAGGTTTAAATACTCGTTCAAATCGTTTAGGGCGAAATGTAAGATAACTATAGCCCCTCATTGAAAAAAAATTAAAAGGTATACAAAAAAATTAGTAGGTAAATAAATTTTTTACACATCTAGTCAGTCGAGAATGTAGTTAGGTATTTTTTTTACTAGTTTTAATAGTAAAATACGGTATCATATACATAGTTATAAGCCCGGGTATGTCCTAAAACTGTGACCAGAACCACCGGAGGATGGGCAGTAGCGTCTTATTAGTACACGGTGAATGTACTGCGATCCGCAAGCCGCCTGCCAAGCGTTGGGATTATGGTAACACCACTAAGAGGGAGGTCTTTGTTCAGCAGTGAACGTTTAATGGCTGCTGATGTGATAGTTATAAAAATCTTCATCGCCTAAAACGGCCGTTTGTGGAACCTGAACGTGTCGAATTTTTATTTACTTATATTTTAGTACACTATACTTACTACTTTTAGTATAGTACTCTTTGTGGCACTAGCTCGTAAGTGTTTTCTATCGAGTTGTAATTTTTATTTCTGGTGTACACTAAAGAGTTTCTATCTATCTATCTATACTTACCTGTTGTTTTTTTATAAAGGCGCCATTTTAGCTTACCTCAAACTTTAATTAGAAAAATTGAAGAAATGTATTGATTTAGCAAATGTTTCTCCAAAACTAAACACATTGACTTTGATAGAAGCCCTGTAAAGGCACGCACGTGTAAATACCACTATTAAATTCCTATGGGGGCGGAGGATTAGAAGACAATTAAGTGACGGATCAAACAGTTACGTAATACGACCTTCACCGGCTAAGTTTGACCCTTCCATATATAGATTTACTAAAATAAACTGTAAAAACAAGAGGTCTGTTTGTGTTTGTCAACAATTTGTTTCCTATAGAAGGCGACATGTGAGGTGTTGCGGTGTAAAGTTTCTTTGGTGAAATGTATTATCCATTTTGTGATATTATAGTGCCTTCCTTATATTATAAGGAATCAATGATATCCAATTTATGATGCTCGAATGTTAATAGAACACATCCTTGTATTTATACAACAATAAAAAAATAATAATTAAAGGAAGACCAACAGCCTTAAAAAATGTAACAATCTTAATAGAACTAGAAGCTAATTATAGGTCCTCGCGGATAAATATTTAAAAAGTAACGATTTTAGTGATATTACTCAGTTACACAATATGCGTTTGCCGAATAAAATAATTTTTAGAAAAAAAAAAAAGAACCGACTTCATGACTATGCCTATCATTTACAAACTGAAACTAAAAAGTAGATAATAATATTTAAATAACTTCCACCAACTGGCACTGTCCAATGTTTACAATGTACATTGAATTCGTAGATATTTTTGTAGATTTTTCAAAAAGCACTAAATCAATGTCGATTAAAAAAAAATGGGACCACCTATGAGATATGACCTACCAACCAAAAAAAGAATCATCAAAAACAATAAAAAAAAAATAAAAAAATGAAAGAACAAATCGGTTAAGAAATAAAAATGACATAACAATAGGCTTAAACAAAGAATTCCCTACCCAAGGAATAAGGAACTATAAATGTTATATAAGAAACTTTTTTGTGTAAAAGACAAGCTAAAATCAGTGCTTTGGATATAAGAGTTGCAACATGGTTTTATGCATTCATCATTTCAGCCATACCACGTCCACTGCTGGACATAGGCCTCCCCCATCGATCTCCAAAAGAGTCGGTTGGAAGCGGCCTGCATTCAGCATTTGCCTGCAGTCTTTTATGCATTGTGTAGAAGAAACTCATGATTGGGTCTTACCTTTTTATCAGAGGACTTTCGAATTCAGAGGTGAAACGTGCTGTATAACTCCAGTACCTAGAAAAGAAAAAAAATATCACTATGGATTTGAGTTTCAGAGCAGACTAATTTAGGAGATTCATTCCATATTTTTTTTGTCTAAATGTATTTATATTATCTATAGATATATAATTCACAATACGAAAAAATAATACAAAAATATTTATTTGTCTCTTAATAATAACACATATACAGTTAGGTGAATATCTGACTCCTATGCTAATATATAACAACTACCTGTTGCCCGCGACTTAGTACGTATAGACTTTCATACAAACTTTCAACCCTTTTTTTAATTCGGGCCTTTCTCAATATCCTTTCTTAGCAGATGTCTACAATCTATAATAAGGAATCTACTTGCCAAATTTCAGCTTCGTAGACCGAGATTTCGTGGTGAGTCAGAGTAGTGAGTGAGTTGGTATTTCGCTTTTGTACATACATATATGTAATAATATATACATTATAGTTAGTATAGACATTATAGCATATACAGTAAAAAATATTTCAAAACAACGGCTAATGGAATTGTTTTCGAAACATACTCATGAATAAAGCAGGCGGATAAAAGCAAAGCATACGTAAATTCTGCACATTTTCAATAGGATTTTAATTGCAGTATCGAGAACGATTTGGCATCGCTGAAGCGTTGAAAATTAAGTAGGCGATGCAAAAGTGCAGTGATATAACACTCGAGTAGCCTTTAATGCCAATAAGGGGAACTAATAACGGTAACAAAAAGTAAACTAACAAATTTTGACGACCATGCAAACAAAAAAATTATATGATTATTTACGGGATATTTACCGTGGTAAGGTTGTGGAATGACGAAGTGGAAACGAATGGAAGAATGTGGAAACGAAGCGAACTGTTTCATGCCGCATCAACAAATCTGCCATAGCTGAGCATCTGCTGGACGCAGGTCCTAACCACTGGATCGAATTTCACAACCCTGAAATCCTGTCCACCGAACGCCATTACATACCAAGGCTAGTGAAGGAAACTATTGAGATCTCGAAATGTCAGAATTTCAATCGAGGTGATGGTTTTCAACTCGCCAGTGCGTGGAATCCAGTATTAGGTTGCCTCAAAAATAAAAATAAAAATTCGCGTTCAAAATAGTATGCGCAGTGATACAGTGAGTGTGTTTTGTCGGGACTTAGGTTCGAGTTCGAGTTCCAGTGATAACCGTAGCAAAAGACTAAGAAAGAGGGTAGATCGTTATGTCTGCACCTAACTTTTTAACTGTTCTCCAACCACCCGCATTCTTCAGTCTTCCCGTGAACATGGTGCATGTAACTGCGCCGAAATATCGGGAGCTCATTCCACAACCTTACCACGGTAAATATCCCGTAAATAATCATATAACTTTAAATATTTAGGTTTTTTCATTAATTAGTAAAAATTATATAATATTTTTTTAAGAGTCGCTTCTGACGGCGAGAGACTGATATACATACATACATATATAGTTTTAAATACATACTTAAATAGATATTAAGAACCAGATATAGAACAAACACAAATGTTCATCACATAAATGTTTGATTAATGATGTAAATGATAAATGATGATGATGACGAGAAAACTCGAATTGGAACACCCTTTACAAGGAAGAGGTAAAGACGTAAATAAACGGGAAGGGACTTTATTAAATTACGGCGACAGGTCCGAGACCTCGGTTGACATTCTACGGCCCTTAAATGCCACGTTTTGATCTTGATATTAATTTAAGACGTGATGTCCACGCTGATGAATCGTATTAGTACATTGCTGTAGCGGCAGATAATTTTGAACGATCATAAAAATAAGGGCCGAGGCAGAATGCGGGACTCAATAAACACTCAGTTGCTTGTATACTCGTAGTACAATTCTGAAATACTGTTTGGATATTCACGTAAAAATATACATTAATATTTAAGGATGATTTTCACATTCCATAAAAAAAATCTAGCAAAGAAACAAAAAAATATTGCTTATGGCTTAAACTATGAGCTAATCACAGCCATAGACATCCTTAAATGACTTTTCTTTTTCTTTAATTACCAATATTACCATTATAATGATACCATTATATTATCATTATGTACATTCATCACTATTCAGTAGAAAAGCGTAATTTTGATTACACTGCCCTTATTCATTCATTCTTTGGACAGTTTATATATTTATTCATTTAGCACGGTTATACACCAATACACTAAAAATACAAAATTATAAAAATTCATAACCTACAAAATTAACTAATAAACAACCAAAATACAACCGAATATAGAACCTCTCGTTTTTTGAAGTCGGTTTGAAAGATAAACATAGATATTGGGATAATGGGAGATAGCGGTCGCCCACGTCTGAAACCCTTTTCCTATAACTCTATGAGACAGGCATAACAGTATTGGTTTTCACATCCATTATTATGACGGTTGCCATGAATTCGCTTGACGTATGAGATGTAAACAGAAACAACCAATCCATTATGATTTCGGATTACACGAGACGTCCATACAAATTACCTGATCATCATCATTTCAGCCATTGGACGTCCACTGCTGAACAAGGGCCTCCCCATCGATCTCAAAAAGGGCCGGTTGGAAGTGGCCTGCATTCAGCGTTTCCCTGCGGTCTCTTTTAGGTCTGTCGATCTTCCAGGTGGACGTCCCACGCTGCGCTTACCGCTTGGTCTTTATTCGAGAACCTTTCGGCCCCATCGGCCTTCTGTTCTGCATGTTATGTGGCCTGCCCACTGCAACTTGCTAACCCGGTGGGCTATGTCGGGATCTTTCGTTCGTCTACGGATCTCCTCATGCCTGATTCGATCTCGTAGAGAAACCCTAAGCATAGCCCTCTCCATAGCTCGCTGTGCGACTTTGACCTTGTTTTTGAGGCACATAGTGAGAGACTACATCTCAGTGCCGTATGTCATCACTGGCAACACACTAGTCAAAGACCTCCATGGAAATATTGCTCTATCGAATTTAAGTAGGTTATAGATTGCCGGATTTGCTACGTACTCGTATTTTACGGTCTATACTTCACGCTTATCTAGAAGCTAGGCTCTCACCTAAGACGAAAAAGATCTCACTAAAAACAATGAACACTTTTTGTCATACCATCCTAAATAGCTAAATGTGGCAATCCGTCACTAATTTGTGGTGATTAGCCGGTTTCTTCCGATCACGGTTGATCGCGCCGAGTCAAGGGCGGATGTCTGTTGCGACCTGGCTGGTACTTGTATCTATACTGTGACTTGGCTTATATTCTCTCGGTTAGCAGAGATATTGTCTTACCAGAGTTTGGTTAGAGAAAACTGTGATACTTTGTGTCAAGGCTGTTCAAGTAAAGCTGTTTGTGGGGTCTCGGAATGCTGACGCAGCGACATTACACTAAAGTATCGTCTTTCTCTCAGATCATTCAAACAAGGGAGATATGGTAACTCCACCTTAACATTTCACCTTTCCGGATTTGACCCGGAGTATACAATTTTACATCTAAAATATTAGGTATTATTTCTACGTTACTCAAGATTATTTTAGTGTAAAAACACGAACTCTCTACGAATTCCATCATCATCAGCCAGAGCAGTTAGACCACACTGAACGACAGCCATCTGCATCCTCGTCTTCCGGTTCGTGGTCTCCACTCAAGAACCTTTCTTGCCCATCGTTTATAGGTTCATCAAGCGATGTGGCCTGCCCATTGCCACTTCAACTTGTACATTTTAATAGCTATGTCGGTGACTTTGGTTCGTTGGCGAATATCCATGTTCCGGATCCTATCGCGCAAAGAAACTCCTAATAGCATAGCTCTCTCCATTGCCCGCTGTGTGGCTCTGGAGTTTTTCTAAAAGGCAAACAGTTAATGACCACGTCTCAGTATCATAAGTCATCACTGGCAACACACACTGGTCACACTTGTCTTAGGCACTGTGGTATCTCGGACGAGAAGATGTCAGGTAATTTCTCGAACGCTACCCATCCAAGTTGGATTCTTCGGGCTACCTCGTTACGACGAATTCTATCATACTTAGTGAAATCCGATTGAAACCGAGTGTCAAGGCAAAAGCGCGTATTTAAAATGAAGCGGGTATTTCAACCGATTTGAAAATGTATAGGGGCTTTAGAAAGTAGGTGACGTCAGTACTGAAAACATTAAGCACAAGATAAACATTGGTACAGCCGTCGAATAAATTTGGGAATCGCTGAAGCGAATATTTCCTCGTTAAAATGATAATGCAGTTCAAAAGAAGTCATCTAACTTTGTTATTTGTTTACGTTGCCAGTCTTCTTTTTGTAATTTAAAGTTTATTTCATCTTATTCTATCCTTTTGAGTATTAATTCCTAAAGTTACATTCGTAATTACCTCGTATATTTTTTTTACAGAATATATCTATGTTTGGCTACGAACTCTCCTGATGGTAAGAGATGTTTTTTTTAAATAGTAGATAGGCTTGCGCTTGGCCGCCATTTCGCCTGATGTTAAGCGACGATATGGTCTACGATGGAGCACGCTTGCATAGAAGAAACCGATTCACTCTCGACTGGAAGACACCCAGATTGTAACTGACGGGGAAAACCCATTCAGGCAGCGAATTCCACAGACTAGCAGTTCCCACAATAAATGTGGAATCAAAGCGCTTCGTACGGGTTTTTGGAATTTCAACCATAAAACGATCGGTGTAGCCGAGAATGGAACACGTTGATCAAGAAGAAATCTATTCACTCCAGCCTTGAAGATGCGTAGATTGTAGTTCTCAGAAAACAAGCAGGTAGTTCCATTCTTGGGCAGAACGTAAATATTTTAATGTAGTTCTATATCTTTGTTTTTACCTTCTGAACCCTCAGATTAGACAAACCAGGGGGATATGGTAAGGTGGCATGGTGAGTGCGAACGCTCAGGCCTAAATCAGTCATCTAACTCACCCTGCAGACGACCTTGCCGACCATTTTTGGAAATGGACTATTAGTTAGTTCATTGGTGCGCTACATGTATAATAGTGTTAGTGAAATAGTGTGGTTGAAAAAAAATTGTAACCGTGCCGTACTTACTTGTTAAGCGGTTCAGCGGTATAGTGAAAAGTGGATAAAGCACGGAGACATTATCACGAACGACAATTGTACTACTTAAGGTATGTTTTCCTTGTTTGTCTGATCCTTAAATGTTGAGTAAGCGTCGAGTTTTGTAACGAGAGTAGATATCTGCCTACAAACTGCTATGCAGTTTGGCAGAGTTGTGTAACAATAAAATGTATATTATTCATTATATTAAATAATAAAAATAAAGGCAAAAAGGCATATTTTCCTTATTTGTCTGATCTGTGACTGAGCTGAACTGGATTAAAATAAGACTAATTGCAAAAATATTTTACGATTTTCTAAGAATCGACTTAAAAACTTATTTCTGAATAAAAATAAAAATATTTTTAGGGTTGCGTAGTAGGTACTACAAGGTTCGTTCAGTCCGTCCGTCCCAATTTTTTTAAACCTTCTATCTTCGAGAGTTATTAAGGTAAGCGCGAAACAATGCTAAAATACATTGTCAATATATTTCTCAATTGAAATTATAAAAAAAAAAAAAAAAAAAAAAATTATTTATAGGGTGGCTCTTCTACATGTGAAGGAGTGAAATTTTTTTCGCTGCACTCCCTTTTGTTGGCTATCGTTGAATAGGCCTTTTAAAATAAAGGTAAGGTTTCATATATAACTTTTTTATTAAGTGTATCCTTTGCGAAATATGGCCCGCCAAACTGGCAGAAAGTAGATCTACCTCCCCTGCATTTCTTAACTATTAGACGTAGAAACTTGTAATTTGCCATGCTGATAGGTTTTCATAACAACCTTTATTCAAAATTGTTTCGAACATTTTGTGATCACAACTTTTTGAGTTATAGCAATAAAACTGTAATACATTTTAGACGTTCTAGCTCTAATGTCGTTGTCTTTTCGTAAAATAATCTTTCCAAATAATGTTTCCTATGTAGTTTTCTATTTAGATTACCAATGAAAAGTATAACGTTATGTCGAGGTGATACATCTCTGAAAATTGGCTAAGTCTGTTCGATTTTTTCATTAACCATAAATTTCTGAACTAAAATGTGATTACAATTGTATGGCTTTATGGCTACGGAACCCTATGTGCGTGTCTCGACATGCTCTTGGTCAGTTATTTTTAACTAATTTTGAATCCGTGCCAAAAACGGTGAACGGTGAAAAACGGATTCTTCTAGGCATGCGTGCTCAACCGTCACCGTAGACCGCATCATCGCTTAACATCAGGCGAGTTGGCGGTCAATCGAAAACCTATTATTAAATAAAAAAAGTATATAAAAGCACTCGCAGGCGATAATGGAGTCTACTTATGACGTCACAATCAAACACTATCAACAGTACTGAACTTCCTGCGAAATTTCAAATAAAACGTAGTATGTTTTCATAATAGTGACGTTCAATTGACGGTTCCCTTATAGCTGTTTTTTTTTAATATTTCAATATACATATATCTCGAGATAGATATACATATATCTCGAGATAGATATACATATATCTCGCTTTTAAAATAGTCACATAAATAATATTCCCTACTCATGCTCTAAAGTTCTTGTTTATGCCCGGTGTAAGCGGACTAAAACTAGTGCACCTAGTCTGCTTTTTGGGCACTAGAGCATAAAAAAACCTTTTCAATGTGTCTGGGTCAAAAATTTCAATGGGTTTGTATATATGTTTGTATTTCGTATAGGGGGTTTGCCCTTGGTTTGTTTGACATAACTTTTAAAATTTCAGTTTTAATAGATATTACTTACAATACCACTGTTTCATTTTCTTCCAATCAAAGTAAAGATCCGAGTAGGTGTAACTTGTGCATAAAACTCATTTTATCCTTGAATTAAATATAGTCTCGGCTAAAATAGGTTGTTTTATGCACTCGTTGAACAATCTACTATTATAGAATCTTTATAATTTATTTAAATAAATCATAATTTAAGAGATTTTTTTGTTACTATCATTATGCCAAATTGCATTGTATTCGTCGTCGTGAGATATATTAGTCGCGTGTTATTGTGACATTGCATTAAACCCTAATTACAGGACCATTTGCATGTTTCACCTTGTTTTGAAATAGTTTTTGTCCTTCTTTTGATTGTTCTTTTTAGAGGTCAAAAAAGTTTAGTAAATATCTATACATTAAATGTGTAATGAGGGCTATGCTCGGGGTTTCTCTACAAGATCGAATAAGTAATGAGGAGATCCGTAGACGAACGAAAGTCACCGACATAGCCCACCGGATTAGCAAGTTGAAGTGGCAGTGGGCAGGGCACATATCAAGCAGAAAAGTGGGCCGATGGGGCCGAAAGGTTCTAGAATGGAGACCACGGACCGATAAGCGCAGCGTGGGACGTGCACCCACAAGATGGACAGACGACTTAAAAGAGATCGCAGGGAAACGCTGGATATTTCTGAATATTTTTTTTTTTCTATTTCTGAATATTCCTTATGAACCAAGGAAGCCGTATACGCAGGCCAACTCTCAGAGAGAGAGAGAGGATGGTCCCTTATCCAACATGCTGGCCCACTGCATGTTGGTGAATGTCACAATTATTATGTCTTTGCACTTTTAAACTTGAACATACTGGTTTCTCACGATGAATTCCTTCACCGTTTTTGAGCGATGGCATCGAAACTGTACATAATTTATTTCAGTACTAAGTAAGTCATTGGTGCAGGGCCGAGGATCGAACCAGGATGGCCGTAGATTGTAAAGCGCACATGCTTCCGCACCACACGCCATACTACACGCGCTTTCTACACATGGAACGTTTTAAATTAAACTATTAGCAAAACTACATCGCAGGCCCCGACAGGCCTATAGTTACGACCTGTGGTTACGACAGTTCCTGGCAGTCGCGGTATACCTCCTCAAATATTGATATTGTGCCCACAAATCCGTCGGGCGTAATTGGTTTTAGAGGGTTGCATTAATTGAATGATCCGAGGTATGTTGTTTGATCTAATTTCCAATTTGGGGTTGGGGCAGTTAATTTATGTTGGGAGAACATGAATCATGAAGGTTAAAGGTTAATGAAGAAGGTAGGCACAATTTACACCACAGAAAAGAGTTTTAAACGAAAAAAAAAATCTCTTCTGTGACTTACACCCAATCACAGAGAAAGCTAATTGGTATAATTTTTGATAGAAACATAATATCCCTACAAAATAGGCATGAGGGCAAAAACGAGAATGATATATCGAGACGGACGAAACAGTATTTTTAAGGCTTGAGGGCCGCAACATCGGGGCGTCCCAGACATATATCAAAACATCTGTAATCGTTGCAACATTGCAAAAACGAAAAGAGGGAATTTGTTTGGTCACTTTGTAGAACATAAAATATAGTTACATGACAATTCCGTCAAAACCACAAGATGGTAGTTTGTAACTTCTCTTCCAAAATTCTTTGAAGGGAAGGTAGAAGAAAATAAAGGACCATGCAATTTAAGGCGAGCATATATGTACTAGAATGTGAACGTTATGTTGTGTAAGAAAGTCAGAATGCTGGCTGCAGATCAGGAAGACTGAAAGCTACTTCATCTACAAGAAAAAATACAAGAAGGAAGTTAGAAAAGCTCCTCCATCATGTCCATCATGTGAAATAGGTAGTTTGATATTAGACAAATAAAAATAAATTAATCTTCAAACGGCAGAACCGATTTTCTTGAATCATAGCTAACACTCTCGATCAAGTCACCTTTCAAACAAAAAAAAAAAAAACAATCAAAATCGGTTCATCCGTTTGGGAGTTAAGACGCCATATACAGCCACACAGATACACACGTTAAACTTATAACAGCCCTGTGTTTGCGTCGGTAGTTAAACAAACCAGGTTGAAACAAAATCTTTATCTACAATGGTTTGAATGTTGATAATTTAAACTAATGATATATCAGTCAACAAAATTTAACTTTAAATTCAAATCAACTCGGTCCCCTAACGATTCGTGAAATCTAATATTCTCGAGAAAGCCCCAAAATGAGTCAATTTCACAGAGCTTTCTAGAAAACCTTGAACATAACATTTAAAGGAATACTCCGGGATCCTATTACTCGTTAGTAGATGTAATTTTCGGTAACTTTTTCTTTCTTGCCTCACACTTGCAGTATGTGGAATGAGCTCCCTGCGGCATTTCCGAGTAACTATAACATGGGGTTCTTCAAAAAGGCTGTTAATAGAGTATTTAAGGGTCGGCAACGTATCTGTGATGTCCCTGGTGTTGCAGGCGACGGTGATCACTTATCATCACGCGACCCGTCAGCTTGTTTGCCACTAATGGCATTAAAAAAAACTTGTCAACGTCTTGGAACTGGTTTAAATAACACAAGCACTCCTATTGCACAAATTTTGCTCTAAAAGACTACAAAAAGTTCTAGCGTCCAAAGTCTAAAGCGTCCGTCGGTTCATTAGACTTTAAACTAGTTTTAGACGTCGTATCTGAATCGGACTCAGTGTTACAAATACAGAAAGAAGAAGATAAAATCATATATTTTTTATTGGGACTTTGATGTTTTGGCTCTTCGCGGACACACGATTTGTTCAATTGTTTTCTTCAAAACTTGCTGATTTGGATTACAAAAATATATTTTTTGGGGAAGCTAACCTTACTTAATTAGTGGAGTAGTTATCAACAAAAGTCTCACTCACTGGCTGAAATAACCCCTTCAAATTTAAAAAGTATGTAATCACACATTGGTGGGTTTTTTTGTGGGTGCTATGTTTTTTTAAGGTAAAAAATTTTTAAGTTCATTTTCATCATTTCAGTCATAGGACGTCCACTGCTGGACATAGGCCTCCCCATCGATCTCCAAAAGGGCCGGTTGGAAGCGGCCTGCATCCAACGTTTTCCTGCGGTCTCTTTTAGATCGTCTGTGCACCTTGTGTGGACGTCCTACGCTGCGCTTACCGGTCCGTGGTGTCCATTCGAGAACCTTTCGGCCCTATCGGCCATCTGTTCTGCGTGCTATTTGCCCACTGCCATTTCAACTTGCTAATCCGTAGGCTATGTCGGTAACTTCCGTTCGTATACGGATCTCCTCAATTTTAATTCGATCTCGTAGAGCAACCCCGAGCATAACCCTCTCCATAGCTTGTTGTACGACTTTGAGCTTGCTAATGAGGCCCATAGTGAGTGACAGGACAGCTTAAAAATAAAATTGCGTCAATGTAATCCTATATTATAAAAACCATTGACCTATTGAGTAACATGAAAGTACAATCAAACATGACATTTGCAATAACAATTATTTTTATTGATTTTCCATCGATTTTTAGAATGGACCCACGGCACGAGCCATTATGTCATAATAATATAAACAGCAAGCAAACATAAACGAAATAAACACAAGCTGAAACCAACAATCGTCTATAGTTAATTGTTACGTAAATCAACCTGTTATGGATACAATTAACCGTAATCACATTGTTAAAGGCACTTAATGCTTAGCTTAGAGTATGCATGTGAAAAAAAAAAATTACAAGTACGAGTAGGACTCGCGCTCTGAGGGTTCCGTTAGGCAAAACCCACCGCAGAGTCCAAACGAAAAAAAAAATTGAAAGACAAATTTTGTAGTGCACAATAAGGTGCTTCCATACATACCAACTACAATATTTTTTATATGACTTTAATTATTACTTAACTTATTATTAAAAACAACTTTCGGATTTTTTCTTTCATATGTACTGTGAGATCTTGCTACTTGCCAAATTTCATGATTCTTGGTAAACGGGAAGTACCCTATAGGTTTTGATTCCCTTGTGAAATCGAAAAACATGCGAAAAAATGCAACATAAACGGTCATATATTTTGATTGCGTTGATTTACAAGTTTCATTTTTGCACAGCTAAAAGAGTTCGTAGACCCAAGTATTTGATATAAATTTTAACTTGATACCTGTACGCATTTCTGAGAAAATGGTCTTGACAGACGGACAACAAAGTGATCCTATAAGGTTTCCATTATTGTCTATTTAAAAAAAAAAAAAAATTGCCATAGGTGACAAACAAGCAGACGGGCTGCCTGATGGTAAGCAGTCACCGTCGCCAATGGATACTTGTAACACCAGAGGCATCACAAATACGTTGCCGACCCTATTGAGGTACGGAACCCGCACTAAAACTGCGTCGAATTGAACTTTACAAGTGGGGATGAAGAACAATAAGTGTTATAGCTTATTCTACATATTTCTATGGAACAAGTTAATTAAATAGCGGCCGTTCAAAGAATGCGTCTGACAGTTAAATAGTTAACAGGTATATAACGCGGGTGAAACCGCGGGGCTCAGCTAGTTATAATATTCATATTGTTGGAGCTTGTTGAGCCAAATTCAATGAAATTTTCGTGGGACCTCCTCGAGATCTTTCTTTACATTAAAAAACAAAACACTGTTTTAAACTATCACGGTTGTTCACAAAAAAATATCAAACAACTTTTTTGTTCTCATGGAAGTGATGTAACATCTTATATGAGAATAAATGTCTATAAACCTATTATTAAAAAAAATAAAAAAAATAACATACAGTCGAATTGATAACCTCCTCCTTTTTGAAGTCGGTTAACAAGTACAAATTGTTTTTTTAAACCCCTGATAGGTATAAGGACTGCGATATGTTTTTCGGCTGAATAGAATCATAGCTAAAACACTCTCAAAAAAGAAATTAGAAAGCTCCTGTATATAGTTCACTATGTTAAATAGATAATTTGACGTCAGGCAAATATATATATATATTTTATTTATATTACACGGGAATTACTCACGTAAGATTAAGCCGGTCACTCCGACTATAGTTTCAACCGCATTAGGCAGTCTTTTTCAAGGTGAATGCGCGCGCGCGGCTGCGTCTCGCTTGGCACTATATATATATATATATATATATATATATATATATATATATATATTTTTTTTTTAAAAGTCCGTAACTAGAGCTGATAATCTTCAACCGGCTGAACCGATTTTCTTGAATCATAACTAACACAATCTCGATCAAGTAGCCTTTCAAACAAAAAACTAAATCAAAGTCGGTTCAGCCGTTTGGGAGCTACGATGCCCCATACAAACGTTAAACTTATAAATAACACCCCGCGTCGGGGGCGTCGGGGGTTAAAAAGGAATCACGTAAATCGGTTCACCAAAAAAAACTGAATTGAGCACTTCTCTCCCTTCCTTACGGCTACCTTAACGCGGGCTCGAAACAGCGCAATGCGGAAAATCACGCGAACGTGAACGATACGACTTGCGGTCGCGCAACTTTTCGCAATCACCTAAACAGAATCGGTTAAACAGGTAGCCCCCTGAAGTCGATAATAAAACCAAGTTCTTAAAGGATTTTACTAATTAAACCTCTACTTCTCAGTTTCCTCACACAGGTGGACGTGGACTGATTGCGCACGATAGATAAAAAAAATATAGTCGTGAGACAGAACTAATCTCGACTATTGGTTGAATCGTTGATGGCCAAAGATACGGCTTACAACTATGAGAACTAAGCAAACCATATTGTTTACTGAGGTTATATGCTCTTGGAAGATTGTAAACAGAGACATAATGAAATACAATGGGCTTCCTTTCACATGGTTTATGGGATCCAGAATGCTGTTTTATGGCTGGATAATATCGTTTTTTTTTGTTAAATAATTGGCTTGCGTTTGACCGCCCACTCGTGTGATGTTAAGAGATGATGCGGTCTATGATGGAGCTTGCTTGCCTAGAAGAAACCGATTCACTCGTGATTTGAAGACACCCAGGTTGTAACTATTAGGGAAGACCCACTCAGGCAGCGTATGCCACAGACTAGCAGTTCGCACAATAAAATTGGAATCAAAGCGCTTCGTACGGATTTTTGGAATATCCAACATAAAGCGGTGTCGATTTTTCGTGCCCTCTCGTGGCAGTCCCATATAAAAATGGGCAGGAGGAAATTACATCATGCATCATTTTTTGGTTAACCCAACACTACATGGTAGCGAGATCAAAAAGAAATACATATACCAACCCAACTGCGGGTTAATTCTAGTCTAGACTCTAGAGTCAATCGACATTGTCCAAATTTCCATCTCAATAAGAGTGGCAGGTGATAGAAATAATAATTATGTATATTTTGCCTGAGAACACGCTTCTTCCGAAATAATATTAATTGCCTAGATAATGTTTTGGGAACGATTGGAGAGAGGTTTAGAAATTAACCGGGAGCTGAACCGGTGTTTAATATTGTAAGTAAATTAGTTTTATAAAATGTTTAACTACTTAGTTCACTTCAGTTACGAGTGGAGTACAGGTAGACGGTAACAATTTAAGTAAGTAAAGCAAAGAAACTATTTGATGAAAAAAACAACATTAAAACAATTAAAAGACAATCCCTAAGGAGACAAGTACAGCAGCAAGTGACACATAAAGGTAAAAGCTTTAGAATTACTTATCAAATTCTTACGAAACACTAACTAAATCTACCGCCAAATTCGCCAAAATAAAGGAATTTCATCGAATTCCAACATTGTGATTATATCCATAAGTCTACACAACTTGGAAAGTCGCAACGGAAAATACACAAAACATTCTCCGAGCAATCCGAGCGGATTTCATGGCACAGAATAAATTATCAGAAGTCGGACGAGCAACGCAAACACTCTCGAGTCATATTTTTTACTGCAGACGAAAAAAAAGGACCTCTTAAAAGAAAAACACTCTCAAGCTCCTGAAGTGGTCACGCCTAAGAAAAACGTCACCTGACGTTCTGAAATATGCGTACGTATAATATAATTGGGAAAAGAAGAAAAGGTAAAAACTAGTATAGAAATCATGGATTGCGAGGCGTAAATCTCACAAGTTGAATTTCCCAAGAAACTTGGTACAGATATGATAAATGTCCTGAGTGAGCCTACATGAACTCTAGTGAACTTTAACCTTCCATCAATTACAGGGTATATTCCTTTCTTTCGCACCAACAAAGGCTTCTTAAATCAAAATTATATCTCACTAAATCTGATTCAAACGATTCACTTCCCTTCGTCGTATTAGCAAAACTGATCGATGGAGTTCGTACACTGAATAGATGCAACTGCAATCAAATCTCAAGTGGAAATTTAGTTATGTAGTTAATTCAATGGAAAGTTAGTCGGAACTACCAAACGGAACACAATATGCAAGGCATGTAAGACAGAATCCAAGCATGGGCTCTAAAAGGGCAGCCGACAGCGACATGCCACTTCCTTCCACGACAACGGAACTCCAAGCCGTCTCACGTTTCCCAATCAAGCCCTTACATACTATTTCCATATTGTGACATCTAAGGTAGCGATAAAAATGCGGAAGTACAGACTTAAAAAGGTTACTGTACTTGGCAGAAGTAGCATTTATGCACATTTTGTTATGACTTGAAGAATCAGTCAGTGCCTAACATCATTTTTTTCGAGTGAATCGGTTCCTTCTAGGCAAGCGTGCTCCAACGTAGACCGCATCATCGCTTAACATCAGGCATGATGGCGGTCAAACGCAAGCCTATTATGTATAAAAAAAAATATAAAAAATACCTCTTACTATTTATTCAATTTTTAGAATAAAAACCCCGAGCATAATAAATAAAAAATATAATTAATATTCGGGACATTTTTGCACACACGGTCATCTAACCCCAAACTAAACAATGCTTGTGATATGGCTGCCAGAGACTGATATACATACATATATTTTTTTAAATACTTCAATAGATAATAACATTTAGATATATAACAAACACAAATGTTCATCACATGAATGTTTGCCCTGGGTGGGAATCGAACCCACGCTCACAAGCGCAGAAGGCAGGTGCACTACCAACTGGACCAACGGGCTATTTTATTTTATTTTATTTTTTTATTTTATTTTATTTGGAAAACATACAGTGATAAATAACTAAATTACAGATACATTGTATAATTAAACACCATTTAGCAGTTTTCGCATATTGAAACAATTTTTGCACATGGAGATGAATAGAAAGATATTAATATTATGATAACAATAAAAAAAACAAAATAGGTATATTATACTATTTTATGCTAACACAAGACAGTCAGGGAGACACACCAAACCAGCTTTTACTAATATGTTGTCTAATTGAACTCAAGGACGTATTGAACAAGTCAAAGTCGGGGAAGTCTTCCAGTGTGTTTACGGAGTTAGATGCTCTTATGAAGAAGGAGTTTTGCCTGTAATTAGTCGCACTAAAGGGTATATTTAAACATTTAGGATGTCTTGCAGATATTCTGGGGACGTTTAAATTAATGTTAGAGAGGAGATGTGGAGAGTCAACATGACTTTGCGCTATTTTAGTTAAAAATAGGATATCAGCTATTTTGCGTCTCTCACGGAGTGGTAACATGTGATGTCTCCTGCATCTCGTCTCATAATCATTGTCATATTTTTTGCACTTGTACTGAAGATATCTAACAAATCTACGCTGGATTGATTCTAGTCTGTTGATATATATATCATACTGAGGGTTCCAAATATGTGAGCAATACTCGAGTATGCTACGCACATACGTACAATATAACGTTTTGATAACTTTGATACTAGAGAATTGGGAACAGGATCTTTTGATAAATCCCATGGACTTGTTGGCCCTATTAGCGATATCATCAATGTGTTTATCGTATGTGAGCTTAGAATCGTGAATTACACCTAAATCGCGAATCTCATTTACGATTTTAAGAGGATGACTTTTAAGTAAGTATTTAAATTCAATAGTTTTAGCTTTACGAGTAAAAGTGATAGCTATCTAGCATGGTCCTACTTTTTACCCGACTACCCAAGAAGGATGGTAATATTTTTAGAGTGTACTTATGTAAGTATGAAGTGGCAGTTTTGGATATGGTCGAGTTAGGAAGTTGAAAACATGAAATGGACAAGTTAGGAAGTGGACAACATTAAAATAACACCTAGTATAAAATAGTTCCAAGATCAACTGGGTCGACAATAAAGTATGAAAACACGTGATGATTTGTATCAGAGCTACTAGTATTTAATTAGTATTATTACTTATTCTGTGACCTAGGCAAATAATTTGTGTAATTATATACGTACCAGTAACGCACCCCGGCTTCGCACGGGTGTAAGTCTTATTTTTTTACACCTTGGGCTTACAATAACTACACAAAGAAACCAAGTACATTCGCAAAATTTAAGCCATTCAAATGGTGTCATATACGGCTTCAAAAAAAATATAAAAATTTTACTATGACAATTTGCGCGGTGAAATCGTACCACAACAAATTAGAAAAGCAGCATAAGAGTTATGTATGGTGTGACATTCCACAGGTAATCCATTGATTTTCTTGCTTAATACGTTTAAAATACCAATCGAAACGTAAGCTACAAAGCGAATTTGTAGCTTACGTTTTGAGAAGGCGTTGTTTGGAAACCTACCTTCTCTGAGTAGTTATTCTAAGACCTTGGGTTACATTATTGGAGTTTTAGTAAGGATCCCATTTAAAAATATATATATAGACTATGTCACCCGGGGATAGTGTAGCTTTCCCAACAGTGAAAGAATTTTTCAAATCGGTTCAGTAGTTTCGGAGCCTATTCAATGCAAACAAAGAAACAATCAAATCTTTCCTCTTTATAATATTAGTATAGATGAGCCATAAACTAAACAAATTATTTTGGCATAAATATTTAAACGGATAATAGGTATTCCTGAGGCGACTGAACTAATAAGATCGAAAACTCAGAGGATTAATCGTAATTATTGTAAGAACTGTGCATTGATCCAACTCAGGGCAGGCCACAGAAACTATGTAAAGTAGGTGAACTCGCTGTATTTATAGTGGTAAATATCTGTGGCTGCAAACCACGTTTCCTTCTCAAACCGAACAAAGAAAACATAATGCACCAATTTTCCAGCGCCTTACCCAGAGTTACAGCACGAACTACCTTTTGTAGGAGTTTTTTTCTTCAAATTACACTTATTTTCGTAATGTCGAGTAATGAGTACTGTCTGCCGTTGCGTCGGCAAAGGTACGGTGCGACCTGTGCAGTTGCTTGAAGGAGCCATCATCGCAATTTTAACCGAGAGTCTCCCGTAGAAAACTTTGGTTCCCTTACTTGGCCAACTCTTCAAGCAAGTTGGTCGGGTAGTAATCTATTGACTATTGTTGGTGGTGTTTTAGATTATCTCAGGAAACTCGGGTGCTCGCGTTATTGAATTTATATTAGGCTCAGGCAAGGTTTGGGTTCCCGAGAGATAACGGTGAGGCATTGGATTGAAATAATTGTGTTTTCGTTTATTACTTCTTCATACAATAATAATTATTCTACGCTGAAGCATTAAAAAAAATCACGAAGAGTGAATCAGTTTCTTATATGCAATCGTGCTCATTGTAGACCGCATCATCGCTTAACATCAGGCGAGTTGGCGGTCAAATGAAAGCCCATATCTAATAAAATAGAGCTGCTACTAAGATTTTCAGTCATCGGGTGTTGTAGGCTAAACATTTGCATTAATACTTTGAAGTGAGTAAAAAGTCCCCATAAATAATTATTTACAACACATTTGCTCAAAAAGTGCACTTACGAAGCCTGTATACATCGTTCGAAAGTTAAACATTACGCATCATACAACGGAGCGTGCGGAAATGACTTTGTCCGCACGCTCAGATGTATAGCACCGTGCGTGTGATTTACGGTTTTTTTTTAATTTCCATCATAATTACATAAGAATTACACAAAAGAGTTTCATATTACGAAAATAAATAAGCTGAATGATCAAACCTCCTTGGAAGCGCTTTTGCTCAATACGTTTGTCTCAGTTTAATACTAAAGAGAAAATGAGACGAAAGATGTAGTTCTAATTTTCACCACGTGATAGTGGCGCTATTTGCATGTTCGCGCCATTTTCTTATTATATTATAGAAACTATTGTTGTGACTGATATTATAAACAAAAATTGTTTCATTTGTAGCCTTTTTTTCTCGCAAATGTGTTGTAAAACGTTGTATGGCACACGTGCGGATTGGTTATTACAAACTCGTGACTATGGTAAGCCCTCGACTTCGTCTCGGGCTTACATTCGTCTACTCGTTTGTAATAACCAACTTTCCGCACTTGTATCATAAATAACTATTACAACACATTTGCTCAAAAAGTGCACTTACGATAACTGAATACATCTTTCGAAAGTTAAACATTACGGATCATACAAAGGAGCGTGCTATAATGAAACGCATCATACAACGGAGCGTGTGGTAATGAATTTGTCCGCACGCTCCGTTGTATAGCACCGTGCGTGTACGTTACGGTATTTTTTTAATTTCCATTTTTTGTTTTTTTCTCGCAAATGTGTTGTAAAACGTTGTATGGCACACGTGCGGATTGGTTATTACAAACTCGTGACTATGGTAAGCCCTCGACTTCGTCTCGGGCTTACATTCGTCTACTCGTTTGTAATAACCAACTTTCCGCACTTGTATCATAAATAACTATTTTGTTTCGACAGTTTTACATAAATTCATCATCATTACAACCTAACTTTCTCGTAGACCAATGCTGGACATAGGCTTCTCCCAAAGCACGCCCCCAAGCAAGTCAATCTTCGACTTTAGCTTCTACCCTTTTCCAACTTTACTTAAAGTTAAGGGCTTAACTCAGTGCCAATCATTTCTAGACATAACAACCTTGACCCGCTAAAACTTGAAAACTATACTGTTTTACCGACTTCAAAAAAGGAGGGGGTTCTCAACTTGGTTGTATTTTTTTTTCGTTTTCCTAAACTCCGTCATTTAATAACCGATTAGGATTTTTTTATTTTATTTGATGATATACTTTCAGATCGGTCCCATAGAAAATGCATTAAATTCGGTTCAGTAGTTTGGCTTAAATCAAAATCACTGGAAAATTCGGTTACTTGGATGACCATACTATAATATAAGAAATTGCTTATTTTACTAATTTTGTAAAGTTGTTTTTTTTTTAATTGATAATTATGTTTTATTTTGATATGCTACTAGATTCACATTGCAGCTGCTATTTCATCAATAGAGCCTCCATGCCATAGTAGAAAACTATTTCCATGTCGTGTGTTGTGAGCGACAAAGAACATAAACGTTTGTAACCCGATCCTGCCACTTGATGCGTATTCTGGATCTTAGCAATGGATCTATCGAGAATGATCCGTAGTATCAAGGACGATATGAATCCTTGGTAATATGGTAGTGCGCTGGCACCTAATGTAAAAGTATTTTTTTTAAACCGGACATGTGTGGGTAGGACTCGCACCTTGAGGATTCCGTAGAAACGTAATAAATATGTATGTAGTTCCATCCCGGGAATCGAGTCTTGAAGAAAAAGGTTAAAATATTGAATGACAAACTTAACTTTGTACTTGGAAAACAGGTGGTACAATACATACCAACTACAAAATGTTAGTTTGTAATAGCAAAAACCATTATTTTTATGTGATGTAATATCAAATTAACGACTTTCGGATTTTTTCCTTTATATGTGCTATAAGACCTTACTTTTTGCTAAATTTCATGTTTCTAGGTCAACGGGAACTATAGGGTATACTTATGTCTAATCAAGTTGGCCACCCCTGCCCTATAGGTTTTGCTTCCCTTGTGAAATCGCAAAATATGCGACAGTATATTTTTTGATCGCGTTGACTTACAAGTTTGATTTTTTCACAGCTGTAAGAAACCGTAGACCAAAGTAATTGATATAAATTTCAATTTGATACCTCAACGCGTTATTGAGAAAAAGGGTCTTGACAGACGGACGGACAGACGGACAGACGGACAACAAAGTGATACTATAAGGGTTCCGTTTTTTTCTTTTGAGGTACGGAACCCTAAAAACACCATTATACATGTACCAGGTTCAAGACGAAGTTTGGCCTTGAGCTGCGCGCCACATACAAGCCCACGCCAGGAAATAGCCGGAGTCGCTAACGTCTGACACGTCACGGACGACATCATTATCATCAGATTCACATAAATGCCAATGGAAAAGGCGGATGGAACAGATCCGTGCCATAAGTATAGTCACAAAGTTAGCTACTTCAAAAGTTTAGACTACTCAAGTCAATAAGCTTCCAAATGTAATGTTTTCAGTTAACTAGACCCCGATCGAAGTAAAAGGTTCCAGTTACTAGGGCCATATCCGGCAAGGTTCAAAGACCGTTAGTGGCCGCATACCACTCCGTCCAGTGCTTAGGATAAAGTAATTGTACCTTGTCTGGCGAGTACGGATTACATAGAAGGGCGGCCGGTAAAAAAGCTGGTACAGTTTGAACCATTTATTTGTAGAGTTGAATGGGTGAAACTAGTATAGTCTCTTTCTTTAAAAATGAAAAAAAAAAAATTATGTATATTTAATTACGCTCTTATTTCGAATAGTGTACATAGTGCGTTAATGGACACCAGCTTTCTTTTATTAAAAGACCTATTAAAATCACGATTGATTGATTGATAACTCTTTATTAACCGACTTCAGGAAGAGGTTATCAATTCGACTGTATGTTTTTTTTTCTTTATCTTTTCATTATGCCCCATTGGTCCAGTATGTAGTGAACCTGATTTTTGCGCTTGGGGGAGTGGGTTCGATTCCCACCTAGGGCAAATTTATTCATGTGATGAACATGCAGTGATTGCATATTTAAGGCGTTTGGAGTCTAGACATTGGGCCCTTGGGGAAAGGGAGCTCACCTCATTTTCAAAAATCTTTCAGAACGCAAAATGCTGGCGTGTTTCTGGCTCAACGCAAAAGCATTGCCATTCAGCATGGTGGTTCAGTGTGGAGGTTAAAGGGGGAGGCCTATGTTCAGCAGTGGCCGACTTATGGCTGATGATGAATATTTAAAAATAGTAAATCCTAAAGTCAACACTTCATCATAAAAATACATATTATGGACTTAATTTACAACATTATCAAAGAATGTATTATTATGTCCATATAATTGTTAGGCTGTGCACAATACATTCATAGCTGAAGAATTTCAAATACCAAAACCGTACCTCAGTAACTAGTATCTAGTATGAGTGTTGCGGGTTTTCCACACTTAATTGTGTTTACAACCTGTTCAGAATACATTTCCTGTAAAACAAGTCATCAGTGGTACCTATAATAACAAAGATAATTTATATTGTCTTTGTATAATTTACTAATACATAAACCATTACTAATTGTCTACTTTACTAAATTATAAACCTCGGTGGGCTGATGTGGCTTCTTTTCATGTAGTATATCAATGTAATTATGTATACATAGTAATTACCGTTTAGCTATTATTTTTACATCTCTGTCAATGATCTGATGACATGATCTGGACTGTAAACATCTTTCGATTTTATAAGTGAAGACTTTTTATGGCTTTTGTCTACTATCTACCTACTATAATTAGTTAGTTTCAGCTGTTTGTTTTTCAAATAGTGTAAAATAAAATAAAAAATAAAATAATAAGGACCTATTTTCTTACTGAAACAATAATAAATTTAAATTCGAAGAATGCAAGCCACTATAGTCCGTTCACAAATCTTAGATATTTTATGTAAACAAAGAAATGTCACGAAAAGTCACTGTCAAAGTGACATGCCAGTTGCTCAAAACATTTCTCACTTATGAAAAATATTTTACTCTCTGTTTTCCTCGGCTTTGCTCTCGTGCGGTACAATGGGGGATATTCTGATAGTAAAAATAAATAAAAAAAACATTATTAAAAGATTGTAATAGGTGGCGTTGATTATAGAGGCGTTGACTATTATGTTAGAAGAAATAGAGGTCAAATCAAACGTTGGCCAGAAATGTTTAAATTCTTCTCCGTACGTATGCAGGTTTCCTCACGATGTCTTCCTTTACCGAAAATCCAGTGGTATAAAAATCGGTACATATACTCCAAAGAGCTCATTGGCACGGGCCCAGGATTTGAACCTGCGACCTCATGCTTTCAAGTCTAGCGGTCTCCCAGACACTCCCAGTGCATTGTAAACGGACCTATACTCCGTTTACTAATCTTAGATATTTTATGTAAACAAAGGAGTTACCAGTGCAAAAAATATCTTTCATATTGGTAGTTTACAATATTTGACCAAAAAAAACCTACAATAAACCGCAGCTTTCCCAATTTGAAACTGCTTAAGGACTGACACTACTTAGCTAGATCAATTTCAGTCATGTAAATAGCATATTCATTATAATACCCTGTTGTACTGAAATTGATTAGCTACACATTAATGCAATGATAAGATAACTAGTTAATATTGATATGGTATCACATATTGTCCAAACAGACAGGTACATGTGTTATAGAGTAAAATTCATAAACATGTTGAAATTTGCAGGCTATATTGCTATTCAGAATTCTAAATAAGGAAAGTTCACTAAGTTTTAGTGTATTTTAGTGGCTTCACTAAAAGTTGTTAATTATGACGAGTACAATGACTTTTTCTTGGCTTAGTACCACAATTCCATGTCACCACTAACAGCCTATCATGATCCCACTACTGGAACACAGTCCGCTCGGAGAGAGAGGATCGGCCCTTATTAACCATGCTGGGCCAGTGCATATTGGTGTATGTCATGTCTGAACTTTTGAAGTTCTTGGACATACTGATTTCCTGACAATGTTTTCCTTCACCAATTTAGAGTAATGGTTTCGTAACTGCATATTATTTATGTAGGTAACTAGTAATTGGATCGAACTGGGAGCCAGTCACCAGTTTTGTTTAAACCTAAGTAATTTGATTTTTTTACTTGTCACTTCAAGTTATCAATCTTTATCCATGCTGATGCATTAGGGGCCACACAGCTATTTTAACCATAAACCTGGGTCTCTTTAAGACAAGAGTGAATAGGCACCTCGTGGGCAAGGGTGCCCCATCTTAAAGCCCTAACAGACATGTCGGACTTTGTTGACAGACCGCTTTCCAACCAACGAGAGAGAAAGAGAACATTTTCAATACTCTCCTATTGGTTGGACGGCGGTCCGGTGTCAGTACCAAATGTGTATCGTCTCTTAGCTACAGACCGCATCGTCACGTACCACCAGGTGAGTTGTCGTCAAATTCTAGCCCATTTCATCAAAAAAAACCTTATCAGATTATAGAGCTAAGACTTATCTATCTTAGAGCACCACAAGAATGCTGGCTGGATGAGGTCAGAGGAAGACTGTGCCAGTGAGATAACACTTTTTGAAAAGCATACCACAGTGGCACTCATCAGCATCTGATCATGCCTTATTCTTCTGTATTTATTCCGTGGTTTCAAAAATTTGCTAAAAAGCATTGTGTAGTCAAGCCCTTAGAAGTAGGATAGAATTTAGTCTGCACGAGATGGCTCTTTAAAATATCAAGTTGTGCTTAGTAATATAAATATCTGTACACGTATGCAACACAATAAACAGTTGTGCCAGAAGTTAAACAGTACCTCAAGGATGTTATATTAATATTATTGCAATTAGTACCTACTTATTCTACTACTTCAAGGAATTGCAATGGCTTGAGTATATAAGTGCGAGCACAGATTCTTGTAAGTACTTACCTACTACAAAATAAAAATATTATTTTTTAACTGGGAACATGAATCCAGGATTAATAGTCTACAGTGCTGATAGCTGAATAATAATAATAATAAATAAACTGATTTAAAAGTTAATATCTAGGTACTTACATAAAGCACAATGCGTACTTAATTTTAATCTAATGTGCGCACGTATTTTATGTACTTTGATGAGTTTAACTGATGAGTTCGACTATAAACTATAAAGTTAAATGGTTTCATTGCCGAAAAATTTAAACAAAGCGACTCACGAATAAATGTGATCCCGCACTCCGCACCCCGTTGGAAATGGATTTTGTTCGTACACTGGTCTTTTGCATATAAAATTATTAGTTCTAATCACAATATTTAAGTCACTTCACCACAGTTTATTCAATAAAAACAATGAATAATACAGCAGACACCTTGATGCACCACTTCGTTTTGTTGTGGAATTTCAATTTTTATTTTTTGACATTTTGTTTGACTTTGACATCTGTATTCTACTTCACTTTGTGGCATTGTCGGTAAAACAGATTTTTATTTGTAACTAAAACGTAAATTACTAGATGGCGCTAAAATTTAATGATGGGTTTGTAATAATGATCTGCAAAACTCAGACTATCAAAAGAGCGCTGAAATAATTAAATTTCAAAGGTTTCAGGTGGTAGCAATTAGATGGCGCTAAAAAAGAAAGAAAATCGAGTTTCACCGGCTAGAATCTAGATGAAGCTAAAGTTATTCAATGTCATTGTAAGTTAACAACACTAGATGGCGTTCTAAAAAAAAACAACTGTAAAACCAGCCAAGTGCAAGTCGATCTCGCGCACTAAGGGCTCCGTACCACAAAATACAACAAGGTCGTCCAAGTAAGCGAATTACCAGTTATTGTTCAGGCATAACACCTCCCAAAATAGTCGAAGCAAATTATGTCAGTTCGATTCGGTGAAATTAACGACGACGACGACGACGGTCAACGGTCGACGTTACAATAAGGTCGTCTTAATCACGAAATTAGGTACCAGTTTGGCAATAACTTGGTAATGAACAGAAATTTGCCACCGACTCGCACTTGCAAATTTTTATTATTTGTTGTTTTACTTAGTGTGTATAGGTACTAGGTAGGTATAATCATGCCAAGTTTGACGCTTGTAGGTAGGTATGTATTACCGTTTTTACATTAGAGCTAACACAAAAATACGTTAAGCGAGGTGCGTAATCTACTTTTCTTTCAACTAGTACTACTTACCAATCTACACCCTGATAAAATATCCCTACTCAAAATAAAAACTTAAGTTAATGAAAATAAAGTTTAATTCATCTTCTCCTCAAACATATAAACGAAATCTTTAAATTTAAACATGCCTACAATTATTATTTTATTCCGGTTTTATTCCGCCGATTTTTATTTTCAGCCAGTAGGTAAGTACCTACTATCATTTTGAGCTAATGCATACATTTTATGATTTTCCGAACTGCGCTGTTTTAGCGCTAATTTGGGACAAGGAGTATGCCCCAGGGGCTCAATTTTTGAATCGCTCGGTATGATATTTATATTTATGAAAAGAATGACTTTCGAACGAAATCCCAAACAAAAGTTGCATTTTCAAAATAATCATATCACTCGCTAACGCAACGAGTGGTTTAATTAACCCGTCCGAATTTGATTTCTATCAATAGAAAATCTTTAATTTCGCATGATATTTTTATGCGAAATCATAGGTACGAGCGATTCAACGATCGAGCTCATGTCCGCAAACATAAAAAACTCGATGCCACCAAAATGGTATCCAAGCAACGCTAACCAGTCCCACGAGTCGATACCACATCGCCGTTTACGCACAAAAGAATAATAAACCTATAATAAATCATATGTAATGCTTGTATGTGTGTGTGTTGGGCTGCCACAGTCATAAAGCACAGGTGAGTACGTACGTACGTAGCTTAGTACGTAGCATTTCGCTTATGGCTTTTAACTTTGTGAAATGTAGGGCGCGGCGTTGGGCGGACGGTGGAAGCAAGGGCGGGCGGAGTAGCTTTTCTGTTGTGTAATCATTAATGATGCTATCAGAAGTTCGTGATTGCATGTTGCAGTGAGCTTCGATTCGATTAGAACGTTGTAAAGGGTTTTTAAGGAAGCCGTTAGTGTTTTTAGTAACGTAGATAAAGGTATTTTTATTTATATTACACGGGAATTACTCACGTAAGATTCTTACGAATCTTCTTACGATTCTTTAAGAATCTTACGTGAGTAATTCCCGTGTAATATAAATAAAATGTGTGAAAACCACGTCAGTTTCTATAATAAAAGTAGATAAAGGTAGTTTAGACATCCATTAATTTCTCAAATGTTTTTTTATAAATAATAGGCTTGCGTTTGACCACCATCTCACCTGGTGTAAAGCGATGATGCGGTCTACGTTGGAACACGCTTGCCTAGGAGAAACCGATTCACGCACGACTTAAAGAATTTTGAAGATAAACAGATTGATTCATTGATTTATTGTTTTTTAATTCATTAATTACACTACGATGTTGTTATTTTCGTTATTTAAAGAAAGAACAATTAAATTTTGTCCCAATTTGGTTGTAGGTATATTGTACGAGGGAAGCAAAATATTTTTTACGCCGAGGCTGAATTTAGAGCGGAGCGTGGATTCTAAAGTAGAATTCTAAGCGCAGCGATCAAATAGAGCTATCTAAAGGGCCTCCTACCTCCTAAGAGTTTATTTTGTGGAATCTATATTGTAATCTGCAGTGCAAGTACCGTTCTTTTATCGATCGTCAAATTGACAGTTGAGGTCGTCAAATTCGATAATATGCCATTTTTTCAGTACACGCTGTGATCGATTCTATGGCATTTTAGCGAATTTGACGGTCGATAAAGAACGGTACTTGCACTGCTGTTTCGTGATTGTAGTTAGATAATAGTTCATAATCTTTGATAATACTTACTAAAGTATGACCTCTACAAATAAATTAAATCTGGGTGTCTTCAAGTCGCTAGTGAAACTGTTTTTCAAGGCAAGCTGGCTCTATCGAAGAACGCATCATCGCTTACCATCATGCGAAAAGGCGATAAAGCTCAAGCAAATTCTTCATTAAAAATTATTAAATTTTATCTATCTATGCTTTAGGTAAAATTAGGTACACTTAGTGCAAAAGTGTGTGAGCCACAAGCTGGTAAACTACAAAAGAAAGTAATACATGCTCAAAGTCAAACAAGATTTTAAAACGTCGCAAAATTGCACGGTTCTTCACAAATAATAAAATTATTGTGGTCCGAAAACATGTGAGTTCGCGTGCAGATTAGCATCATTTACATTCCGATGCATCGCATATCTAACATGCATGCATGGGACTATGGGACATAATGATACCTGACATTTTATATAGGTATCTACCGTAGGTGTGGGTGGGTCTGGGTAGGTCGGAGTGTCTTCAAGTCGAGAGTGAATCGGTTTCTTCTAGACAAGCGTGCTCCATCGTAGACCGTATGCGAGATGACGACAAGGGCAAGCCTATGTATTATAAAAAAAAGGTCTAGGTAGGTATATTAAGATAGAAAGGTCTAGGTAGGTATAATAAGAAGATAAGATAGTAGGATATATAATAAATATTAGGAGGACATTTTTGCTCACACGGTCACCTGACCCCAAACTAAGCTAAGCTTGTATCATGGCTGCCAAAGACATACATACATACATACATATATATTTTAAATACATTAATAAATATTAACACCCAGATATAGAACAAACACAAATGTTCATCACATGAAGTAAGTAGTGGGCTTGAGCATTTGGATTGTCTTTAGACCTTCAACGGTCTATGGGCAGTCTAACTGTATTTGTAGTGTTAGTTTTAGCTTGTATTTTGTTTAGTTAATAAAGGCATTTGCCCACAAAAAAAAAAATATATTTTCTTAGTGTCCATCACATAAATGTTTGGTCCTAGGTGGGAATCGAACCCACCCACGCCCAAGCGCAAAAGGCAGGTTCACTATCAACTGGACCAACGGGGCTATCTAAACTGCTATAGGTACTTTACTATAGTCATGCAAATAACAGTGATACTCGAAGCGGTGTCTTATATTCAGATCAGACAAACTAGGGATCTGGGGCCTTACGGACAACAGCTAATTGCGGCACCTAATCAGCTCAATTGGAAAATGACGCGAACGTGAACCTTATCGCGCCCAGATACGGTTTGCGGTCGCGTGATTTTCCAACTGAGCGGATTAGGTGCCGCAATTAGCTGTTGTCCGTAAGGCCCCTGGTAAGGTGGCGTGACAGGTGCTGACGCATCAAGTCTGATTTAGTCTTGATACATTTAGTCAAACTCACCCTACAAACTGCAGACGACCTTGCCAAATGCCAACCTTTTTACACTACAAGTTACAAGAAATACAAAAATTTATTTACATTGTTTTACATGCAAATCGAATAAAAGTATTGCTTCCGTCGAGTACCTTAGGTAGTAGTTTGTGCGATAAAATGATGTAGGTCGAAGAAGCTTAGGTATCTAACTAAGCTAGCTGCGAGTACTTATACCTATCTATGTAATTATGCACTCGCAGTTCTATGTGGTGCCTCGCACCACCTCTCCAGACTTCAGAACTGTTAATTGCTTGTAGTTAGTTTCCGATAGTTTTGCACGTGCAAGAACTATCTGTTTTTAATTACAATATTGCGTGTTTTCTTCCTCGATAATTTAGTGTTGCCAGTCCCTAATTTAAATTTAATTATTGCAGTTAGGTTATAGATTCCGGTAATGGAATTTATGGTAAAACTTTAGATAGCAATTCATGCAAAGCAAATAATGGCAGTTCTTTATAGAATGTTATTTATGCGGTGCCATTGGTCTTCTTTTTTAATAGAAAGGTAACTAGGTATTGTAAGTTAGGTATCAAATCAACTTAGCCGGAAAGATAAATTTGAATAAGGTAAATCTCATCATCATCATCATAATCAGCCTATACTGCGTAACTGCGTCGGTTTTTTTGATAATTAATAATATTAGTGATAATTAGAGTATAAAGGTAGGTATATCAAACCAAGAAAATAAAAAAGCCTTAATTGTTACTTATTACTAATTATCACTAATATAATCAAAAATCAAAAACAAGATGTTGTCCGTGTGGTAAAGTGCCAAGAACGCTGGCTGCATTCCCGCGTTCAATTGCTAAAGAAATTATCTGCGCGAGGAATGAGCCAGCTCTCCTATCACCAGCGGCGTCGATTGAATGTGGCGAATATTTTTTTTTAAACTTTTTGGTACATGGACCAAAAGTTTCGACGCCCAGCGGCACAAATATATATTCACTTGAAAGTGATGCATACTTGCGCCGCTTGGCGTCTTCTGCGGCCTCCGCCGCGGCTCCAGAAGGGGCTAACGTATCGACGCATGTAGCGTCCCAAACGAGAGCCCTTCCCCGCTCCCAGGGGAATAGAGTTAAGCCATCAGGGTGCTTGCCATCATCTCGAACTATCCCCACTGGCTCGAGAACAGCAGGGATGTTGATGGTGGCAAGTGCCCGTTTGATGATATCATTTAAGGAGCCGTGGCGGGAAAATCTACCGGCACTACGTTGGCAGTAGAGTCCATGAAGTCCATTTTTATCGACGCCGCTTCCACACGAACACAAATGTCGTTCGACAATAGCAGCTTCTAATCGAAGACCGATGGCGATACGGAAGCTGCCATTGTCGAAAAGAGTTCCGAGGTTGGCAGAAGGAAGGGCATGGAGCCAGTGCCCGGACTCGTGCTCGGAAACAGAAAGAAGCCTAGCGCGATCCTGGTCACTGAAAGAATTTTAAATTTTGAAGTGATAATTAGTAATAAGTAATAATAAACCTTTTTTATTATCTTAATTATAATGTAATATTGCTTTAATATCACTAATTGTAAAAGGAAATACACTTTTCTTATCATAATAAAGAAAACCTCACGATTTCACACAAGAAGGCAGATCTATTAGGGCCTTACCTTGCCTTTCTCAGTTTTTTATTGAAACTCATATTACAAGGTATTTCAATCGTTGTAAAATGCCATTAAAGTAACGATATTTTTGTGAACACAACTTTTGTGATGGAAATGTGTCTGAACATCAATAAATTGTCGTTTTTATAGAGCTTTTGGAGGAGGGCACCATTTTAATGCACGCAATGTTTTTTTGTAAAGCAATAAAACAATGCAAGAATGAGAACCTATTATATAGGGGCTGATTTTATCAATATTTTTTCTCTTTAGTCATTTCTATATCCATGTCAAAAAATGTGATCGTCCACCGCACACGACAGGAACGCACACCGGTGCGTTCCTATGGAGATCCCTCCTAGCACGCTGCCTGAAGCAACACTCCCGGGAAATGTTGAGAGCATTTCCGCTCCTTTTGCACCTAGAGATTCTATCGGAATGTAATTCAACCGTTTAGTTTTTTTGCTATTTGACATTATAAATCTGTTACTTGATCTACATTAGAACATGGCGCAGAACAAGCAGATCAGCATGGCGGCCAGTGCCATCGCGCTCCGTGGCGTCCGCATCTTCCTCACGGCAGGGCGGGCGGCGGCGGAGCGCAGCCGCCCTACAGCCACCGTCCAGGCTGCACCCAAGCCCAAACCGAAGCCCAAGCCGCCGGTCGTTGGCGCCCGCCCACCGCAAAAGGTTTTTGACATGCTCTTTCGGACTACCAGATTCAATAGGTCAGTTGAGTAGATTAGTTCATTTCTTTATTTTCATATATTTTATTAGTTTCTTTTCTTTTTACTTCCTTTTCTTTTTATCGTTATTGATTTCTTGTTTTAACTGTCGTTTGAAATTAAAAATGTAAGTAGTTGCGTTACCAATAGAAAGGATAGTACCTATAAAGAATAATCATCGATTTTCGCAAACACCGTAAACATTTACAATGAATACAGGACAATATTAGGACAAAAAAACTGTATGAAATTTTAATTTACAACACATTTGCTCAAAAAGTGCACTTACGAAGCCTGTATACATCGTTCGAAAGTTAAACATTACGGATCATACAACGGAGCGTGCTGTAATGAAACGCATCATAGAACGGAGCGTGCTGTAATGACAGACAATCCTCTGCAGTGCTAAATTTATTGCCTAATAAATGATTTTGATTTTGATTTTTGATTTTGATTTTGATGAATTTGTCCGCACGCTCCGTTGTATAGCACCGTGCGTGTTATTTACGGTATTTTTTTAATTTCCATTTTTTGTTTTTTTTTTCGCAAATGTGTTGTAAAACGTTGTATGGCACACGTGCGGATTGGTTATTACAAACTCGTGACTATGGTAAGCCCTCGACTTCGTCTCGGGCTTACATTCGTCTACTCATTTGTAATAACCAACTTTCCGCACTTGTATCATAAATAACTATTCCCGCCTTAGGTGAAACGATCTACATTAAACAAACATACTTTTTCCTTTTTACCTATATTAAATTATTATTTGATTCAATGGTAAGAACGAGTCCTCGGTTTCCAGTCCCACTAAAAAGCGAATCAAATTAATCTTCATTCCGATTGATTGGGCCATTTAAAAGAGATTTAATTTCGTATTTATTCCCTTAATTCGCTTCCTTCGTGTCTCGAATGCGCTCTTCCGATTACAATCTTAATCGCTCTCCATTCGCATTAGATTGGTAGGTTTACGTTTATTGTCTTTTTTAACTTATGTAAGTACCTCAGATCAGACAAACAAAGTCAATTAGCAACGTAAGTCTAATAGATTTAAATAAAATTTGATGTGGAGACAGTTAATTTCTTGGAGTAGCAGCACTTTACATTACTTTTATCTCGGAAAGTCATCGATTCCTGTAGGATAGCTCTTTTCATCCCGGAAAAACTAATGATCCCTGTGGGATAGTTAATTATTTTGCGCTCGCTTCGGTTGCGCATTTTTGGTACTTTTTAATCGGTTAGCTCAATAATTTAATAGATTTCATTTAATTATGGTGTTAACATAGTCACGGATAGGATTAGCACAGCGGCTACTTTTTATCCTCTATACTATTATAAATTTAAAATAAATTATAAATATAATATAATTTTATAAATTTATTTCTATACTATTATAAATATGGTGAATAAAGATATTCATGAATAGCACAGCAGCTACTTTTTATGCATGAAAAATGTACGGTTCCTGTAGGATAAATTTAATTACCTACTTTTTTTTAATAGTTTTTTTTAATAGTTGTTTTATTTTAAGCAACGTTATTATAGCTTAATAGATTTGAATAAAATTTGGTGTAGATATAATTAATATCCTGGATAATAACTAGGATAAACTGCTCAATGGAAAACGTTCATAGTTATATGCTTGACAAAAATATATAGAATAGCAAATTTTTTTTCGTCATTATGTGATTGGTTAGATAGTAAAAGTTGCTTATAATTATAATGACAAGTAAAACGGATTAGTTTAGTATATACCCTTTCCGTGTATCGGTATAGCTTTAAAAAAAATAAGTTAGTTCTCAATCAGAGAATATATCGCATAGCAAACACAAAAAATATACAGTCGATAAAGTGAACCTCTTTTTTTGAAGTCAGTTGAAAATAAGTTACAGTAAAAACTCCTTCGGTAAATAATAATTCGACACGATTGTTTGTTTTCCTTCTTTAATGAGTCCTTCATTAAATTAGATGCTCACTTGCAAAGCTGGACACTGTCCTATTTTTCCGCTCCATTATTCCGCGGACCTGCAAGGTGTGGAATGTCCTTCAACATGAAGCGTTTCAAAACGGGTGTCTACAACTACCTCTCGGGGCTGGCAAAGCACCGTCAACACCTCTAGTGTTGCAGGTGTCCATATAGTTGGCGGTTTCTGCTTACCATCAGGCGGACAGGATGCTTGTTTGCCGCTCTTTTTATTAAAAAACCTGGCTTTTATGTACCCTAAAGCTATAAATCTTCATAGTAAACAATGAAGAATAGATACAAGGAAGTCACGGAAGCGGAACCACATTGCTCGTCTATCTGAATAGAGCCATTCCTCACTGTTCATAGTGAAAAGCCACAAGTCACATCAGACCGTTCGTATATGAAGGCGACAAAACAATCGGATACCCGGCGACGTTAACAGCGTTGCGACTATCGCAGTGCGTTCGAACATAGACAAAAGTACTATATCCTCTATAATTAATATGAATCCTTGGTTCGAATAGATATTACCGAGCGTGTGTACCTATTTGTGTCTGTGGCATCGTAGCTCTCAACGTTTGAATCGATTTTGATTTAGTTTTTTTGTTTGACAGGTGACTTGATCTAGAATGTTAAATTAAAGATTTTTTAATTTTTAATTTGTTTGCATTAAAATGGCAATAATTTAGATTTTACCATTCTTAGTATACGGTATGAGTAATTTTATTTTATTATCTTTGCACTATCAACCAAAGCCAAAAAAATAACATTTCATGCCTCGTACTTTATTCGTCCAAGCTACGCGTTCTACGGCGTAGACCGAAGTAACTGTGACCTGCGCTACGGGACGCTTTGAAAGACTCCGCTAAATTCAGCGTAGGTATTCAGTATACGCGGGACTTTCATCGAGGTCAGAGGCCACCATGCCCAACCGAAAGTTGAAAGAAAAGCACCTCGAGACTTTGTATAAAATCACGCACTTTTCTAAGTGAGTTTTTATAGTCGGCGAAAGTTGTATGCTGTTCGATTTATAAAAGCCAGACTGTATACGTATTAGGTTGTTCGTTATCCAAACATTTTAGGTAGTTTAGTCAAAGTTTGTTTTAAAAGTGTGCATACTCTATCTTATTAATTTATTTGACGCAAATTCTGTAGTGTGTGAGATGTTTTCAAAACTCAGATACTCCATAAATCTGTAGCTGCCTATGTAGGACTCGGATTTGGATGTATTTCGATGTAGAATTTACCATACTTTCAGTCTAAAAGTGAAAAGCCATGAGGTGTATTTACATTTCATATACAAATACAAATCAATTAGTATTTTTTTTTAATAATTTACATCTACATTTGGCCGCCAAATCGCCTCGTTTTAAAAAAAAAGTTTAGTGTACATTTATTGTTAAGTAGTTTTAGGTTTTTGTTCCTTCCAAATTACAGCAAATTCCCAATAAATAACACACTTTTGAATCATTTATTCGGACATAATGTAAAGTAAGCAGTGTTGATCCCAGAGGCTGTGAGAGGCTCCCGAACTAGTCAGAGACTGTCAGGAGCCAATGGCTTCTCCTATTTATTTAACAAATAAATTATGCTAAAACAGAAATACATAATAACATAACAGAATTATATAATTAGGTGATATTATTATATGGATGGTATATAAACAAATTCTTAATGGAAAATAAACAGTTTAAAAAACGTATTGTCCGTATCTAGGATCTTTTATAGTATCCAGTAAATTGATATGCAGCTTACTCTAATACTAGAACCTTTATACCTATACAGGGTTACACGAAAAGGATGTACTAAGCTGAAAGGGGTCCATAACTCCCATCGTTATGAACAACTTTTATTAAGGGACCAACCCTGCAGTGCAAGTACCGTTCTTTTATCGATCGTCAAATTGACAGTTGAGGTCGTCAAATTCGATAATATGCCATTTTTTCAGTACTCGCTGTGATCGATTCTATGGCATTTTAGCGAATTTGACGATCGATAAAGAACGGTAAGTACTTGCACTGCTGAATAGCGAAAAAAATATCGACTGTTCCATAGAAAACTGTCAAACTGTCACGCTCGACAAAATGTATGGAGCAGCTGATACTTTTTTGCGATTTCAGGGTTGATAGTTGTTCATAATGATGAGTATACCGGTCCCCTTCGGCTTAGTACACTCTTTCTGTGTAACCCTGTAGATCAAAGGAAACTGTTTCTCTAGGGCGGAACTGGAGGCTTTGTACAGCATGTATCGAAAACTGGTGACGGCAGCGCAGTCGGCAGTGCCTACGTCGGCGATCGGTACTCCGCCGAGGATTGATGTAAGTACTTAATTCTTTGCCAGTCTTCCTTATGGTATTCCTTAATTATGACTGGTTTTTTTTACCCATCGAAGACAAAAAAAACCGTATACTTAAGGCGAGGTTTTCCCACTTTGAAGTAACGCTTGTTGCTACAGATTACCATAAGGCTTAATATAAGTCGCGTTGTAGAGCAAAACCATGGCGCTTACACACATCCGTGCGTTTAGCTACTTCTATTTTTAAGGTTTTTCTGAAATATTTTTATAAGTATAGCTGTAATGTAACAAATATCGTCTCTCTATAATTATGAAATCTGTATATTAAGATATCGTATAAAGACATAATTTATAAAATAGGTATAATGTATCTAAAAAACAGGGAGAAAAGTTTTATATTTTTTTCTATCGAGCTAAATGTCTTTAATCGTGTTTAGGTATTACCGGTTTCCTAGGTAAAACATAGGTATATTTTATGGAAGTAGACAAACTAAAACTAGAATGATCAAAATTGTTACAAGTGGGAAAAGAGGGCTTTAATTCCTTAAGGTGAAATGGTAGAGAACCGTACACTTCTTTGACGGTAACGATTGCATAGTCGGCGTGCGCGCTTTCAAATATTTTCAATATTTATTTTTTCTTTATTTTCTACAAATAATCTTACGCTTTTACAAATACTGTGATCACTAAAGTATTTGAAGGATTGTTAGGATTACACACAATTTAAAAAAATAAAAATATCTTCTATAGAAACGGAATGAAGATGATTCCATCCATCGAAGGGAACGTAAAAACGGGTGTTTTTTTAGGAAAGCTTACGATTTTTTTCTATAGAGCCAAACTTCTTTAATCGTGTATCGGTGAACACATCCGAATAAAATATTTCAAGAACATTTATTAAACGTAAAGAAATAATGTTAATCAATTTTAAAGGTCTACTTTTGAATATTCGTGAGGGCGAAACGTCAAATTTGAAGCATATTTCGTCTTAACCCCTCGTCCCCACGGAACTAGCAAACTGCACTACTAATAGTATCGGGGGAATATTTTCCCCTTCTGAACTACTAACCAATAATATATGCCGTTGGTAATTTTAAATGGGCTCAGATCTTTATTCCCCACGACAATATGACCAACATTCATTTTTTACCTAAACAAAATACAAGCTAAAACTAACACTACAAATACAGTTAGACTGCCCATAGACCGTTGAAGGTCTAAAGACAATCCAAATGCTCAAGCCTTATTACCTTAGCGGCACTACCACGTTGAATGGCAATGCTTATGCGTTGAGCCAGAAACACGCCAGCTTTTTGGTCACGCGTCGCATTAACCAGGCGCTATAAAAGATTTTTGAAAATGAGGTAAGGGCCCTCCAAACGCCTCAAATATATAACCACTGCCGAGGTTAGCATATTTGCGTCGCTTGTGCTGCTCTGCCGAAATAATTTGTTTGCCCAAAGCTAACCCATCGTCCGGGCCGTGTTTAGACTAGTCTGAAACCTATATAGGTATAGGTCATAAAACCTATCGTACAGGTACTAGAAAAGTTCACCACAGAAACCGCGGCGGGACAGGCCCATAAACATCGTGTTTTACAGGGGCGGATTGTAGTATTTGTGGCCCATTTTTCTGCCAGTTTCGATGGGCCTTGCTAAAAGTTGTAGCATTGGATACTTTATCATTTGGAACTCAGTTTTGAAGACAACGCACAGCGTCAGATTTTACTGATTTGTTTTCACAGATATGTTTTACCAATGGTGACGTACTTAAAGGTGCAGGTTAATGTATTAACGACTCTATTTTAATGATATGTAAGTACATTTAACTATAAGGCATTTTTTATATGCATGCAATGATAACTTTGTATTAAGGCGGCCTCGCAATATAAAATTTGCAGTCCCGGAAAAGTCGAAGGGATATCTTAAAATAGACTATTTAAACAACATATACTCTATTTCGCCATTGCATCTTCTAAATAGTAAGAATGTTTTCTTTGTAGTTTCTACCTTGAAATTAAGTTTTAATTACTAAAATATAAAATTAAACTAATCTAATAATCCGCTGCTAGCAGGCATCGTACCCAAAATGCTGGCCGCATTGCCGCGTTGAATTGCAATGCTAATACGCTGTGCAAGATAGTACTAGTTTGTATGTATTTTTAAGTAGTTTTTAGTTGTGTTTTTTATTTATTTATTAGAATGTAAAATATATGCTATATATTTGTTTAAAAAAATTCTTACGTCAATTTCAGTTTTAATTAACATTTTTGGCTTTGATACCAACCCTGTAGGTAGCTAACAACATTATATGAACGCACGCAATTCACAATATATTGGTATAAAATTGCTTTCATTCCCCGTAACCTCTTCGTGATGTCCCAAGCGATTTTGTCATCAAAAGAAGCCGTTATTGTGATCACAACACGACGTTTGATGTGGTAAACTGCTAGGTTCCAAATCAATCTTGGTAACTTTGGGTAATTGACCCAGAGGTATAAACAAAGATAGTGAAATAAGGTTGTTGCTAAAAAATCACAACAGTAATAGTACGGCAGAGGAAAGAAGTAGGAGATATAAATATTTTAGTTACTGAAAAAGTGGTGCACTATTCCACAAGCTATGTCCTGAATACTAAGTAAATTTGAATAAACCAGAGCAATCATTCTCATACTAGCAATATTATGAAAAAAATACATCAATATGCATACATTATTTCTTTATTCCTCAGGGTATTGACCAAAACACCTTCCGCGACGTGATGCACAACACATTTGACCTAGTCACCGAAGAAGCCATCTTAGAGCGATTATGGGTAACCTGGGAGCGAGGGGCATCGGGCGGCGAGGGGTCTTTGCGCTTCGAGGCTTGGGTCAGGGGTCTCAGTGTCATGCTGAAGGGCACCTGCGAAGAGAGGCGGATCCACTGCTTCAATGTGTATGACCTGAACGCTGATGGTTTCATCACGAAGGATGAGATGTTTGTGTTGCTCAGGTGAGTTGAAATGTGTTTTCTCGTTGATCGTGATATAAGAAAAAAGTTTTTTGATGTGAAACATCTTTTGGCGTTGTTAAACCATCTTGGCAGTAATACCGACTCGTGTGCTGGGACTTATTGCGCATTTCTAATTAGGTAAAAATAGGTACCTTTCGCTCGACGGCAATATTGCTCTTCAATATTGCTTGCCAAGCAAAGTTTGCACACTGCTCAATGGTTGAAAGAACTGGCAAGTGTGGTTTTCCCAGGAAAACTCAGCAAAAAAGCCCTATCACTTACCAAATCATTATCAAAGGGGGTCAGATACTTCTTATACTCCACATCCACAGTAGATATTTTTCGGCATCTCTATCAACACGTATAACAAAGAATTAAAATGTAGTACATAAAGGTCAATGACGTATAAACTGATTTTTTAAGCCCCCCGATAAAAGAGCTGATAATCTTCAAACGGCTGAACAGATTTTCGTGAATCTAGCTAATAACAATCTCGATCAAGTCACCTTTCAAACAATTTTTTACAACTAGACGCACTAATTATATACTTGTTTCAGAAATTCTCTCTTGAAGCAGCCCGGAGACGAAGACCCTGACGAGGGAGTCCGTGACCTGGTGGAGCTGGTGCTGCGGAAGCTGGACATTGACAAGGACGGGAAGGTCTCACTCGATGACTACAGGTTGGTCTTAACTCTCTCTCTCTCTTAGTTACCGACCAGAGCTCTCACTTTCTTTAGCACATTTTCAACATATTAAAAGAAAAAGATTCACTATTTACGAATTTATAAACCGTATTATTTTAATAATAACAGACAGTTTGTAGATAAGTAATTATTATGTTGATATTAAATTATATTCTGCATGAAAAGATCGAAAAAAATACTACTTTTTCGAGATCTCCGCCATCTTTTACTACGGGACCAACAACGTAGACATAGCGAAAAAAAAAAAGCCATTCCATAGAAAACGGTAATTGACACTCAATAAAATATATGGAACAGCAATTTTTTTTTGCGATTTTGTGGTTGTATGGTGGCATAGTAAAAGTCGTTCATAATAATGAATATAATGGCCTCCTTCCAGCTTAGTCTATATGCGTAACCGTGTATAATGCCCTAATCAGTTTTTCAAATACTCACTCATAGATTTTTTACTTTCAAAAACGTTGAAATGCGCGATTTATGTAGCCGCACGCCTGTAACTTATGTATTTTGTTTATTTCTCCAGGCAAGCTGTGGATCAAGAGCCCTTACTTCTGGAAGCATTCGGCCAGTGTTTACCATCTAAACGTCATGCTGCTACCTTCCTCAAGACGTTGGTAAACAAGTCATAGGCAAATTATGCCGATAAGAAAATAAACCAGCCAAGTTCGAGTCGGGCTCGCGCATTGATGGTTGCGTACCACCACAAAATACAACCCTTGTTCAGGCTTAACGCCTTCCAAAATAGTCGAAGCAATTGCTACGCAGTCACATAGTTAATATTTTGCTACAGTGATGCTCGAGTATAACACAATAAAATTATAACTTGATAATGAACAGAAATTTGTCACTGACTCGCACTTGGTCATTACTTATTTGTTAATGTTTTTTGTTATACTTTAGAGTGTGTACTATAATCATACCAAGTCTAAATTGACGCTTGTACGTATAACCGTTTTTACATTAGAGCTAATACAAAAATACATTAAAAATACGTTTGTTGTAAGGGGTTTCGTTTTGACTTTTTTATTATTTCTTACTTCCGATCTCTACAGTCCTTTTATTATTATGTAATCTGTGCTCATGGTTTCGACCCCAAAAGGAGGTATTCTACCAATAAGTGTACCTATAGATGTATCTGTTGAAATGATAAATAATGTAGAACATTTATATAACACTCGAAAACTATTTCTTATAATATTTGTTTAAAGGCAAAGTATATCATGATAGCCTTTGTAAGTATAGTCTTATCAATACTTTGTATCGCAAGTGGAAGGTACAAAGACCTATTTTTAAAACAATGTTGATAACTTAAGTAAGTAATATTTTAAGATAAAATGAATAGGTAGCGTAGTATTATGTCTATACCGGCGAACTAGTATATACAATTAAAATCAAATATTATCAATCTGATATTATGAAAGTATCTAATTGTAAGAAATAAACTAATTGTAGGAAATTAAACTAACTGTAAAAAATTAAACTAATTTTAAGAAATTTAACTAATTGTAAGAAATTAAACTAATTTTAAGTAATTTAACTAATTGTAAGAAATTAAACGAATTGTAAGAAATTGTCAATACAGTATCGTAAGTTACTGTTGAATATATTGAATCCTAAGAAATTAAATCATCTGAGAAGTTGTCCCATAAACATTTTATTTTACCTATTTACAAAAATTATAAATAACAAAAATTAAACCCTTACGTATCTATGTGGGCCTTATTCACCGTCATTACGGGTTTGTCAGTTTTACCTACACATACATGCATACTATTTCAAAATTCTTTATTAAACCAACTCGTTACAAAAATGTACCGTATAGGTATTCAAATTTTTCGTTGACGACACGTTTCACAAATTTTACGTTACTATTTGGCCTTTCGGACCATTAAATTTTATTAAGTTTCCATACTGCAATTAATTAGTAATCAATTTCGGCGATTCTACAAATAAATAAATAAACTTTTAAATCATAAGGCGTCCGTCATATTTTATTATTGAATTTAGTGTGACGTAATTTTATTTTCTGTATTCTTCTTTGGGGGTAGAAACTAGCTTTTTTTAAATTCAGCAAGTTAAATAAAAGTTGGAAAAATAATAACATCCCTAGTAAAAGACGCCACTTGAGCAACCAAGTGGCGCACATTGCGTGACCTTTTCTCCTGCCCTTATGTACGATTGTCATTTTTAATGTATTTGCACTAAGATATAAATAACAAGTGAGTAAATGCTAAATTACTGATTAGTCATGAGGGTCCAGACCAGTCTGGACGAAGTCCAGCATCACCTTACCAGCATCGAAAGGCAAAAGTTGGAAAATCTGAAATAAAAGTAATTAAAACTCAAAGATTGAAATATCTTGAAACAGAGGCTAAAAATTACTGGAGACGTTATATTCAATATATAAATAACTAATTAAAAAGTATGGCAATTAAATTCCGATGTAAAATGGCCAGGACTGCACTTGACCACCTTATCAAAGTATTAATGCTATACATACAAACAAAGTAACTAACTTCACCGGAAGTGAGAAATTCGATAAAAGGGATTTCTTTCGTAATTTTCCACCCTTGAGGTGGAAATTTTCCTTCAAATTTACATGGAACCACCCATATCTCGAGATATAGCCTATTCAACAATAAAATTATCATCATAATTGATTCACAATCATCTAAGATATCGAGTCGAATTTTATTGAGTCGAACCTTTCGTTTTGAAGATTGTTGAAAACTATTGTGAAGTACCCACCTTGTTCTGGTAATACATGTCACTAGGTATAGTGATCTCGACATAGTTCCTCCTGACAGCGTCAACAATCTGATCAGCAGCTTCGCCAGGAGTCACCGGCTTCATCAGACCCTTGAAGCGGATGTTAGGCTTGTGGCAAAGTCCTGTGTCTACGATGTATGGGCAGACGGTTGTGAACTTAATCTGGAGGTAGATAATGTTTTAGGCATTACATTAAGAGGAAAAAAAATATAGAGGTTTATCTACAATTCTACATCTTATCTACCACATCACATTATTCAATATTTATCGCCCCGCCTTCTACCTTCTGTGTGAATCCTCTCCATCCTAAGGTTACCTGGAAGAGATCGCTCTTAGCGATAAGGCCACCGATTGTTGCACTATTTTTTAAGCTGTTTTATCGTGTGTATGAAATTTGTGGTGTGAACAATAAAGAGTTTATCTATCTATCTATCTATCTATCTATCTACCTCTAACTCGATCTTATCTTGCTTGACAATAAACGAAACGCAAGACCGTACAAGCTTAAGAAAAAAAGAGCAAAGTCGAAGTCGAGTCAATATAATGCGCTATTCATTTTATATTATTATTGGCAGCAGAGCAGGCCACTTGTTTATTTTCTAACATTCTTATACACATAATAAGCCCCATTATGTTTTGTCTCACTTTCACGCATGACACATCTAGACAGCGGAAAGTTGAAAGACCAAATATAGGTTTTAAGCTTCCTCTTTCCTCTCTTGAGGCAAGTTTTTAGTTCACTGCTAGAAACAGGCTTTTCCCAATGCATGCTTTATAAATTGAAGTCGAAAATCAATCTAATATGTCGGGTCTACTTACGCCATCAGTAGGTCTCGGGTCCTCATGCAGCTCCACGGCCAAAGACTCCATTATGCCTCTGACGGCGTACTTGGTCCCGCAGTACGGCACCAGGTTGCGGAGACCCATTTTGCCGGCCATGGAGGACATGGCAACTATGTGCCCATGGTTGCGCTCCAACATGGCTGGGAGGAAGGCTTGTAGCATCTGGATGTACAAAGAAAGCTTAGCTCGTTGAAACTTGGTAACTACTGGCTGATTTTAGATCAACAACAATTATCATTATTTCAGTCATCCTCATTCCTTAGTCATTCTCAATGGTAGTAGCAATAAATGACAGAAACATTTATGTCTCAGAATTTACTCAATGATAAAGTACCATTTACGTTGTATTGCATGATTTTTAGTATCACAGCTTCATGCAATTTGTCTAAGGGTGCCGTTAATTTGCTAATGTTCAACAGGCTTAAATTATTACAGGGTTCACATCACACATGATCATCAGCCAGTTAATGCCCACTGCCGAACAAAAGCCGCACATCTCCTTTTCAGGGTTCAAGCATGTTTAATAAGCTATGTGTAGTGCAGTGTTTTTCTTAGATAATAAAGTGACTATCTCTGTTCTCACCCAGAGGTTTCCATTAACGTTGATGTCCATCTCACTGCGGATCTCCTTCTCTGTATGTCTGAGCAGCGGCTTGCACGGCATGATGCCGGCGTTGTTCACCAAGATGGTCACGTCTCCCACTTCCAGCTTCACCTTCTCAGCGAGCTTGAACACAGCTGCACGGTCGGTGACGTCAACCCTGGAAATGTGGTTATTATAATAGAACATCCTTTTTGTCCTTTGTATCAAATTTAATGGTGTGAAAAGGGTGTGAACAATAAAGAGTTAACCAATCAATCAATCATCCTTGATTTTTTCATAAGCAACAAAGTGTCTGAAAATGCTGGGAAGACCACATTGCGTATCATAGTTTTAGTAAGCATTGGTATGAGTAAGTGCAGTGCTATTTATTGGCTACTTCGTAAATATGGTCTTTCCTCGCCAAGGAGATAGAGATAATGAGTGATTTCTGTTTTACATTAGGGTTCTTTTAGAAAAGGAAGATCACCTCACATAAATAGGAGTCTTATATCTTCTACATGAGACGCTGATTTACTAATGTTGCAACATTTTAAACTAAAATAGCGTGATATTCACGGATGAACATAGATCTAACACAAGGTATGCCTCTCAGCCCGATCTTCTGTTTTTTAATCAAAATCCCCCATATTGTTTCGTCTGTTACTCACTCGTATTTGTAAACTTTGCCCTTCTCTTCCTTAATCATGTTGAGCGTCTCTTGGTTGCCGGCGGGGTTGATGTCCACGCAGACCACGGTCGCACCAAGTCGGGTAAACCGTAAGGCCATCTCGCGGCCCATGCCATGCCCAGCGCCAGTGATCTAAGAGGAAATTAAAACTAGTAAGTCCGTTACACAAAAAAAAGGTTGGATTGGTTTACACGAGAAATATCTAAGAAGCACGCCTTGTTCAGTCGTTTAGGAGATACGATGCCACAAACAGACAATTTTAACAAAACCTACGAACCCCTCTACCTAACTCCCCTATATCCATCTTAATCTGTTAATCATGTCTAACTCCCTATATATTTATAATGTGATGATGAATACAAAGATATATTGACAAGAATAAATAAATAAATAAAACTAAATTGTTATAAAACATCTGTTCACCATATCTAACTTCCTGTTTAGCGTTCCTAATCTGTTCATAGTATTATCTAACACCCTCTATATCCCTTTTATTCCGTTCATAATTTCTAACTCCCTCTTTATCCCAGCTGTTTTGTTTCTCATTTGTAATTAAAATGATGAACAGAAAGGGTAGGATATGGAGGGTTATATCCCACTTATTTTGTTTGTCTCCCTGTTTTTAAAAAAAATAGTAGATAGGTTTGCGCTTGGCCGCCATCTAGCCTGATGTTAAGCGACGATGCGGTCTACGATGGAGCACGCTTGCCTAGAAGAAACCGATTCACTTTCGACTTGAAGACAAGACACCCAGATTGTAACTGACGGGGAAAACCCATTCAGGCAGCGAATTTCACAGACTAGCAATATTAAGGTCGGGAATAAATGAATTATAAATATAGTTTTTAAAAAATGTTCTCGAATTGTTCGGTCTACCTTAGGCAAACAGCTAAGTACATGCAACACAACAGTAGGTATATTATCATAAGAGAAGTAGAATGAGTAGTATTATGATAATAATGAGATCTTCCGATAAGCTACTGACTAGAAAATTATGTTTTTTTTTTTGCTATTTCACTATTATTTTTAATCTATTCGATAGACAGAACCTGTTCAGATATGCTTTACTGATAATATTATAAAGATTTAATTATTGTGTACCTACTTATCTACTCGTATATTACAATAATCATGCCTTTATCAACTACTTAGACGCTCGGTAAGCAAATACTGAAAAAACAGATTTTTAGACTTTGATTCTTCGTGCAGAATTGGCTATTGCTAACGAAAGTAAATCTAGTCATATGATACGTATAACCCTTTGATTATATTTACATAATCAAAGGTATAGGCTATAAGAAGGGCTATAGATGAAAACTCTGTAAGAACAGCTTTTCTATTTTTGTGACATTTTCAATTGTTTTAAAGAAATACGTAAGGCAGTATCAGACTGGTTGCATAGGCAAAGTAAACAAAGCGTTGGTCATCCGACAGCGATATGGATCATCATCAGTCAGAAGCCTTAACCTCCACACTGAACGAAAGCTTGCCATCTGCACCCACTGAATGCCCAGCGCCGAGGTAGATGGCGTAGCAAGAGAGAGGCTAATACTAAACAGTGAGACAAAGAAGGTGATGATGATGAAAGAAATGTCACATGGTGATCTAAAATATCACTGCTAGAATAATGTTTATTGAAGTGAGAATGGGAGAGGCCTATGTCCAGCAGTGGACGTCCTACGGCTGAAATGATGATAAAATGAGAAAAACAATATGTATACAGAAAGTTTGTTTCTATCTAGTTCTCTAGTTGTAATGTTTTTTTTCCACAAATAAAAAATTGTCTAATATATATTTAAAGTTTTTTTTTTTTCAATCTGGTAGCATCTCCAACCTATAACTCACGTTATCATTAGGTACTTTGAGTGAACTTCAAGCCGTCGGTCGAAAGAACATTCAAAAGTAAATGATATCACGAGCGACCTTTTTATCTAAGTTGAAAGTATTCCGTTCACTAAAATTGCTGTTATTTACTCATTTAGATAATTATGTTGCAATGACACACCTTCTCAATATTTAACTACTAATGCGTCCCGTGGTGTCACCCGGGATTTTGTAAATCTAAAGTACCATTGAGATACAATACATATAGAGTCACAATCGTGCCATAAAATGTCGGAACCAAAACTCGGCGCACAATACACGCGCACAGACTTTTTGGTTAGTTATTCGACTTCAACGCGGCGCGATGCCAGAGCTAAGATGACATAGCGGACAACTAACGTTGAACACTATGCAAGCGACATAACGCCTAAATTGGAGTAAATGTGGCATTGTGAACTATATAATGATATAATATATATACAATGACACTCAGATGTTTTTTTACAATTTTCACTGAGACATTGTGACTCTAGGAAGGATAAGCATTGTATCTCGATGGTACATATCTATTTACTTAGTAAAGATATTGTGTGACATACCAGTACAATTTCTTCGGAGACATCCTTAGACTCCGGAGGAACGCACCATCTCCCAAACGCCTTCATCAGCTCGTAGTCCAGCCTCAGGATGGTCCATATCACCTCGATGATGATTCTCAACACGGAGATGACTCGCGGTTCTTCTGCCCTGAGGATTAACATCACAAATTAAACAAAAACTAAAGTCTCAACGATTCCAGAACGGAGAACTAAACAACTTAAAGGTTTTTTTAAATAAATAATAGGCTTGCATTTAACCACCATCACGCCTGATGTTAAGCGATGATGCGGTCTACGTTGGAGCGCGCTTGCCTGGAAGAAACCGATTCACTCGTGATTTGAAGACTTAAGAGTAAGTAAGATAATTTATAGGTAAGATAACAGTAATATAACATAAAAAAAATACTTACATGATGCCCGTTCTTCTATTCCCGAATCTCTACTAACATAGCCTATCAAAATATGTCAATAATCGCTCTATATTATATCACGTTTATTATCAGTGATAACGACTGTTATCACACAGTCCTGCTAGATTAATTACTAAAATGTATCATAATACGAATCAACCGGCTTTCACACTGTCCAGTATAAAACTAACCGAGAAGCTGGAGAAGACGGCGATATGTTTACATTTTGAGATAAGATGATATTAGTGTCAACAATAAAGCTTGCGCACACTGAACTCACGACATTGATAAGGATAAAACCAGCCAAGTGCGAGTCGGGCTCGCACACTGAGGGTTCCGTACCACCACATAACTTTTTTAAGTACAAAAATTGTGCAAAAAGACAACGTCTCATCAATGCCCAGGCGGTCACCCATCCAAGTACTGGCCGCGCCCGACATTGCTTCACTTCGGTGATCGTAGGTACGAGAAGTGGTGGTGAACAGAACATTTGCACCGACTCGCACTTGGCCGTTATTTATTATTTGTTGTTATACTTTAGAGTGTGTACTATAATCATGCCAAGTTTGACGCTTGTTAGTATTACCGTTTTTGCATTAGAGTAAATACAAAAATACGTTTGTTGTAACGGGACCCATTTCATTTTTACTTTTTTATTATTTCTTAACTAATCCGCCGTAACATTACATATTCTGTGAAAATTTCAACTGGCTATCTATTACGGTTTGAAAGATACAGCCGTTAATAGCAGACAGACAGACAGAGATCGTAGGCTTAGTAATAGGGTCCCGTTTTACCCTTTGTGTACGGAACCCTAAAAACAACCGTATCCGAGCCAACCAAGAACGAAAAAATGTTATTATGAAGACAATAATATTTTTTCACTTTGTACTTATTAAGTAGGTACTACCTAAGTCTTAACCCTACCCATAACAAAACATTAAAAAAATTACATACATTTTTCTCAATAAATATAGCATTATAAATTTATGACTAATGAATTAATTAAGTACGTAGATTGTTTTTGTAGGTGCATTAATGTCTGAAAAATTTTAAAATTAAAATTATATAGGTATACAAGAAACTTTTCGAAACCTTTATTTGATTTACGGAGTCAGGGAAACGCCAACTTCCACGTACATTACGAACTTTTATCCCTTACTCAACTTACCGGATGAATAAAAAAATATTGTGCTTGCCTTCTTTAAAATATAAGGGAAACTTGTACAACATAATCCGTCTTACCACAAAAGATTTAAGCACGCTTTAGACAAGTGTTTAGCATATTTTTCGCAGTGAAACAATTGCTAAGCACATGTCTAAAGCGTGCTTAAATCTTTTGTGGTAACACGGTTTATGTCTCTAGACCTAGCTGTCAGGCTGTGCAGTGTGCGTTGTCGGCCAGTGAATAAATTATGAGATTTTTATAAGTTAAAATGGCATGCTTGTAATAATGTGTTATGGTCTTTGACCTTTCTTTCCGTTGCATAAAACCTTAGAATAACTACATATAGAAACCAAGTACATTCGCAAAATTTAAGCCATTCAAATGGAGACATATATGGCTCCAAAAAATATTTAAAAATTTTACTATGACAATTTGCGCGGTGAAATCGTACAACAACAAATCAGAAAAGCAGCATAAGAGTTATAGTGTGACATTCCATATGTACCTAATCCATTAATTTTCTTGCTTAAATCGTTTAAAATGGCAATCGAAACGTAAGCTACAAAGCGAATTTGTAGCTTACGTTTTGAGAAGGCGTTGTTTGGAAACCTACCTTCTCTGAGTAGTTATTCTAAGCATAAAACATAATATAAAATTATTACCGTCTTACCACAAAAGATTTAAGCACGCTTTAGACAAGTGTTTAGCATATTTTTCGCAGGGAAACAATTGCTAAACACTTGTCTAAACCGTGCTTAAATCTTTTGTGGTAAGACGGATAATGTCTTAAGTCCCTATTCTGGCATGACGTTTTGGTCATGGAACATAATACCTATAATTATAGCTACAATGTGGATTTTGTGTGTTTTAAACACAGAAGAGAAAAATTTTTCGCTTCTCTTTTCTGTGGTTTTAAATGACTTCAAAAAAGAAAGGTTCTCAATTAGTTTTTTAATTCGGTTGTAATTTTTGTATGTTCGTTACTTCAGATCTCCGTCATTTATAAACCGATTTGAAAAGTTATTGTATTTAATAGGATATACAATACTTTTAGATTCGTCCCCTACAAATTTCATCAAAATCGGTTCATTAGTTTGGTTTTTAAATCAAAAGAACCGGAAAACTATGTCATCCAAGTAAATGAAATTGCGTAAATACTAATTTTGAAGTCGGTTTTTAAATTGATAAATATCAATTATTTGTTTAAATAGGTATATATTTATGTCGTAGCCGACAATGGCGTTCTAAGTAGTGCAATATGCTTAGAGCGGTTATCATACAAGTGAAGGTAAATATTTTTCTAAACTATGACAAAACGGCTTACATACCTACATACGTGCTCCATCTTCGACCGCATCATCGCTTTCCATCAGGTGAGATCGCTGTCAAAAGTTAGCCTAGTCCGAGGTAAAAAATAAATAAAAAAATTGTCACTCTTATTTGCCATTGGGGTAGCCACATCTCTCCGCTTGCTACGACCCTGCTCCCCAATTCTACTAAACAAATTATCTTTAAATTGTAATTGTTGCGATTTTAATTGTTAAATAATTGCCTCAAAATTTACAGTTTTTATATTTTTTTATACTAAGTTATAATATTAGGTGGTTGTATTTTTCTAGTATAAAAAAATATTTAAAACTGTCAATTTTGAGGCAATTATTTAACAATTAAAATCTCAACAATTACAATTTAAAAACAATTTCTTTAGTAGAATCGGGGCCTTGATCTAAGTCAAAGGAGGTTGCTGTCGCTACCAATTGCATTGTTTTCTCACTGGCTGATATAGCTGATGTTGTAAGAAGTAGCTTAGGCTACTTTTATCCCGGATATAACGCGGGTGAAACCGCGGCTAGTAGTTTATAATGCATCCTAACTCGAGTTTTGTTGAAGTAAATTTATTTCTACTAATATTGAACTTGTACTGGCCTTTGTTGTTTATATCATGGCTCCAGCAGGGATAAACTAGAAGGTATTAGATATAGGTAACTGTAGCAATCTTTAATAGAACTCACGTGGGGAAAATGGAGCAATTAGTCCTGCCGATAGGTAGTACTTAGCATTCCCACAACAATCCTCAATGCAACCAATTCAAATACAATGTTATTAAACAATGCATGTTTGTCTCAGTTGTAATTGAAGCTTGTAATCATTGTTTTACTTTGTTAAGTAATGATTAAGTTTAGTATGGGTTTGGGTATAGCATAGCAAATTCTTCGAAGCATTTCAGCAGGGAAAGCAAAGACGATTTCGCAGAATATCTCACAAAACGCTATTAGCAAATATGTCTTGCTGTGGCAAAACTACGGATACTGACACCGTCTGGAATCTTGATTTCAAAATTACTGTATCTCAAATCGTCTGGACTAATAACGTGGCTATTTTTAATGATGAAACAATAAAAAGTAAGTTCGTACAAGCTGTGAACATTTTCAATAATTGTAAGTTAGAAAACCATAACGTCGATGATTTGTATTACATGAAAACGCCTGAAGAAAATGTGAATAACAAAGAAGTGTTCAAATACACAGACTAGGTAACGCTACTACGTAGGTATAAATTATCTTCAGGCGCTTCGTCTGAAGCTTGATTTTTAGGGTTCCGTACCCAAAGGGTAGATTCAAGAAAATCCGTTCAGCCATCTTGAGTCGGAGTCTTTTTATACCTTGGTCACGTTGGCTCTAAAACTTTCTGAGGATTGAGTAGTTGCTGAAACGAATTTCATCGTTATCATTATCAGCCTTTCATGTTCCCACTGCACCCCAAGGGCTTCTCTCAGAGAGAGAATGTGGGCCATACCACCATGCTGGCCCTGTGCATGTTGGTGAACGTTATAATTTATGTCTTTGAACTTTGAGCTTCTTGGACATATCCACAGATTTTTTTTCGTTTTAATTAGAACGGCTGTCAAAGCACTTTTGTAAGAAATTTGTTGTAGCCGGTTGCACCCATATAAACGGAACGTCAGTCACTCGAAATCAGTTAGCAACTGTGATGCGGAGTTCGACGCGTTGATCTAAATAAGAATGTTCAATCAAGGTTCACTCATGATGCCTGGTAACAGATTTTCCTTCTCATATCCGTTCTATTTACTTCTCTTTTCTGTGAACATATCGGTTTTCTCACGATGTTTTCCTTCACCGTTTTGGGCGATAGCATCGAAACCGCACATAATTTATTTAGGTAGGTACTATATAAGTCATTGGTGCAGGGTCGAGGATCGACCGAGGTGCCGTCAGATTGTAAAGTGCACAATGCTACCGCTCGGCCACCATCGCCCTCGACGAAACGAATTAACCCACATCAAAAAATTTAATTACGAAACGAATCCCGTTATCTGTGGATACAACTCTCCGGGATCCGTGGCACAGAAGACCCGTGGCTAATTCAATCTAATACCGGGATCCGTGGATACAACCCCCGATCGCAGCAGCGCGCGTCTGACGCGCACGCCCAACGTGCGCGGCTGATGTGACGATACTTTCAGTTTATAAAAAGTACTTTTTGGACAACACTGCACTATGAAAAAGTATGGCGATTGGCGACGTCAATCGTCGGTCGCGCGCATCTAAGCGTCTATATTAGCGCATCCACAGAAAAGCGTTATTTTTTTCTTTTCTGTGAGCTCGTCTGCCGCGCGGATCTGTCGCATGCCTTGGAAGCGGCGCCATACATTTTCATAGTGCAAGTATTGTCGCATCAGCCGCGTTGTTTGTTATTGATGAAATTGTTGTAAGGAAGAGAACTCCTATGTCAACAAATTATGGCAGTAGCTAAAGATAACTAAGCTCAATTTAACTTCAACCCATAAAACAAACTGTTTCCCAACAACACGTCATGCTAGTAACCATAACCAATGTTGGATTTACCTATCCAAAATTTGTTACGGTAAAGTTACTAAATAAGTAATCTAACGGGTAGGTAGGTGTACATGGTTACCAAATAAACGAAATTAATTCCATTAGCTGTCTTATAACAAACGATTTACCTACTGTAGAAATATTTATGGTAAATTTTCTTCACATGGAAGTAGGGTTGCCATTCAAGTCCGGGAATAGGCATTTATCCGGAATGCGGGGAATTCTAAATAGTCCGGAATTCTAGAAATGAAATGAAAACTACGCCGCTTAAGACTATACTATTCATCGTCCTTCAGCCTATCATGTTCCCACTGTTGGGACGCAGGCCTTCCCTTAGACAGAGATCATCATCATCATCATCGGCCAGAAGACGTCCACTGCTGAACATAGGCCTCCCCCTTTAACCTCCACACTGAACGACAGCCTGCCTTTTGCATCCACTGGATGCCAGCGACTCTTACTATGTCGTCGGTACGCTGCGTCTTCCGGTTCGTGGTCTCCACTCAAGAACCTTTCTTCCCCATCGGTTATCGGTTCTCCGAGCGAAGTGGCCTGCCCATTGCCACTTCAACTTGCAAATTTTAACAGCTATGTCGGTGACTTTGGTTCTTTGGCGAATATCCACGTTTTGGATTCTATCTCGCAAAGAAACTCCGAGCATAGCTCTCTTCATTGCCCGCTGTGTGACTCTGAGTTTTTCCAAAAGACCAACAGTTAAGGACCACGTCTCAGTACCATATGTCATCACTGGCAACACACACTAGTCAAAGACCCTTGTCTTTAGGCACTGTGGTATCTTAGACGAGAAGATATCACGCAATTTCCCGAACGCTGCCCATCCGAGTTGGATTCTTCGAGCGACCTCTTTGCCTAAGTTGGCCTTACCTAACTGAACAATCTGTCCAAGATAGGTAAGAATGGTCAACAACTTAGAGAGTATCGTTCCCAACGACTACCGGCACGGGTTCAACATGGACATTGGACATGATTTTTGTATTGTCCATGTTCATTTTAAGACCCACCTGTTGGGAAAGGCTACTGAGGTCGCTGAGCATCGTATTTAGGTCCTCCAGCGACTCTGCCATGATGACTATATCATCGGCAAAACGAAGGTGAGTGATGTATTCGCCATTGATGTTGATGCCTAATCCGTTCCAGTCCAAGAGCTTGAAAACGTCCTCCAATGCGTTCGTGAACAGTTTCGGAGAGATAACATCTCCCTGTCTCACGCCTTTCTGCAATTGGATTGGTTCCGTGCTCTCGTCCTGTAATCGGATCGACATGGTGGCGTTTCTATACAAACACTTCAACACTTCGATATACCTAATAGTCGATATGACAACGCTGGAGGGACTGTAATACTGCCCAGGTCTCGATTGAATCAAAGGCTTTCTGTCCACAAACGCCAGGCATAATGGCCGATTATACTCCTCAGATAGAGATGATGGGCCCTAATCCACCATACTGGCCCAGACTACTAATATAAACCGGATACTATTATATACATAAATGCGCCATACATAAATGCTGACGCGTTGAGAGTGGTATGGGTACACCCGTAGTGCTACGACCGCCACACGGGTTCTTATTATATACCTACCGCGAAATATGAACTTTGAAGGAAATGTTCGGAAGTTCAAAATTTAAGCAACGCTTATTACTACAGGTGACCATAAATAAGGCTTGGTTTATTGTTTTAAAATGGCATTTAGCGGAGCAAAACCATGGCGCTTATATACCCACAGTCATGCGTTTCACTACTTCTATTATTGAGGTTTTTCTCCTATTTTTCGAAAAGAATAGCTGTAATGTAAAATGTACCTTTGCGGTCTCCTTTATAATTAAGAAATCTGTATATTAAGATATCGTAGACATAATTTAATATATAGGCATGAATGAATAAAATAAAAAAAACACGGAGAAAAGCACAAATCAGTGTTACTTTTTTTCTGTTTTTCGAGCTAAATATCCTTCGTGTTCGGGTCTTTGGGGTTTGGGGTTTCTAACATTCAATTTTGATATGACACCAAGCTAAGTTTAAGCTAACCATGGAAGTAAACACACTTTAAACTAGAATAAACAACATTTCTAAAAGTCGGAAAAGAGCTTCTGGATTTTTTTCCATCTGGTAACCCTACGTGGAAGGGCCTTGAAGGTAGCCCTTATCGAATGGTTTGAGTTAGCTTTATTTACAACTTGAGAAATAAGCCTACTACTTCTGAAATATAAGTGATTTTTAAACAGTTATTTAATATTTTTTTATTTTTTTTTATTCATTTATTTCATATATATACACATAATTAATTTAAATTAGTATCGAAAAACTAAGCTGTTTGTATCGATACTAAGCTTCACTATACGCACTAACATAATGGCGCAAACTTAAATAAATTTTAAATATTAAATATTAAAAAAAATCTCATTATCAAATTCCATGCACAAGTTTGCATATATTCATAGTCATTTATTTGATAAAGCTAATTTACAAGTCAATAATAAGTATAATAATAAATTACCTGTAGTAACAAGTTAAAATTAAAATGAAATAATTACAATAAAATTAAAATAAAATAATTAAATTAATAAATATCAATATAAAAACATCATCTAAAGATCTAACTGCAAGAATTCATTCAAGTCATAGGAGTGCTCAATAAGCCAGCGCTGAAGCCGGAAATTAAAACAATTCAGACTTGAAGCTAAGGTTATGGAATCCGGCAGTTTACAATACACAGTCGGACCCATAACATGCGTGAGTTTAGCTGATTTCACGAGCGATAATCCTTGGCCTTGGCTATGGCGGTAGATTATAAAAATTATCTAATTCATACGTTTTTTTATTATTAGGGATCAATAACTAATTCATGAACAGAACAGAACAGATGGCCGATGGGGCCGAAAGGTTCTGGAATGGAGACCACGGACTGGTAAGCGCAGCGTAGGACGTCCACTCACAAGATGGACAGACGACCTAAAAGAGACCGCAGGGAAACGCTGGATGCAGGCCGCTTCCAACCGGCCCTTTTGGAGATCGATGCAGCCCTATGTCCAGCAGTGGACGTCCTACGGCTGAAATGATGATGATGATGATGAACTAATTCATATTTTAATGTGGTTTTCCTACGAATATAAAAGTAGCTAGAAAACAAGTAGACAAATACTTTATTTGTAAATTCACGTAATTAATTGGGAGTTTTATATTTTTATAAATTTTATAACATCTATTTTGTATAAATTTTTGATATTTTTCAAATAAAACTATAAACTAAGGTAACTAAGTAAACACCTTGCCTTAAATTGCCTTTCAAAAAACTGTAGATAGAAAACTGCAGGTAAGGTGCCCGAATAGCAAGCGATATTGCCACGTTGAATGGCCAAACTTATTTTTTGGTCAAGGTAAGCGCCAGTTCTTTCGTCACCCATCACATCTATACGAGGCGTCTGGGCAGCTATTTGACAAAACCCCAAGCGGCCGGACCCCACGGTTGTATGGTTTCAGCTCTAAACGGAAGAAATATGTATCCTTCGCTGAGAGATTCATATTTCCTACGTTCGAAGTTTTCCGGCAATTCCGTCGCTGCTCCAGCCGCTCGAGAGCGTCGGAGTATCAGCGCAAGTTGCGTCTACCACGACTTCAGGGGACTGCTATCAGGTGTTTTGCCATCATCACTTGAAATACCGTTCGGCTCTAAACAAGCCGGCACGCTAACGACGGCAATGACCTGACGGATGACGTCGTTTAAAGCACAAGCTCATGATAAACCATGGTGCACAAAGCGATTAACCGTGCTTCCGCATCGACAATGTTAGGGTTCAGCAGACGCAGACTGTATTAGAATAAGAAGCAATTTTTTTTATAATCATCTTTCCTTGTTTATGTCGTCTTTTAATAATAAAAATTTATCTTATTTTACACACTGCCTTGATCCGAAATACCCTGGTCTAAGAGCATTGCTAATACTTACTCACTATTCAGGCCTATCCTACTCTACAAGTATAAGCAGTTATAGAGAATACAATCTCAAATCATGATCATATATGTGGCAACGATTACCTACGATTTAAGGGCCTACCAACGCAGTTTGATCATATTCGATCAGGTATGTAAAGTATCCAAGGTCAGCTGTAACGACTGGGCCATTTCCTCATGCAGTGACGCAAGCGTTGCCAACGAGAGAGCATCGTCCGTTGCACAGGCCATTGCCTGTGAAAGTAAATCATGATACAAAAATCTGCGAGTATTGGCCTTGCATTATTTAACCGTCTTAAAAAAGATAGGAAGTTCTCAATTAAGAACGATTAAAAAAAATTACGTGTTTTTTAAATATGTATATAAAGCGTGACTGGAGAGAGACCGTTGTCCGTAAGGCAGGGGCCTTACGGACAACGGTTTTCATCAGGTCTATCGTTGACCAGGGGGTCAACGATAGACCTGATGAAAGGAAATCTCCCAACATGGACGTAGGTATGTTATGTATCCTTCCTATTCTTCATACGGCGTACAGAGATGATCTTGCCTACGCTGCGTCTTCCGGTTCATGCATGAACCGGAATACGAATCCGCTCAGTTGAAAAATCACGCGACCGCAAACCGTATCTGGGCGCGATAAGGTTTGCGGTCGCGTGATTTTCCAACTGAGCGGATTAGATGCCTGTAATAGCAGTTGTCCGTAAGGCCCCAGTAGCTTCTCCAGGCATTTACGGAGACTATCTGGCCCAGGTAGAGTCGTATTTGCATCCACAGGTTGAAATGGCATGTGTGGACTATTCAATAGCTTTTTATATATAGTCCACTCAGCCATATTTAATGCATTGCACCAATCAACAAAATCCACATCTGTTGCAAAAAATATACAACAATAGCTCAGCAGCCATTAAATTATACACAACTGGACCAATCTTCAATATATGCAAAGGAGTTAAACAAGGAGACCCGCTATCCCCAAAGCTCTTGACGGCCACCTAAGAAGAGGTATTCAGAGAGCTGACGACCAGAGCAAACGGCTTGTTATCAGAGTAAAACAGCCCTTACGGACAACAGCTAATTGCGCCACCTAATCCGCTCAGTTGGAAAATCACGCGAACGTGAAACGCGCCCAGATACGGTTTGCGGTCGCGTGATTTTTCATACGATTGATAATGAATCCTCACGCGAGTTTTGATGAAGTGGCAGTTATTTAACAATTAAAATCGCAGACAATTTGTTTAGTAGAATCGGGGGCCAGCCCTGGTATGATGCATGTCCTTTGAATAATAGACATAAATTAAATAAGTTTGTTATTTAAACTTCCTTCTTCCAAAAGGTTGGCGTGCAGTAGGTACCTACCAGAGGTACCTACCTGACTTACTACGAAGTGAACATAATTACCAACCTTGTTTCTGGCCAAAGACTTTTGTGCAAATGAATTTTGCCACTTATTGTATTTGTTTCCCAAACAAAAAACTCTAAGTCAATGTACCTAAGTACCTACGATACCATTTTATTTGTGTATTGTTAATATTATCATACCACATATTTGGCAACCATCGTCATCATCAGCCTGAAGACGTCCACTGCTGATCATAGGCCTCCCACTTTAACCTCCACACTGAACGACAGCTTGCCTTCTGCATCCACTGGATACCAGCGACTCTCACAATCATCATTAACATCATCATCATCATCATCATCATTAACAGCCTATCATGTTCCCACTGTTGGGATTTATAGGCCTTCTCTCAGAGAGACAGGATGGGCCCTGTGATGTCTTTAAACTTTTAAGGTTCTTATAGACATACCGGTTTCCTCACGTTGTTTTTCGCTGGTCCTAGAGACATGAAATATGGGATACCTATGAAAAAAAGACATTGGAACGTGCCAATGCCAATTCTCGATAGTTCGACTACACATATTTACCCATTGCCCGACCTTGGACTAGAAAGCTGCAGCAGGCCAAGTTTCTTTCCATCACAATGTTATAGTAATCAATACTCTATCCACGGAACAGAGTCAATATAGCGTTATCTCATTTGCACTTTTGTATGCAAGTGATAGGGACAGATAGGGGCATTTTATAGCTGCTTGCTGCGCTTTAGTCGAGTTTCCAGTTTTCTAGCATTTTCCAGAACTCGCACTTGGCCGGTTTTATTATAATGAACATTGCATTCATGCCAAAATAAAGATCCAACAGAATATCAAAATTTGCCTGTCCTAATTTACTACCTCATATACCTAAAGACTGATCATAAAGATCTGGCTGGTAAACAGGCAGTGCCAATAATATTGCTTACAAATTTACAATATCTAGCTGCGCCCGCATTTATTCCCACAATTTCCGATTTACTAGCACAGTCAAGAATCTCACCATTTCCTCAATAGCGAACAAAATTTAAAATTATGCTAAGAATAAAATACATAATAATTTTGAATTTCCGCGTGTTATTCTAACTAAAAATAAATAAATAATAAATTAAAATAAATAGAATATTTGCATTATTCTAACCTACGAATAAGGATATTATGGCTATTGGCATTGAATTGCAAATACTAACAATAGTGATTTTAGGTTAACGTCATTGACATAAGCATAGTAAGGATGCAGCGGTAGAACTTTTCCAATGTTACCAACCACAGAACAACGTCAAAGGAAATCCGTTTTTGAAGTCGCATGAAAAACGCCACTATGACAAAAGGGTGGTGAAAACGTTTGAATAAATTAGCAGTTCGGTACCAATGATAATTTTTAATAGTATCATTGTTACGGTGCATTTTTATTTTATAAAAGTTGAAGATTAGGAAACGTTTTATAAGCAAAAAATAGGACTTCATGGCATTAAAACAAATAAACAAACATCTTGGACTGGCTGCCTGTGCTTGACCGAGCCGGTTGGCACAGATAATACAATAGTCACTTGTGTTTGTACCGGTAGTGAAGTGTATGACAATATATGATCCAAGAAAACAAGTATATTTATTATTGTACCATGTGACAATACTGCTGCCGACGACGGGAGCTACTAGCATCTGGCTGGCTCATTCATTTCATAATAATTTCAATCTAGTAACTGGCGCCATCTCAGTCGCAGCGGACGCGCGCTGTCGACATCGCGTTTTTATATTGACATTTCCCGCGCTTCGACTCACAGTTCGATATTTGAAAATTTTATTCATCGTCGAATCGTAAGTAATAATTGTCCTTATTTCTTTATAAAATCCATCAAACATTTTTTTTATGGAGTAGGTAGGTAGTTATGAGCTATGACTAGTCTAGAATGGTTGTACTGTTATTTATTCTGTGGATAGATGCGCGTTATTATTGAATGGAGCAATGAGTATTTCTTTTTTTTAATTGTACCAATTCCGTTTATTTAATTATTAAATACTCAGGACATACAAGCAAAGCTGTTTCATGACATTAATTAAATAATTATTCCACATGCATGGAATGTATAAGTGGCCCACAAGGCTACTCAACTTCGCAAATAACACCGCAAATAAAAACTGGATGCGCACGTTTTGCAAGGCATGTGTGTTTATTTTGATTATGTTGCCGTGCAAAACCCTACCATCTCGTGTCTATACCACAAAATAGTGTACCTACCATCAAATAGCCCGTCGTCGCTTCGTTGCCACTTATTCTATAAATAACTCGCTAAGAGCGTGTCGAGACACACATAGGGTTCCGTATCCAAAGCCATAAAATTGTGGTCACATTTATAGTTAAAGATTGGTGATGGGTATAGCTATTATGTCTTCTGTGGTTATAGGTATAGAAAAATTCAAACGAACGAAGCTTTGTGGACTAAAGCAAATTTCAGTGATATCATCCCGACATAACATATTTTTTTATGATAATTGAAAGTTTGGAATGAAGGTAGCTCATACCCTGGACACAATATTATAACTACGCTGCTTTTTATCCAAATTAGGAATTCAGAGCACTGCTAGTTGTTATATAATTATTATACATGGTTGAAATTCCGAGAACCCATACGAAGCACTTTGATTCCACATTTATTGTGCGAACTGCTAGTCTGTGGAATTCACTGCCTGAGTGGGTGTTTCCCGATAGATACAATATGGGTCTTCAAGTCGAGAATGAATCGGTTTCTTCTAGGCAAGTGTGCTCCATCGTAGACCGCATCATCGCTTAACATCAGGTGAGTTGACTGCTTAGCGCAAGCCTATTAAAAAAAACTATAGAAAACCGGACAAGTTGCCAAATTTGATGATTCTAGGTCAACGGGAAGTACCCTATAGGTTTTGATTTCCCTGTGAAATCGCAAAATATGCGACATAAACGTTCATTTATTTTGATTGCATTGACTTACAACTTTTATTTTTTTACAGCCGAAAGAAACTGTAGACCCAAGTATTTAGTATAAATTTCAACTTGATACCTTTACGCGTTCTTGAGAAAAAGGGTCTTGACAGACGGACAACGAAGTGATCCTATAAGGGTTCCGTTTTTTCTTTTTGAGGTACGGAACCCTAAAAACGAAAGTTGTATGATTATTTACGGGATACAACCAACATATAACTTTAGTGAACAACCGTGATAGTTTAAAACATATGTTTTATATAAAACGGTTATTCATAGTTGACAAATCGTTAACGAACATTTTAATGTTCTATACATTTTGTCAATGTTACATTCTTACACCGAACACCCAGCTAACAAACATCTTGAATAATACTAATGAGTATTGAAAATTAACACATGTAACTAATTTTATCGCGTGTATTTTAAATTATTAATTCCTGATATTTAGAACACTGCAAAGTGGGTCAAAAGTAGACTAGATGAGAGATGTCTAAAAAAATAAAACACTGTTTTAAACTATCACGGTTGTTCACTAAAGTTACATGATTATTAACGGGACATTTACCGTGGTGAGGTTGTGGAATGAGCTCCCTATTCCACTATCTTACCACGGTAAATATCCCGTTAATAATAATATAACTTTAGTCTATAAAAATGTTATAAAACTATTTACAAGTACCGCCAATGATTTTTTATCATAACATTCCCTATGTACGCAGTGTTCGCCTGATCGCTTGCGGTGGGGTTTTATTACTTTGATGACTGGATTCAAAGTAGGTGGTACTTGCCAACCATCAATAAAATTTGAAAGTTTTTTTAAAATCTAAATAGGCTCGGTCAGGAAGCTACCTTCCTAGATAGGTATACCTATCTCGGTTCTCCTTGGCCAGAAATTGAGAATATATCACAAAATCAAAACAAATGTAATACTTAATGTATATATTTATATTGGGATTGTCAAAATGCTCACATACTGCAGCGTCGAGCGTCTATTTTTCATGTCAGCTATATGTTATTTAAATATGGATACCGATGTTTCTCTTTGTTAGCCCGATATAGGATAACTCATAATCATGCTTATATAATACACTCATGCATCTTTTTATGGGATATTCGATTTAATGGGTATTTTCACAGAAGAGAAAAAATTTTCGTTTAAAATAGAACGGCTGTCAAGGCATTTTTGCAAGAAATCCGTTGTAGCCAGTTGCACACATGTAAACGAAACGTCATAATATAACTACATAGGAAGGAATGCAATAATTCGTCAAGATTATTATTAATCCAAAAGGTTATGAACGCCATTTTGTTAAAGTTTAAAACTGACCTTCTCGTGGTGCAATACGGTTCAGTTCCCTGTGCATTTTGCGCAATTATTTCGGTAAATGCTGCTATTCCAAAAAAACTGCACGATTCTTGTGCAGTTCAAAAAACTAGTACGAGTTCAACAGTCCTTAACGTAAATTTATCTACGACATAGTTAAAATAGTTCCAAATTAAACTGCACGATAAGCACGAGGGTTAAAATAATTTCGCTAAGAGTTTTTCATCGATTTTGCTTTTTTTATTTAACAAAACTAGTGTATTAACGCATGTGCTTGTGTAATAATATTGAATTATTATCCGTTAAATAAGATTAAGGCAAATTCGTAGGTTTGCGTGAGTGTAGGCAAACAATGGGAAGTTGCAAATGTGATTTTTTTTGTTTTGCCCCAGAACTCTATAGAAACTTGATTAAAAAGTTTCCATGACCTTACTAGGTCATGATTTGACCATGATATTGACGTAGGCTATGTTTAGAGTTCGTTTTATGTGACTTTAAATGGGTAGAAAAATAAACATATTACTTGATACGGTTAAATGCTATTTTCGTGAGGAGCCATTAAAAAAAAAACCTCATCCTAAAATTTAGAATGTGGTATCACAGCTAGTGATGGGAAAGTTTTGTGTGCAGTTTTAATTTTATCGATAAACTTAATAGGCATGATGACTAATATTTTTTTTTATATAATAATAAAGCTGATCATAAATAGAGCACATCAACGAAAACAAAATAAAAATTAGTTCAAAAATAAATGAGATATAAACATTTTAATTTCGTGCTAGACAGAGAGCGCACTATACTGAGCCGTGACGTCACACCTCAGGAGCGCCATACAAATGCTGTACTAACACACGCTTTGCGAGAAATGAATAGAGCATCCCCTCTCTATCCCCACCTAAAACTTTAAACACTCATATCTGAGAGATTTATCAGCCAATTTCATTTATTTTATCAGTACCTATGTGTAATGTATTTAGTTATATTCATCGCTAAGCAGGTTAATTGTAACAAATTAAACATTAGGACACATGCCCATTATATACTTTACAACACATTTGCTCAAAAAGTGCACTTACGATAACTGAATACATCTTTCGAAAGTTAAACATTACGGATCATACAACGGAGCGTGCTATAATGAAACGCATCATACAACGGAGCGTGCTGTAATGAATTTGTCCGCACGCTCCGTTGTATAGCACCGTGCGTGTACGTTACGGTATTTTTTTAATTTCCATTTTTTGTTTTTTTCTCGCAAATGTGTTGTAAAACGTTGTATGGCACACGTGCGGATTGGTTATTACAAACTCGTGACTATGGTAAGCTCTCGACTTCGTCTCGGGCTTACATTGGTCTACTCGTTTGTAATAACCAACTTTCCGCACTTGTATCATAAATAACTATTAGCATATTAGATGGTAGGAATTCCACTAGTCGTTTAAAAAAAATAGCAAGATTGACTTGCTTAGTTCGTATGAACAGAAATTAGTCACTGACTCGCATTTGATCATTATTTATTATTTTTTGTTATACTTTAGTTAGAGTGTGTCTGTGTACTATATTCATGCCAATTATTACGCTTGTACGTATTATCGTTACACTACATTACATATACATTAGATCTAATACAAAAATACGTTAAAATACGTTTGCTGTATGGGGACGCCTCTTTCGTTTTAACTTTTTGACTTTTTAGGTTTTCGTACCCAAAGGGTAAAAACGGAACCCTATTACTAAGCCTACGAGTCTAAGTCTACAAACTTACTAAGTCTGTCCGTCTGTCTATACCATTAAATATTATGGAATCGTGGGTGTGACTTATTTAAAAACGTGGAGTTTTAGTACAGTTGTATGATTATTAACGACTTATTTACCGTGATTATGTTGTGGATATGGAGTTCCTAATGTTTCGGCACAGGAAATGACTCAAAAACGTTATAAATAATGTGTAAATATTCCGTAATCTAATACAACTAAATAGTGAATAACCGGGATATTATAAAAAGTGGAGTTTAATGTTTCGGGATCGCAATTGAAGCTGGCTAGGTTTTTTATTGAATAAAATTATCAATAATGACTATCAAAGTTAGTTGATTGAATCAGGCGTCACTTTACGGACGTCTCAAATGTGCATCACAAATATCTATAAAGAAAAATAATTTATAACTTTATAACTTCCTTTAGTTTGCGTTTTCTTGGGAGTCGAAGAATTTGAACAAGCAGGTGAAGCTATTTTAAGCCTCTTTGGAGATTCAAATGAGGTTGTCTGAGAGTAGTATGAAGACGTTCGTGTTGGTGATATGATTTAATTTTTAACCACTGAATGTAAATAAATAATTTATTTTTGTGATATTGCTAATGGCTTCAAGTATCTTTTATTTGTCGTGATACATATATGTCCAAAAGTTTTTTTGAACAAATTGTGCTTGTTTAGTAGGAATCCAATCACGTCTTCCTGTTGCATCAATCCATTTTTGCCTAGTAGACGGATTGCCTGGAAAACTGTAATAAATTCAATGTCTATTTATACAATAGAAAATTACGGGAAATGTAATAGTGCTAATAGACGAGACGGACTTGGTCCATACGTCTGTTAGTACTATAAGAAAAATCTAAATGTATCGATATCGATAAAATAATGGTAACCACTATTATTGTCAACGGCTTGTCAACAGCTTTGTAATTAAAACACGGTGAAATAATAAAATTATAAACAATTTAGACATACCAGTGATAGGATATGCTTCCTTTTTTTAAAATAAAATCTTTGCTAGCTAGGCGACACGTAATTACAGCGCAAGAAGGCATTGTGGAATAAATTCGATGGAGCAGCTACGCGTTCAAAATCAGTTAGCAAGTGTGATACGGAGTTCAACGCGTTGACGTAAATAAGAATGTTCACTCGTATGCCTGGTAACAGATGTTCCTTCTCTTTTCCGTTCTATCTACTTCTCTTTTCTGTGGGTATTTTCAGTTGATTTAACTTGTGCTTTTTAAAATAAATTTGACTCATTTCTTTAGGGTGTTTAATTATTTATATAAAATAATATATATTTATGTTTGCGGTCTATGTTTCTGGCCACAAGATAGATACAATGTCCAGTGACTGATAGAGGAAGGTGGATGCGAGATGTGCGGAAGGCGCGACGCGAAGCGCGCCGTTTCAAATGGGAAACAAAACAACCATTTTTAAACAACGGTCAAAATTTTTGTATCGATGTTTTTATTTGGCGGTCATTTTGAAAATTATTACTATAGTGGCTAAAATACGCCCGTTTTTTTTTCAATGAGCTTAACGTAGGCAAAATTTGCGCACATTAAAAAAATAGCAGACGCGAAAGATTTATTTTTTCTAGTCGTAAAATAAGTTTACCTTACGAATGAACACAATAGATGAACAACGTAAATAGTGTACCGTTGATAAAGTCTAATTTGCATCACAAATGTATTATCGGTTAGTAACAATGATGTAACCACAGATATTTATTATCATAGATGTCGCAAGCACATCAATTTGTATGAAAACCCAGCGTCCGCATTTTTCTACCTACTCTGACGTCACGAGAGCAATTAAGTAAAAGTCTGGAACTCTGCTCTCAAAGATTTATTTTACATTTTTGTGTTGACGTCTGACATGCGACTGCTAAGACTGAGATTGAACTCAATTATATTATTCTTTAAAATGAGTACTTCACGCGGAGGGCACTAGCACCTGTAGCACAGTTTAATCACAAGTATGGGTGCCAGCCAGTTCCACAGTTCAAAATAACAATCATCCTCAGTATGTTCTATGTCTAGCTATACAATTATTCATCATCATCATCATTTCAGCCGTAGGACGTCCTCTGCTGGACATAGGACGTCCATCCACAAGATGAACAGACGACCTAAAAGAGACTGCAGGAAAACGCTGGATGCAGGCCGCTTCCGACCGGCCCTTTTGGAGATCGATGGGGGTGGCCTATGTCCAGCAGTGGAAGTTCTATGGCTGAAATGATGATGATGATGATGATGATGATCTTATGATAAATAAACTATTTACAACAATGTTCAACATCCACAGACTAGGTAAAACTACTATAGAAAGTCTTTGCAAACAACAATCTGATTTGCAGTTTTGTCGTTACTTGATTTGTTTTTTTTTCAGGTTTCAAAATGACTTCCTTGGAGAACAAGAATGGGGCAACTCCGAGCTTGGTAGAGAAAGCACCATGGTAAGCTATCCCTGAACATAATTATGATTGAATTAGAAACAGATCATACAATAAACATTTTAAAAAAAACAACAATATGTCAAACAAGTTCCGTGGTTATACCCGCAACCCGCAAGATACCAGTTTTCCCGTTGATTTTCAGGATTAAAAGTATCTCCTCATAATGATGCATTGTCTTTTAATTATAAAGATTTTTAATTTTGAAAAAACATACTAGAAATGATAATTATAATATTCATTCATACATATTCATATTCTTTATTCATAACAATAGTTATTGTGTAATAGCAATAAAAATTAAAAAATACTAATAATTATAAAATAATATCAATAAAAAATAATACAAAATACAATAAATAATAATTACCAAATAATAAACAATTGAAAAGTTTTTTTTTAAAATAAATATTCGGGACATTTTTGCACACACGGTCATCTGACCCCAAACTAAGCAAAGCTTGTGATATATGGCTGCCAGAGACTGATATACATACATGTATATTTAAATACATACTTAAATAGATATTAACAACCAGATATAGAACAAACACAAATGTTCATCACATAAATGTTTGTCCTATGTGGGAATCGAACCCACGCTCCCAATCTCAGAAGGTTTACTACCAACGGGAACAACGGGCTATCCGTAAATAAAATAATATATTGATAAAGTTATATTATGATAACACAGAAAACAGACAAACAACACAGCGCCACATACAACACAGCCACAAAACAAATAACAGCAAAAACAGTGCTGATGACTGAAAACCGTGTTTTTAATACATTTAATTTAATAAAAACAAAAAACTTAGTAAATATGCAATGATTGTTAGCATAATTTCATAAAAATTTAACGAATAATTAATAAATGGGTTTTGCCCATATTATTATGTAGGTGTGTCATTTCTGTGGACTGAAAGAGTCCACAACAGAAGTGAACGATGATTGACCTGTCTCGAAAATAAAAAACGTTTTACTATCTCCTCCGCCACCCTATAAAATATATTTGCTGTTATTCTAACAATAATGCCAAATAGTTTTTTTTTTATACTCAGTGATTTGTATCTTCAAAAATTTTGAAATTTGCTAATGAGATAGCTGTGGCTATTGAGCGTAGCTTTAAGTGTGATCATGGTATCGGCTAGATATAATTAAACCTAGCGTGTAGACTTCCTGGTTTCCAATTACGTACACCTCTCAATAATTTCGTACGTCATCGCCATAGTACCTATTATGTGCATACGAGTATCTATAAATTAATTTACCAGTACGTCCTGTACAAAATATTATGAATGCAAAAGTAACTCAAGCTTCCTTTAAGTATATGTATACTCAAAGCTTGTTTCTCTGTCCCTGTTTGTCTGTATATTTCAAATAATAAGAAAATATATTTTAAATGGCGTTTTATAATATTATTTATATGATTTTCACGACTAAACCTAAAACCTAAGCTAAGCAGATTTTCATGAACATTGGCAAAGAAGTATGGTGCACTGTGCAAACAGTTTAATTTTGGAATGGAAGAAAACTAACGAATTTCAAGAAAAAAAACAATGATTTATCAGTTTCAATTCATCTAGGTCAAATGACTAGTTAAGAAAATAAACAATGGGAGATAGAAATAATAAGAACACCTCAAATGTGACCTTCAAAATAAATTCCCGTAAATACAGTGCTATCAATGTCACCGATTTGGTCACGCTCGTGTAAGGTCAATGGTCGCGACGTGCTGCAACCAGTCAGTTGTGTAACTACGCATGCGGCGACAAATAAATCGCATGCGTATGCGCCGTGCCGCGTGTAGGTTGGACGAGTCCTAAACTAGTTTTAACGGACTACGTCCTGAACTGTGACCTCGCGACCCCTCTCATCTATGCACGCATTCCTTAGGCCAATTGCTCATATTTGCATTTGAAATTGTATTTGAATGAACTACTTACCTACAATTTCATGAATATTGGATTAAGGTTGTGCAAGTCATCATCGAACAAATATACAAAAAAACAAACCCACATCTGTTTCCGTAGGCCCCTAGTATACCTACACACTTCGACCAAAATAAAATGAATGGGCGGGCCATAACCATTGAACTTGCTCAGTAAAAACGAGGCAAAACCGTCGGACATATACCTAATTATAACCATGTACAGTACATTTGTTACAAATAATAGATAGCGGTTTTTTGTTCCGTATTTACACGTAGGAAAAGCACACGAAGGCATAATTTTGTCAGATATTTCGTTATCATGTTACATGTTACAATAGTCTCAGGTTGCACTTCCTACGGCTAGAGACCGACTGAAACGAAGTGAGCGCCGGCGCTCTTAATGTATCTTCAAAAACGCGCTTCTTCTGGGCCTGTCCATTCATTTTATTTTGGTCGAAGCCTACATACCATTAATAAATACAGGTCTCAGTTCGGGGCGGAGAACTAGCTATTTTCAATGAGCTTGCCGTATGCAAAATTTGCGCACTCTAAAAAAGCGAATCGCTGCATTACCCGAAAAAATAACCATGTTCAAGTAGGTACATTTTCAATATTATGGTTTCAATTATTCACTGGATCGATAAAGATAAAATTGTATGAAAACGACATTAGCTTGAGATAACATCTCTCAAGCTAATGTCATTGTCAATGTAATTTTATTAAAATTTCACCTTTTCGCTGGCGTTAACGTTAACAGAAAGTGGGTCTTATCTAACCCCCCAAGTGATTGGTTCTACAGAGCATCTTCAAATTAAAAGTTGTTGTTGGTAATAACATAAGATATTGGTAGCCGTGAAAGTAATTTTTAGGTTTCCGTACCCAAAGGGTAAAATCGAGATCCTAATGTTTATCTATGCTATTACTACCTACGATGCCTGTGTGCATCTGTCCTACCTTTAACCGGCTGTATCTTTCAAACTGTAATAGATAGCCAGTTGAAATTTTTACAGAATATATATGTAACGGTATTGTGCTCGTTTTTACATCAGAGCTAATACAAAAATACGTTTGTTGTTGTATTGTACCCCACTCCCCCCCCCCCCCCCCCCCCCCCATTATTTTTTACTTGTTTTACTTTTTTTACTTCACTGAAAAGTAATGCCATATTTTACTAATTTTGAAGTCGGTTTTTTATTCATAATTATTGTATTTTATGGTGGTACGGAACCCTCAGTGCGCGAGCCCGACTCGCACTTGGCCGGTTTAATTGTTCAAGGTTGGCATGACATTTCCGTCCAGGGTTCTTCTTAGGTAAGTCATTGACATCGGTTTTATTACTCATTCCATTGCTTTATCAAGTGAACAATGCATGCATTTTCTTTTGTTCATGCACTTGAACATTTTACAACATATCGTCAAAGTCACGCCCTTTAAAATGAAATGGGTACCTACCTATGCACAAAGATTTCATACTTACGTACCTACATACTAGATCGTTGCCTATGCAACTAAGAAAAATTTAAAAACAAGCTAATCGTTTTTTTTTATAAGTTGTTTTTACAATTTTCTTAGTCTCCCAAATAATAACTCTGTGTTGTTTCTTACACTAAGTTATTTCTAGTAAACTACTTAGAGGCCGTCCATTAATCACGTGTTTTTTTTTTGCATTTTTTAAACCGAAACAGGCCCTCCTATAGCTTACCACTGGTTACCCCTCACAGCAATATCGGTCCATACGTCAGAAATTATGTACGATGGAAGTAATAAAGCCAGATACATACATAGGTACATGAGCCATAAAATATAACACTTTTATTTAGCAGTCGTGTATTTTGTCACGGGGCTTGATTGTTTACTGATACAAAATATAACAAATCGTAATATAATAACAAGGCAAACAAGACGTTTATCTAAATGGTGCTTGTAACAAATGCTATAACAATAATCACATATTCCAGTGCTATTAGACAAAGCATATTACAAATTTATCGAATTCTTCTAGGCAAGCGTGCTCCATCGTAGGCCGCACCATCGCGGCGAGTTGGCGGCCAAACGCAAGGTTATCATGTAATTTAAAAAAAAAAACATAACCCTCAAATGATTGATAATCATAATTAATAATTGGCCTTAAATTAACGCAGGCCTAGCTTAGTGGCGCACAATGCCCAGAGAATCTCAAGGCTGCACTTATCAGCCTCTAACTGGCAATAAGAAATAAGTGCGGTCGCGGTCGACCACGCACAGGATGCCCTAGCGCAGGATGCATCGTCATTGCATATTATGCCCATTTTCAACACGTTTCCTGCAATTTATCGAATGCAACAGGCGAAAGCTGCGTCCAGTTCGCGGTCCGCGTTGCTCCGCGACGCCGTATCCAATCTCCATGCAAACGGTCCTTAACCTCACTTTCGATATAAGTGATTTAAATGACTAAACGTGGGTGAATATTATTCTTATATTCACAGTGTATTATGTGGTTCAACGTATCGTTTGTCGGTAAAAACGGAAGAGAAAAGAGCCTATTTTTTTTCGAGTAAGTACCTACCTACTTGTAGGACAGCAGAATGATGCTGCACAAATAGAAGTACTGTAATATCTCTTACGTACGTAATTTAGATGCTGGCTGCACCGTGCAATCTTTTATCTTTTCTCGTATTATCCCGATATAAATAATCATCATCATTATCATCAGCTAGAAGACGTCCAATGCTGAAAGGCCTCCCCCCAAAAAATATTACAAATAATAAAAAAATATTACTCCATAATTATTAATTACGTATATTAATAATAATCATCATCATCATAATCAGCCTTTTTAACAGTCCACTGCTGGACTATTAGCCTACCCCCGAAAGGGTGATTGGGCCTTATCCACCACGCTGGCCCAGTGCGGGTTGGTGGATTAATAATAATTACTCCTAATACTCAAGTGCCCAATCTACTATACAATAACTATTTACCTAGGTATCCTTAAAATTTTTGTAGACTAATAAGGGTTCTTTTGGGAGGGTATTGGGGAAAGAAATAAAAATAGTTTAAAATGTTTATTCTCTGTGGTCACATCGTTTTTGTCTGAATTAAGAGCCGTATTACAAGATGCATCGTAAAATTTTAGGTATCTGGATTGTCGGACATAAAACGCAAAAATAAAGCCGAAATTGTCAAGACGGATACATAACAAGGGGTTACAATACCATATATAAAACCCATAACATAAATTTTTTATTATTTTCATCATCAGCCAGAAGACGTCCACTGCTGAACATAGGCCTCCCCCTTTAACCTCCATACTGAACGAAAGCCTGACATCTGCATCCACTGGATGCCCGCGACTCTCACAATGTCGTCGGTCTATCTAGTGGGCCTACCTACGCTGCGTCTTCCTTATTTATTTATTTTATTAGTATTGTATTATTTATACTATGTTTATATTATTTACTTATATTATTAGTCTCTTTTTTATTACATATTTTATACCTATCAGATCACCACTCAGGCAAGAAGAAATCCACTCTCAAACTTTCCCTCCGAGAGTTCTACGAAAAACTTACTTTTGTAAATTGGAGGTAATAAGTTTCCAAAATTTTGGGTCGATACTTTCATTAAAGAATACAGATCTATTTATTACAAAAATTCTCAATTCTTTATTTTAATAATCTAAATAGGGTATATCAAACAAAGAAAATAAAAAAGCCTTAATTATTAACACTAATACTAATTATTACATACAAATTATCACTAATATAATTAAAAATTTAAAAAAAAGATGTTGTCCGTGTGGTAAAGTGCCAAGAACGCTGGCTGCATTCCCGCGTTGAATTGCTAAAGAAATTCTCTGCGCGAGGAATGAGCCAGCTCTCTTATCACCAGCGGCGTCGATTAAATGTGGCGAAATTTTTTTTAAAAACTTTTTGGTACATGGGCCCCATGGACCAAAAGTTTCGACGCCCAGCGGCACAAATATATATTCACTTGAAAGTGATGCATACTTGCGCCGCTTGGCGTCTTCTGCGGCCTCCGCCGCGGCTCCAGAAAAATTGATCAATTTTTACAAAAATTGATTTTTTTATACCTATATTTATATTTTATAGAATCAGCAATTCAAAAATCCAGTTTTCGCTGCTTTTTGTAAAAAAAAAGCGTGAATGGGCTCTTAATGTGTGACATTCAGAAGACTGTAACAATGAAAAGGTCAAACTATTGTTCTTTGTATTTTATAAATAGTTCTGCGTGGAAATTACCTGACCAACGCCAAGTTATGTAACACATTTCCTGCGCTCCGGACGCGATGACCTTGTAAAGGATGCCGGGCGGACGGTTTTAGTGCTAGTTTCCCCACTAGCATATTGATTGATTGATTGATTGATTATTAACTTTTTATTGTTCACATCATGAAATTTGATACAGAGGACAAAAACTCTTAAAAACTAGTGTAACAACTGGCGCCCTTATCGCTAAAAGCGATCTCTTCTATGCAACCTTAGCATATTTATATAAATAAATAATAATACTTAGGAATCTATACAATAATAAAGGAGGAAATATTTGATTGTTTGTTTGTTTGTTTGCATTGAATAGGCTCCGAAACTAATGAACCGATTTGAAAAATTCTTTCACTGTTGGGAATCTACACCTCTACACTATCCTCGGGTGACATAGGCTATATATCTATAGGTACCCGTGCGAAGCCTGGGTGAGCCGCTAGTATATAATAATCTTAGGATTGATATTGGAATAGACAATCCATAAAATACCTATAATCCATAAAATACCTAATAAGGAAATCATCAAATATAGGCTATCTACGGTATGTACCCTTGGCTTGAGAGCCTGTTCCTATTGCAGGCTAAGGCGCGTTTACAATCTTCTATCTGAATTCCAATTCACACCTGTAAGTTAGATTAAAATCATGTTTGTCTTGTAGGGTCGTTTATAATACCTAAGTGGCTAATTAATAGGTATCGTATAAATACTAATACTTACAAATTTAATATCTTTTGTCTACATTTATTTTGGTGCTTGAGTCGCTTTGTGACTTTGTCAGCTCCACTATAATACACTAGCTGCGCCCCGCGGTTTCACTCGCGTAGTAATGAAAAATGGTAAAGACGATTATGAAAAGTAGTAACCTATGTCATTCTCGGGCTCTTGAACTATACCCATGCAAAAAATCAGGTTGTTCCGTTGCAGCGTGAAAGAGGAACAAACATCCATACATCTATACATCCATACATACAAACTTTCGCGTTTATAATATTAAGTAGGATTCAGTATCGACAACTTAAAATGTGTAGTGTGTTTGTTAGTTTGTTAATTCTATAACGCAGCAATTGATTCATGAATCAACGTGACAAGATTTTTGAATGGAAATTGTTATTGGGCCGGAGAGGCATTTCCCGGAAAATTTACGTTTCCTGAAAGAATGACCAGACGGTGAAACCGTAGGGTGCAATTTGTTAGGTAACTTAAATTATTTTGTACCTACCCAAAGACTATATACTTAGTTATCTTCATTGAACCCACTGTAGGTATCATTCATTTTATGAATTTGAAATATCTGCATAGTAACTGGTTGTTTTGACCAATTAAAATACCAATTAAAATTCTAATTGAAATTTAAATTGGAAAAAATAACATATAACAAATTACGCAGAACAAAGATAAAAACTGTTAGAGCATAGCAAGCTTTTAACTATTTATATTTTCGTTGCTAGAGGTACATTTCATCATCATCATCAGCCTGTAAACGTCCACTGCTGAACAAAGGCCTCCCTCGTAGAGAGGGGTGTTGCCATAATCCCCACGCTTGGCAGGCGGCTTGGGGATCGCAGTACGTTCACCGTGTACTAATAGGACGCTGCTGCCCATCCTCCGGTGGTTCTGGTCGCAGTTTTAGGACATACCTGGGTCCATTTAACATACATTTAAGTACAGACAATTGAAAACTAAATACAAAACTTTTATTGCAGTTTGTAGGTACATTCTTCTTCTTATTCGAGATGGGTGCGATAAGTCAGTACAGATATATATATTGTACAATAGTTTCTTATTACCTTTCACACACATTCCATAATTGTATTTTTTATAGAACAGGGTCTCTTGGTGTTGGCTTCGGCCCCAACAAAGCTTTCAAATGTCCGGACTAGACCGGAGACTAAAATGAAATGGTCAATAACACTGTATACACTGTATACGTTTTTTTTTATTACATACGATTTTGTTCAAATACAATTACAATAAAATTTGCAAGTACATGCGAAGTTGTAAAGTGACTTGATTAATTTATAAATTAATATAAATTAATTAATTAATTAATTATTATATATACATAAATTAATCCCTATTTATCTTGGTCACGCCATAACTTGAGAACGACTTAACCAATTTCATTCATCTTTTTTTTAAAGTTTTCCTATTCTTTGTAGAAGTTTCTTACGGAAAGAAAAAGTAAGAAAATTTCAATTTTTTTTAAATATTTAACGACGATTTTAACTGGCGCCTGAAACCACGGGGCGCAGGTGGCGCAGCTAGTAGGATATAAAAATTCTGGGCTATTCTGATGAGTTCTTGGTGGTGTTGTGTTGAGCTGATCTCTGGTATGAGGTACGGCACCCGCCAATATGTCTCGTCAAAATATTGAGTCGGGTGATGACTTGCCACCGACTAAAGACTGCCATAAATTGGCGCCGGAGTTATCCAAGAATTGTTAATGGCAAAATTGCCCCAAAAACCAATGAGGCTGTAGCCAAAACAAAAAAACGCCAAAGAGATAAACAAGGAACCAAAATACCTAGCTAAATCTAACGAAATAAAAAAAATTCGCTGAGAAACTATTTTAATTAGAACTTATAAAATGTAAAGTAGGAAACCTATAATTTACAATATTAATAAGAAACAGAAAAACGCCATATAAAAAGAAAAAATGTAGGTGTTTAATTTTAACGAAAATCTACTTAGTTCACTAATGATAATAATAATAATTGTTAGGTAACAAGTCTTGTTACTGATTCGAGGCACTGAACTAATTTTGATTTAGTTTTGTTTGTTTGAAAGGTGACTTGATCGAGAGTGTTGTAAGTTATGATCCATGAAAATCGGTTTAGCCCTTTTATTGGAGGTTAAAATACAACTATTTATACTTGTATATTGTTGGTATCTAAACAAATAAAAAGGCTATATATTTTATATTTGGTATGCGCTAGTGTCGGTCACCTTGAACTTGTGTAGGACACTGCGCCGCAAAACCGGCGCTTTTACGCAACGACCACATTGCAGCAACTTGCGCCCGGGCCGCGGTTAACGTATTACTAATATAATGTCAAAATGTTTCTGTTAAATCAAGATTCAAGAGTATAAAATTGGTGTCGATTCTGTCTTACTCACTAAACTAAACTGACAGTACTAAAATTATCTGCTCTCTTTTCATTTCAGTATGTGAGAGAAGGATGGCAACAATTTTAGAGCTGTCAAATTTATTTTAATTTAGTTTAGAGTACATCAGAATCGATGCCAGCGTCAACATTCAGCTATTTTTCCGCGAATAATTCCGCGTTTGACTACCTACTCGCCTGGTGGTAAGCAACGATGTGATGGATGATGAAGCACGCATCCTTAGAAGATCCACTAACTCAGATTAGCTCTGGCCTTGATAAGGCTCAGAGTATATCTCTCAGGAAACAAGGAACCTGGCAGGTTGTTCCTATCCTTGGCCGTACGGATTAGAAACGTAGAATCGAAACGTTTGGTACGTATCCAAGGAAAATCCACAATGTATGGGTGGTAGTGAGCCGATTTCCTACTTGTCCCGTAGTAGAAAGGGGATGGTAGGATAAGGTCATGTAGCTACAATGCACATTCTCCGAAATTAATTCTGTAGAAAATTTACAGACTCGCTACTGGCTAGAAATATTCCAAAATAAAACCTAACTCTATAATTATAAAGCACAGACTAGGTAAAGCTATATCTTTGTTATCAATCAACCCAACCCAAATCCGTGCAACCAGGTATTCATCATCATCATCAGCCAGAAGACGTCCACTGCTGAACATAGGCCTCCCCCTTTAACCTCCACACTGAACGACAGCCTGCCTTATGCATCCACTGGATGCCCGCGACTCTCACAATGTCGTCGGTGCAACCAGGTATTACAAGGGCCTTACGGCTACCAGTTTTAAGCAATTCTGTTTAGGTGATGCGAAAAGTTGCGCGACCGCATACCGTATCTCGGCGCGCGCGTGATTTTCCGCACTGCGCTGTTTCGAGCCCGCGTTAAGTGGAAGCCGTAAGGACCCTGGACTATGTTTAAAATAAGTACACCAATTAAATTGAATAACTATCAAGCTTCGTACTTTTGTAGTTTGAATTATAAATCTACATCACTCAAGGTCGTAGATAATGTAAATTGGTCCGATTATCCGCACTAGTGCGTACCGGTGCTCGCATTACCGCATCATACAATCCTGCGCATGTGTTTGTACTGCTATGTACTGCCCAGCTTATGCCTATTTATTGTTGACTAGCTGACCCGACAAACGTTGTTCTGTCAAAAATTCATAAACAAGGACTTTCACTTTTTCCCGAATTTTCCTATTTTCCGGACAAATTTTCCAATTTTCTTTAACATTTTCTTTTTCTATTAGAACAACCCTGTATAGAGGCGAGCAAAAAAAAAACAAATCGGTCAAGCCGTTTTTGAGTTTTAGCGAGACTAATGAACAGCAATTGCCTGTGCAAATCCTAAGGTTGCCTGGAAGAGATCGCTCTTAGCGATAAGGCCGACGATTGTTGCACTATCGTGTGTATGACATTTGTGGTGTGAACAATAAAGAGTTTATCTATCTATCAATTGATATTTATAATGAAGTTTTTATGTATAGGTACACCTATATACCTATAGATGATTATGTCCACAATATGTATACGATATATCATCACAAAATAAATATACCCACCTAGTAACTGGCTGTACTAAAATATCAATAGGTAAGCAATGTTCATTGACTTGAATTATGTCAACGCCAACATTGTTGAAATTCTAATCATGGATTCATGTTTTGCTTCCGGAACAATGTTTTTTATCAGATATACCGATCGAACTGCTATTGTTCTGTGCCAGTACTAAGCAATTGGGTTATCAACTGTCATCGTGGCGCTAGTATAGTTTATACCTTTGTGGTAGCAATATATTTTTGAAAGTAGTTTGTATGACATTTTCCACATAAAAGACGCTCTTTAAGAGCGTCTTTTAAAGAGCGTATTTTAAGGTCAAGAGCGTATTGATAAAGTGTCGTATGAATCATAATCTTACTTTTATATAAAAAAAAAAGCTATTACAAGACGAGGGGGTGCACCGAAAAAACATTTTTGTACCCATTTCACATTACATCAGAGCCTACCCTGAAACACAAAATTATATACATATTTTATAACAAAAAAAAACAGATTTGTACCAAAACTGTAATTGTGCAAAATTTCATTTCAACCACCTTAGTAAGCATTTCCTTTTTTGAAAACGTTATTGTTAGTAACTATTAGTTTTTTCAGTTAGGTAAAAGTAAGTCCAACTCAGGTAAAGAGATCGCCGAAGAATCCAACTCGGATTCTTCGGATTCGGCGTTAGGAAAATTACGTGATGTCTTCTCGTCCAAAATACCACAGTGCTTAAAGACATCAAGAGTCTCTAGCCGAGTGTGTTGCCATTAATGAAATAAAGTACTAAGACGTGGTCCTCAACTGTTGGCCTTTTGGAAAAAACTCACACACAGCGGGCAATGGAGAGAGCTTTGCTCGGAGTTTCTTTGCACGATAGAATCCAGAACGTGGAAATTCGCCAAAGAACCAAAGTCACATACTGAACATACTTAGCTTTTAAAATTTGCATGTTGAAGTGGCAACATCACTCGAAGAACCGATAACCGACGGGGGAAAAAGGTTCTTGAGTGGGGACAACGAACCGGAAGACGCAGCGTAGGTAGACCTCCCACTAGATGGACCGACGACATCGTGAGAGTCGCGGGCATCCAGTGGATGCAGATGGCAGGTTGTCGTTCAGTGTGGAGGTCTAAGGGGGAGGCCTATGTTCAGCAGTGGACGTTTTCTGGCTGATGATGGTGGACTATAGAAGTTGTAAGGATAAAAAAAATAAGACGACGGACACAAACTTATAAGGGTTTCTTGTAACACTAAAATGGTACAAGTTATACTAGCGCTATCTGTAAATACTTACAAGAAGCTAACCCCATCAACATAAATATACTTTCATCATCATCATCATCATCATCATCAGCCAGAAGACGTCCACTGCTGAACATAGGCCTCCCCCTTTAACCTCCACACTGAACGACAGCCTGCCTTTTGCATCCACTGGATGCCAGCGACTCTTACTATGTCGTCGGTCCATCTAGTGGGAGGCCTACCTACGCTGCGTCTTCCGGTTCGTGGTCTCCACTCAAGAACCTTTCTTCCCCATCGGAATACGTATCGAATATACTTTCATACAATCATACAATTCCACATTCATTCTTTTTTTTTTCCATTCATAAATATATTTTTTTCTTTCATTTTACTTTCCTACAATTTTGATGTATTTGATTTTCACACAATAGTACATGGTACTTATAAATTCATTAATTCTTATCACTTCATCGTCACCCTCATCAAAAACCAATTCAAGAAAAAAAAATAACCTATTAAATTCGGTCCAAGCATTTATTTAATCTGACAGCTACAATGACATTGTAAAAAAACAGAATGTAAACCACGAATTCTAATCACTTTCGCTAGGTTTTTAAACTTAAGACTGTAACAGGTACTACCCAATATACTTTAGTGAAATACCGAAATATATTTGAAAGAAAATGTTTTTATTTAGCTTTTTACAATGTCATTGCAGCTGTCAGAGCAAGTGTAATTCCTGTTTTACAAATTAGGATATAATAAAAAAAAAAATTAAAAAAAAAAAAATTACAGTTCTATGACAGGGCAACGTCTGTCGGGTCCGCTAGTTTAATATAAAACTAATGACTTTACAAGAGGAATATACAATAGACAATGCTTATTACTATGTTGCGTGTATAAACGGAGCAGTCCAGCTTCCACAAGCAGCTGTTCACGAGTTCACGCATATACCAGCCATCACTCTCCTCAACCTTCAACTAAAATAAAATGAATGGACGGGCCCTAACCATTGAAATTTCTCACTAAAAACGAGTCAAAACCGTCGGACATATACTTCAACACCTAATTATAAAAATGTACAGTATATTTGTTACAAAAAATAGATCCCGGTTTTATTTGTGTATTTACACTTCGGGAAAGCATATGAATGCATAATTATGTCAGATGTTTCGTTATCACGTAACAATAGACACGTATTGCACTTCCTACGGCTAGAGACATACTGAAACGAAATGTGAGCCGGCGCTCATTTTGTTATCTTCAAAAATGCGCTTCTACTGGGCCTGTCCATTCATTTTATATTGGTCGAAGTCCTCAACCATATTTGAGGGAAGAGGCGACCCACAGAGGCGACCCGACACACGACGCCGTCGCAGCGTGTGTCGGCTCGCAACTATCTTATTCTATTACAAATTATGAGCTATAAAACTATTTAAATTATTTTATATTTAGCTTATTTATGTAGCTACACCCTACAGTCCCTACACCCACATATTAAATAAATTATTGATATAAATGAGACATTAACCTTTAACTTGCGTCCGACACAAAGATGTGTCTTGTCAACAGAGGCTCTTTCTCAACGCATCTGGCGATATCGAAATATGATCAGTACCTATCTACACGTTCGTTCATATTTGTAACGTGTTTGTCTACTTGCATCACTAGTTGTAAGATTCCATCTTGCACCACCCGACGAGACATATCGTCAGATCAGAGCCGTTACCAAACTGTAAGCCAAGACTGGAAGCTTCAATGCCATCCACTGTCTACTGGCTACTCACAGCTGAACTCAATGTTGGATTCGGGCAGTCAATAAACGTATACATTTGACGATATAAATACATTTATTTATCGTCATTATTAGCATATATGAGTGCTAATATCATCGCATATAATCCGTGCGACACACGGAAACCAAAGCGAAAATAATCTATCGAAGTCTTCTAATTCAAATCTTACTAAACAATATTACAAAATACATCGTTAAATTTTAACATATTTTATTTTTATTTTTATATGCAGCCTTAATAATTGTCAAACGAATATAAAACAAGTAAATCACCACTCTTAAAATTTAACTTGAGAACGACTATACCGATTTGATTCTTTTATTTGTTTTCTAATACTTTGTGGAAGGTTCTTGCGGAAAGAAAAATTTTGAAAGTTGCCCAAAAATTGTAAATATTTAGAAAACTTGATGATTTTAACAAATTCAAATTCAAATTCAAATTCAAATTCAATTTATTGAGCCCGTGAGCCTGGGTTACAAAGTTGGTATATGTGTAAGAAAATTAAAGTTCTCCAGGTACCGCTTTGTCAGCATACAAGCAGTTACTTAAACTAATTACAAGAACTTATATGAAAATAATAAAAATGTCAGTTTACGTTAAAATTATACAATTGATAATGAATAATGTCTAATAATAAGAAGTATATACGTTGTATTTCAAGTTGAAATGTATACTAAATACTTGGGTCTACGGCTTCTTTCGGCTGTAAAAAAATTATATTCGTAAGTCAACGCAATCAAAAGATATGAACGTTTATGTCGCATATTTTGCGATTTCACAGGGAAATCAAAACCTATAGAGTACTTTCCGTTGACCTAAAATCATGAAATTTGGCAAAAGGCAAGGTCACATAGCACATATATAGAAATAAATCCGAAAGTCACAAATTTAAAGTTATATCATTTAAAAATAATTATTTTGCTATTACAAACTTAGATTTTGTAGTTGCTTATAGTCAACTACAAAGTTAAGTTTGTCTTTCAATATTTCAACTTCAGTTGTTTTTTTTTTGGTCTCGCGCTCTGAGGCTCCAACGGAACCCTCAGAGCACGAGTCCAAAACGAGTCCTACTCGCACTTGTCCAGTTTTTTTTATTTTATTTAAGTACCTATGTATATTTTGTCTCAGTTAATATGTGTTAGCAGATTTTATGAAAAAAATATTGTTATTTAAACCGTCATCAAACTTCATCCATGTCGCTCAAAAAACAAACGTGTTTTACAAAAATTATTACTATCACATCCACGTTAATTATTTGTTTGATACCTAGAAACAAAATCTAATCTGACAAAATGTAGGCATAGTAACACAGCTGTAATTACATTTATTGACTCTAAATAGTGGTTAGTCCGCATACATTTTCATCTTCAACAGCAAAAACCTGTCTGTAACAAAACCACTAATTACATTTAAGTCTCAGATCAGATAAATAAGGGAGATGGTAAGGTGGGCTTTTAGTCGAGCTCACGCTGAAGACGACCTTGCTGTATTTTTGGATGTGGCCTATTAGTAAGTAAGGTACCGCTGCAAGTTACTTAGTTTGCGAAAAAAAATTAAGTGTGCCGTACTCAGTTTTTGCGTTACAAAGCGGTATAGTGAACTAATAAAAAAACATCAAAACCGGACTGCTCAGTAAAATAGGTAGATATATGCATGGTCATATTTAAAAAATACGCGTCGACTAGAGAATGTCCTCTTTTTAGGGTCCCGTAGCCAAAGGGTGAAAACGGGACCGGGATCAGATCACACACAGAAAATTATAATAGTCAAAAAGTAAAACTCAATCCCCATACCACAAACGTATATTTTTAACGTGTTTTTGTATTAGCTCTAATATAAAAACGGTAATACGTACAAACGTCAACTTGGCATGATTATGGTACACAGTCTTACTTAGCAAGTTGGAGTGGCAATGGGTAGGCCACATCGCTCGAAGAACCGATAACCGATGGGAAAGAAAGGTTCTGGAGTGGAGACCACGAACCGGAAGACGCAGCGTAGGTAGGCCTCCCACTAGATGGACCGACGACATTGTGAGAGTCGCGGAAATACAGTGGATGCAAAAAGCAGGCTGTCGTTCAGTGTGGAGGTTAAAAGGGGAGGCCTATGTTCAGCAGTGGACGTCTTCTGGCTGATGATGATGACCAAGTTAAGCAACGTAGGGCGCGGATACTAAGAATGGATGACCGAAATATTTATATTATACGCGACCAATAGAGAACGGGGAGCGATGATGTCTTTTTGTATTTTGTGGTGGTACGGAAGTAACGGAACCCTTAGTATACGAGCTCGACTTGCACTTGGCCGTTTTTTTTTTATAATGACCAGCTTTTATATATAAGTCAATAAAAAATAATCAGTCCGGTAGCCTATTCCCATATTTATAACTATCTAAATGTGTTTATAAAACCCAACCATTTACCGGCCAATAAACTTATTCTTCGTGTAGTAAAGTACCTATTCCTCTTTATTATTTACATATTAGAACTTGTATAACCTGTCTAATACCTACTAGTATTCTAGAAACTGGAACTAATGTAAGTCAAGATCGCGCTCTAGAAGGCGACACTAGTATGAGGGGCCTGTATACGTTCTGCAGCTCACTCGCTCGCACATTTTCACATTATTGAAGATATAAAATCAATGAGTGTGAATTTCCAAAAAGTCTCACTTTTGGTCATTGTAGTTTTAGTTGTCTACTTCCATCTAGGCTAGCGTGCTCCATCGTAGACCGCATCATCGCTTAACATCTGCCCCCCGATTCTACTAAAGAAATTGTCTTTAAATTGTAGTTGTGCGATTTTAATTGTTAAATTACTGCCTCAAAATTGACAGTTTATTTTATTTTATACTAAGCTATAATATTAGGTGGTTTTATTTTTCTAGTATAAAAAAATATATAAAACTGTCAATTTTGAGGCAGTTATTTAACAATTAAAATCGCAACAATTACAATTTAAAGACAATTTGTTTAGTAGAATCTGGGCCCAGGTGAGTTGGCGGCCAAGCGCAAGGCTATTTTTAATAATAAAAAAAAACTTTTGCTCTTTCGCAAAATCCTGTCTTAGCATAGACCTCTACAACCCCATAAGGAATCTTCCTGCCAAATTCAGCTTCTTTGGTCAACTGCTTACCATTAGGCAGCATGTCTGCTAGTTTGCCACCTTGCATCAAGAAAATGACGAAGTCGGTCAACGGCTAGTCTATATCTTAATATCTAAAAATCAATTGCTGTTCGTTAATCTCGCTAAATCTCAAAAACGGCTTGGCCGATATGAATATTATTTTATGTGAAAACTTGTTTTCGCACGTCACTTTTTGGGATGGGGAAAAGCACTGAAGTCGCGTGACCGTCATGCTCAGATACTGCAGTGCAAGTACCGTTCTTTTATCGATCGTCAAATTGACAGTTGAGATCGTCAAATTCGATAATATGCAATTTTTTCAGTACTCGCTGTGATCGATACTACGGCATTTTAGCGAATTTGATGATCGATAAAGAACGGTACTTGCACTGCTGCAGTGCAAGTACCGTTCTTTATCGGTCGTCAAATTCGATAAAATGCCATAGAATCGATCATAGCTAGTACTAATCTAATGGCATTTTAACGAATTTGACAATCTCAACTGTCAATTTGACGATCGATAAAAGAACGGTACTTGCACTGCTGGTTCGGGTAAAGTCGACTCGAGTCGACTAAGGAAGCACTTAACTCTGATGAAGTTTTCACTACAGTCGTGTGGTCTTTAAATAGACTTTTTTGTTCGCCTAGTTTGAAGGATGGTTTAGAAGACAAACAAGCTTGGAAAACTCGGAAAAACCGAAAGTGCTTTTTTCTATGAAATTTTAGGGTTGTCGGGTCAGCTAGTAAAATATAAAGCCATGCTTTCTACTACGACCGAAATACATTTAATAACATTACGGGTAGCTTAACATACCTACCTATCTATATATATATCAAGACTAGGTAATTACAACCAAGGATCTTACGAGCATCTGTGAACAATCACCGAGATCCGTCACGTTTCATGCATTACCCCTTTATCTTGAAGTCATGGCTCACAGAAAGACTTATCTAACATCTGGTTGGCCTCGGAACGCTACGGCATCTTTTTCAGCTGCGACTCGAGGAAAGGACACTAATTAGTTATAATAACACCAGAAGTACCTAACTGTTCTTGAACCTTGGTCAGACCACAGAATATATAATAGTTGGTGAGACCTTGACCGTAACTTACGCTCTAATATACAGGGTTACGCATATGTAGACTGTCCTAAGCCGAAAGGAGGTCATTGTACTCATCGATATGAACAAATTTTACTATGGGACCAACCCTCAATACAATGACCTCCTTTCGGCTAAGTACAGTCAATATGCGTAGTCCTGTATAAATGCGAAAAGTTGTACGCGTAAACATGCAAGTTGTTTTGGTAACTGCTCGTTCATTTTCGATTAAACTTGGTGTTTATACATATTGGCATTTGCCACCTTAATTGCGTTGCAATTTTTGTTAACGGAATAAAATATTATTTTTAGCGTTGAAAAAAAGTCATTATGTTGCCCATTTAAATAAGTATTCAAGCCATATTCAAACCCTCAGATCAGATTAACAAGGGAGACATGTCTTAGTACAATCATCGTTCGTCTTCAAATATCTCATAATTTCACCCACCTTTTTCTTTATAGCTAAACCGCGCGCAGACACTGTACGGCCCACTTACAATTTTGTCACGCACAATAAGAAACTTGCAGAGACCCAATGAACTATGTAATAGCAAAGATTATATACTAGAGTAATAGTTATGCTAAAATAAAAAATCGCAACATGCTAAAAAACCCGACCCTAGTATTTAATATAAATTTCAAATTGATACCTTTACGCGTTCTTGAGAAAAAGGGTCTTGACAGTCGGACAGACGGACAGGCAGACAACGAAGTGATCCTATAAGGGATCCGTGTTTCCTTTTGAGGTACGGAACCCTAAAAAGAGCGGCAAGGTCGTCTGCAAAGCGAGTTCAACTAAAAGGCCAGGATTAGCATTCGCATTTCGCACCCGCCATGCCAACTTACTATATCTCTTTTGTTTGTTTGAAAACAAGCTTGATTTCCAACAAAATACGTTTGACAAATAATTAGATAATTAAAAAAAATATATAACAACTGTGATGCATCCTCTAATTTAAATGGGATAGTCCCATATTAGTATGTATTATAGAATAATTCTTGAAATAGTAAATAAATAACTAAACATTTATGCGATGAACATTTGTTAGACCGTGTGTGCAAAAATGTTCCGAATATTTATTTATTTAAATATCATCATCATCCTCAGCCGTGACCCACTGCTGGGTATAGGCCTCCCTTTGTTTATGCCACTCTCTCCGGTCTCTCGCTATTCGCACCCACTCCATCCCGACAGTATTTTTGATGTAAATAAATTTAAATATTATTAATTAGGAATTAATAATTAAAATCGACGAAGATATTGCGTAGACACAAAAACAAAACTTTTTTTTTTACTATGCGGACTAGGCATGCCTTTTACCACAATCTCACCTGATGGAAAGCGATGATGTGGTCGAAGATATAGCATGCTTGCCTAGGAAATACCTATCGTTCCTTCCTTTTTTGAAGTCAGTTGAAAATGGCCGAATTTCAGCGCCTTTTAGTAGACGAGTTTGATAAGGACATACGTGTGTAAGCCAGGGGAGGATTTTATTGATCGTCAATTTACAAATAATTATTTATTTATTTATATTGTGTATTTATTTACAGGACTGACGAGCAAGGCATTGCCATGAAGGTGTACAACGGTGTTGGGCTGGCGCTGGAGATCTTGGTGCTGTACATCAAGATGACGGTCACCTGGCTGTACTGCCTCTACCAAATGTTCGTGCCACCCGAGCCTAAGAGCGTCCAAGGAGAGATCATACTTGTAAGTATCTAGATCAGTCATTTCCAATCCCCAAGGGTCAATTTTCAACCTCAAATGGGTCTATTCAATTCAATTCAATCAATTTATTTCAGAAAACACAATTCCATATTTATACAAAATGTCAAAAAATTTAATCAATATTACACTTGTACCCGGAATGCTCAACATGGACAGTGCTGCATTCCAGTGCTGCATTATTGAGCAGTTCCAGGTCTGCGGTTCCAGGCATGACCAGGTCCATCCGCCAGGCGAACAGCTGCAGGTAGCTGTTGGAGCTGCCCCGCAGGCGGCGCATCAAGGACGCTACGCGTTTGCGAATGTGTAGGCGGATTTTTTTTTTGGGTATATGAGATGTAATTGGAGGTTCACAAAATTGGATCCTATTTTCATAAATCAAGTGATCAGGTGTACCCGCAGATTTTTTTTGTAAATATACCGCACCGAAAGGTAGTGCTAAGATTTAATGTATTCAAATAACTTTAAAAACGAGATCTCTGTGTTACCCACCCTTTTCAAAACGAAAATTAGGCAAGGCAATAAAAATCCGAATTCTACTAAGAACTGAAGGTGGTTCTATGAGTCAAAAAAGTTTGGGGAACTCTGATCTAGTTAACATCAGGCGAGAGGCGACCAAGCGCAAGCCTATCTAGTACAAAGAACCCCTATATATACAGGGTTACAATATAATACTCACCATTAAGAATTTCTATGATTTGAACCTATGAAATCGGGGGAGAAATATCAGATGTTCCAGAAAAACGGCTACTCACATTTGACAAAATATATAGAGCAGTTGATATTTTTTTCGCGATTTCCGGGTTAGTCGCGTGGTAAAAGTTGTTCATAATATTGTCATTCGACTTAGTGCACTCTTTCCGCGTAAACCAGGTGTAAACCCGTAGATATTTCATTTTAGATACGTAATGATACTGAGGCAAAGTTTGTAGTTTCGTAAGTTTGTTTGTCGGTAATCTACGGAACTACTGATCCGATTTAAAAATTCTTTACTAGTAGAAATCTATACTATCCACAAGTATTATGAGCATGTTTTATAATAATACAATGTGTTAGTAAAACAAGTAAGTAGGAGAAAAATACGTTTTTGGCTCCTTTAGCAACATGCCTCGGCTAGAAAAAAAGATAAAAATTAAAATGCGAAATTACTGGAAAATTGCGTATGAAACCGTATATAGCTAGCCTTGATTCCCGCCTCGTCACATAATAAGTACAGTAAGTAAGTACCATACTACTTGTAACTACGCAGTACGTAATTTAATAACTCAATAAAACACAACAACGTAAAAATACAGTATATGCACTAGATAAAATATACTTAATTATCACTAAAAATGCCCTTCCGAAAACAAAACAAACGGAGGAAATGTATGAGGGGTGAATAACCTTTGCTTTATGAGTACAGAACTACCATATCCTGTACCTTATCGACATGAGATAATAAATAAATAATTTCGTTTCATTAGTGATTTTTTCATGCTAAAAACTAGCAGCGGGTCTTTGTTTTCCCCGCCATCCTTCAGGAACCATATTTTTATGGGATAATAATATAAATTGAAAAACTGTTTTCGGTTCACAATCGATAAAACATTGCGTAATGTACCCACAAAAAATATCCCTTTTGAAGTCGGTTGACAAAATCCAATTGCTCATATCCAACGCCATACTGGCAGCATTATCACGTTTGATGGCAATGCTTTAGATTTTTTTTTCCTTTAACCCGTACCGCGCAAGAGGCTGAGTAGCCGCGATTGCCAGAAATGCGAGAGTCCAACCGAATTTTCGAAAACTGACTGGATGTAAAATAAAAAATATTTTTTTTCCTATCAATTTGACATTGTATGTTCATATATTATATATATTATTCATTGCCTTGAATTGTTGTATGATATTTTCAATTGATTATATATCTAAGTACTCAACATTACTTTAAAAAAATTAAATACTCACAGAATCTCGTGATGCAATTATTATTCTTGAATTTTCTTGCGCCATCACGCACTTGTTGATAATAATATGCTATTTTTTCACATTAAATTAGTATCACACCACTTTCACAACAAGGGAGCACTATTTCCGCAACTTTTACACTAACTACTTGACACTAATAGGCAATATTCACTTCAAAAACTAAAACTTTATCGCGAACCATTTTTACGTTATGTTTCCGCCATGTCGGTTTGTCAAACACTGTCTAAACGGGGAAAACCCACTCACAAAGTATAGGTCCCCCCTGACACGGTAAGGATGCATCGATTCTCTAGTGATTTAAGTAAGCTAGAGGCGAAAGAACTTACATTGTCTTTGTAACGTTCATTCGAGCGGGAATAAATTGACGAATAGCGGTAATTTCCTTACGCACCGCTCCGGTGCCTAACGCGCGTCGAGCACTTTTCGCTTACGCCGACATGCGGTGCGTAACACATTCAAAGGGTTAAAAATATAGCTTGATAAGCGCCAGCATATTTGCTTTCACGTATCGCATTGATCAGGCGTTAATGAGTACAGATTACCTCCTAAACATTCCACATTCAAGACAATTTTAGTTCCTCACGCACCGATGCTAATAGACGTATAAAAATAGACTCTCATTGGTTCATTGGCGCTACTAGCTATAAACCTTGAGATTGTATCAGGCCCTGCAGCCTACGCTTTCCTCAAACTTCGGTGAATTTGGGTCGGGACCAAGTTGACATCGCAATTATTTTGAGAATAGGTACATTAACTACTCATAGTATTACGGCATCTACATGGGTTTATCTAGGGGTAAACATGTGCAAATTGGGTCTAGCTGACCTCCGGTAGAACTGTAGTGCCACCTACCAGACCATCAGCTCGTTGTGCCTCGACACCTACACACTGGGCGACAGTCCCGAGGTCAACGCTAAGTTTTATTAGCCTTCTGGGCAGTCGTAATATAGTGACAGTCATATCGAATAGCTGACTCGAAGAGAAGAAGAAAGGGTTAATCTGCAATGATGAGTCAACTCATGTTTTACCCAGATAACCGGCGCCGGGCACGGCATGGGTCGCGAAACGGCAACACGGTTCGCCAAGCTCGGAGGTGTCATCGTGTGCGTGGACATCAACCCTGCGGGCAACCAGGAGACCGTCGACATCATCAAGGACTTGAAGGGCAAGGCGCATCGATATGAGTGAGTACAGATCCTATAAAAAGGAAATACATTACGTCTTTTTTTTATTGTTTTCGAGGGGGGGAAATCTTCCAAAGATACCCGGCTGCATTGGGGTACAGCCAGGTTTTGTGGGATTATACCCACTAAAACCCCCCCGGTGACCAGCCTTAGTGCTTGGCAAGAGTGCTCCTGGATCTCCAGGGGAACGCACCGGAGCTTTCAGCTCTGCGCTACGGCTCCTCCCGAGATAACTGCGGGGCGTCCCGGCTCCTCCGCCTACGACAACGTCGGTTACACAACGTTATCGTCCTCTCCGGGGCTCACTTGAGTGGATAATCAGAGTCCCAATTTCGACCATCCCGAGCCCGAAGGTTTAAGTAGGTTTGAGTAAACTTTTTAGTAGCCTCTTACTATAGGCCCCGTACCAGTGTCGCATTCTATTGCCCCGGCTAATAATCTAATTAAAATAAGACGATAAGTAGTGGTCAGCTGGTGGGTCAGCCTTTTTTAATCTCTCACGGCAATAACCAAGGCGTCTCATAAGTTGGATGCCTATGTCTGTCTGTGGCTATGTCTGTCGTTCACAGTTGCTTTACCTCTGACGCTAATTATCTCTGTCTGGTCGGTCGGCAGTTACGGTCGCTTATTGACACCTGCAACTTGCCCATACCGTTCATACCGGTTTCCTCACGATATTTTCCTTCACCGTCGTTGAAGGTTGGCATTGAAACTGCACTGACGCTGAACTGCTTTTTTACTCTACTTAGGGACATAAGGAAGTAAACACTTAAAACGAGTATTATACTTCATTGTCTATATGAGGTGTGATTTGTAAGTAAAATTACTTTACTAGCCTTTAAGAAGGTCAAATCGATTAAATATTAACGTCACACAATAATCAGTAGCTTTTTGAATAAGCTTGATGTTGACATCTACAAATATCTACTATATAGCTATTATGAGATATCTCTTTTGTGTTCTGACCCGGAAATCGTATGAAAATGAGATGGCAGAGAGTGACAAACTTATTTACGAGTTGGCCAAATGATAGAACTAAAATTTACCCTTTGGAGGCTATCAATTTTGTTTAGAAAATACGACGGTGCTTCCCTTATTCAACCGCACAGCTAAATGTTTCGCTGTACTGATGGCTTGTTATGAATTTATGATAAATAAGTAAATATTTGCATCTGCGTTCGCGTGATTTAAGATGTTTGTTGTAGCGATTAAGTAGACATAATGACGTGTGAAGTTAAGGATTTTATTTGAATACACTTAATCGTACTTAACACTTTAAAATACATGTTTGTGTACACATGTTGAGCCGCTCAACATGCGTAGAGACGTTGAGTCTATCTGTATCTTTTATCGCATTTACAACAGGGAGTGTTCTGAAGAACTGTTTGATCTGATGCCGGCGTTGCGTTTTTGTCATCGCACTAGCCGCCACCACCGCCTGAAAGTTCATCCACATAGATCAGTGGAAATCGCACACTGTGCGATTCACGCGATCTACTTTCATTTCACATATTTATTTCTTTCATTTGGAAAGTCTATAGACCTTCCACGGTCTATGGGCAGTACAACTCTTTTTGAAGTATTAAAGTTAGCTTCTGTTTTGTTTAATTAATAAAGGTACTTGCCATATAAATAAACCAAAGTTTACGTTTGTCCTTCTTCTTCTTCTTCTTTAGCCTTTCTTCGTCCATTTTTGGACATAGGCCTCTCCCAATTTCTTCCACGACCTGCGATCTTCTGCTTTTAGCATCTAGTCGTGACCTGCATGTCTTCTGATATCATCAATCCAGCATTTCGGTGGGCGGCCTGGTGTTTGCCCACGGTCTCCACTCAAGGACTACGTTTACGTTTGTCCATATAAATTTATTTGTTTTTGAATTACAGGTGTGACGTGACGGACCGCGAGTCCATCATTGCAATGGCTGAGAAGATCCGTCGAGAAGTCGGCGAGGTGACAATGCTGGTCAACAATGCGGGCATCATGCCGTGCAAGCCTCTCCTGAACACCTCAGAGAAGGAGATCAGAGCTGTGTTTGAACTTAACGTCCTCTCGCACATGTGGGTAAGTAAATCTACTGGGTTACGCGGAAAGGGTAAGCCGCTTAGCCGAAAGGGGTCCATAGTAGGTAAGGTTATCATAATGAATAACTTTTACTATGGGGTCAACTCGAAATCGCGTTTTTTTTTTATAGATAGATACATAAACTCCTGATTGTTCACACCACACATTTCATACACACGATAAAACATCTTGAAAATTAGTGCTTCAATCGGCACCCTTATCGCTAAAAGCGATCTCTTCCAGGCAACCTTAGGGTGGAGAGAATTCATACAGGAGGTAGAAGGTGCGGCGTGCACTGTTGAATAATGTGATAGTTAAAATATATATTATATATATATAATTTAAGTATTATAATGTACGGTACATTATAATACTTAAATTTACGATAATATACTAATACATATAAATATAAAATAAATTAATATATCAGTAGTTCCATAAAAAACGGCCATTGAAACTCAACATAATGTATGTAACAGCAGTTTTTCCCTGCCAGTTTGAGTTTATTGTTTACAAAATGTTTTCAGCTTCTGCAAAGCTTCCTGCCATCGATGATGGAGCGCAATCACGGGCACATCGTAGCCATGTCCTCCATGGCCGGCGTAGTTGGACTCCGCAACCTAGTACCGTACTGCGGGACCAAGTGGGCGGTCAGGGGACTCATGGAAGCACTGAGCGAGGAGCTCAGAGAGGACAAAAAGGATTATAGTGGCGTAAGTATCATCATCACATTCTTCAATGCTGTGGGTACTCATCATCATCATTATCAGCCTTTCATGTTCCCACTGCTGGGATGCTGGGGGCCTACTCTCGGAAAGAGAGGGTGGGCTTTAATCCACCATGCTGACCCAATGCATTCTGGTTAATGTCTTAGTCTTTGAACTTTTCAAGGTTCTTGGAAATATCGATTTCCTCACGATGTTTTCCTTCACCGTTTTTGAGCGATGCCATCGTGTGTGCTATGGGGTACTGACTGAGTAGAATAGTACTACCTCAGGTGTCGTAGGATCTGACTGAGCTACTTGATGATGCTGCTCGTCTCAATCGTCGCGGTTTTAGCATCACACTAGCCGCCACCGCCTGAAAGCACATCCACATAATCATAGATCAGTGGAAATAGTGATTCACACTGTGTGATTCACGCGATCTTTCTTGCCTCACGCTTGCAAAATGTAGAATGGGCTAGGTATCTTCCGGTTAGCCCTGGCGCCGGGGCAATAGAATACGGCACCGGTAACCCCTGCCTGTAGTAAGAGGCTGCTAAAAGGGGACCTCCGGGCTCGGGATGGTCTAAGTTGGGGCTTTGACCATCCACATAAGCGTGCCCAGGGAGAGAACGACAACGTTGTGTGACCAACGTTGTCGTGGGTGGAGGGGCTGAGACAACACGGTTGTCTCGGGAGGAGCCGTAGCGCAGTGCCGAGGGCTCCGGTGCGTTCCTCTGGAGATCTCGGAGCCCTCTTGTCAAGCACTAAGGCTGGTCACCGGGGGGGTTTTAGTGGGTATAATCCCACATAACCTGGCTGCACCCCAATGCAGCAGGGTATCTGTAGAAGATTTCCCCCTCGAAAAAAAAAAAAAAAAAAAAAAAAAGGTATCTTCCGGTGTTTCTTTTTGTGATGCCTCTGGTGTTATAAGTATCCGTATAGGCAGCGGTGACTGCTTACGATCGGGCAGCCCGTCTGCTTGTTTGCCACCTAAGGCATAATCTCCATAAGGCAAGAGTGTACCCATCAACCGACCCGGCACCACACATAGTGAAGATCAAAATGGCGGCATAGGTTCTGGATACGCTTGTGTTACCAAAATGGCATCTCTAGAAATAGTCAGCGATACAGCGTCTGTAGCAAGAAATATGATCCCATTTATGTCGCCCGAGTCGGCCATACAAGGCCATTAGAGCAAATAATATATATTTTGGACGCTACACTTATAAAACATATCTTCTAGATGGATATACTAATGATCTATATTCTTCAGTTAGCACTGGCCTCTCTTTTGTTACTACGCTTTATGCTAATCTTTACTTGCGGTTTTTTCGATGTCATCGCAATTCAAATTACCATCGCATATTATTTGCTCATAATATTTTATATCCTGTTAATTAACATGTAGATGGACCATAAATATTTATTTAACGAAATCACATTTTTTTTATGTGCAGCCGTGATATTTTACAAAGATTATACAATAAGAATATTAAAGATAATAAACATCTGTCTTAATGTCAAGATCAAGGTTGTCATACAGGAAAAATTTGAATGTGAGTAATTTACAAGTAGAGATCTACTATTTATTGTATATATCTTCGCACTCAGCTAGCTCTCCAGGGGCCTTACAGACAACAGCTAATTGCGGCACCTAATCCGCTCAGTTGGAAAATCACGCGACCGCAAACCGTATCTGGGCACGATAATGTACACGTTCGCGTGATTTTCAAACTGAGCGGATTAGGTGCCGCAATTAGCTGTTCAGTTGTCCGTAAGGTCCCTGCTCCTAGATTAATTGGGTCTAAGAGGAACGCTCCCGAAAACGAAGACTTAGTGCTTGAGTGATCATGCGATACCACAAAAAAGATTCCTATTATAATGTAATTAAATATCGGTTGACGCTAGGAACGACGCGCCGCGCTGCACCACGCGAGCGTTTGTACGCTTTACATTGCTGGTTTGCAATATTCTAAACCACAAAAGCAACAACTATAAGGCAAATGGTTATTGATATTCGATTGTTTAGATAGTAGGTATAATAATAGTGTTTTGGCTTCGGAGGCGTATTCCTTACACCCGGTATATATATAAAGGATTGTTAACTAAAAAAAACTAACCCTTTCAGACCCGCGCGTAAAATGCAGCGATATTTATAATGACAGACTTTTTTTGGGGGGTATTATAGGGCGCTGAAAACGAATTTGGCCATGAAAAAAATCTAGGAAAACTGGAAAACAGTTTTTCATTATACTCACGATTGTATCATGTTAGGCCATGTAGTGGCACACTCACACTTGTGTGGGTGTATTTGAATGATGAAAAAATACACCTATTCGTAAGAAATTACACTTTATTTATAGAAATAATGAAGTAGCATTGTCCAATAAGCCTTACAAACATAATGTGTATAAATATTTCCAAGTTTTAGCACTAAATCAATCTAGAAGATGAAAAGAGGTCAATATTATTCCAAATAAATTTTATAATTTGATATTTAGCACTCTACCCTGCATATTGATCATAAATCGTAACATAATAATTGTATATTAGTAATACATATACATAGTCATTATTTTACATTATGAAACAGTAGTTATAATGTAAATATTGCAATTTGTGCATCTAACTTTCGATCAACTGATGCAGTTCCTCACTGGGCAGCGACGGAGCGCTTTCAATGTATCACAAATTGGTCATTGACGTCTATATCGATCGATCTCGTCTTTTCTTAATCGTATGTATCGTTATCACCTTGTGTTCAGATGTTGAAGGCATTTCAGCTAAATCTTCAGACGCATCACATTGACTATTTCATGTGGGGGCGGGCCCAAGCAAAAAATACGATTCACGTAGCTTAAAAACGAGATCCATTAAGAAAGTCCATGGCATTTTGTTTGGTTCTCTGTGAAGATTCTCTGAATATGTACAACAAGTTTACCACTGCAAAATCAAATAAGTGCATGAACACTTTTACTGGCCATTTGCGATTTTATGCCATGATTTACTATACGCCTCCAACATGTGATCACAAACTTCAACCCTCCCCATGTTCTCATTGTATATTCGGACAGTATAGGGCATGGTACATGAATGAAAGTTTTGGAACTTTTATTCCAGCGCTCAATAATCTGCACAGGTTGCGCCCCAAGACAAGTAGAAGACATCAACACTGCTTCTGTGTCCTTGAATTTTGCCACATAAATGTCTATCCCCCTGTTTGAAGTTTCTTGGTATTTACCTCGTCTCATTTGGTATTCTTTAGCTTCCCTGAAATAGTTTTCAGTATATTCAGAAGGTGTGAGTACGTACAAAAAAATATAAAACGTGATCAGAACAGTATGTAGCTTCAGGAAAAAAATCACGAAAATATAAAATCAAACCTCTTCAGATTCATTTCAAGTCACATGATGGCATTAGTTTTGACTTAAACGTCCTTCATATCCAAACATTATCAGTGGCAGGAATTGTTACTACTAGAACACTCGCATTTGGGTCTGAAATTTCTTCATCAGAGTTGTTTTCAGGTTCCTCTTCAGACGGCAGCCAATTTTCATCCTCAAAAGAATCGCTACTGAAATCTGAATCATTATTTACCTCCAAAATGGTCTCAGGATCATCAATAAGCTTTTTATGTTAATTTTTTGTGTTTACACCGTTAAATAAAAAGATAAAATAGTTTACTTTTCTATGAAACAATTCGTAAATTATAGGGTACAGACCGACGCGTCACAATCGTGAGGGTAATTTCACAAATAAAAAAAAACTATCTAATCTAGTTACTTTTGTACATCCTATTAGCTCAACTTTAATTTGATCGTTTAACACAAAAACCTGATTAAAATTACTTACATTCGATTTTTAAATCCACATGCCTAAGACTTGTCTGGACTTGCCGCACGCGCGAGACAGAGACAGCTAGACTGAGTACGCGGGAGGCGAACTAACGCCACCAAAACTTGTATAGCTATAGCTGACTAGTCGCACAATCGTGCAGGTTTGGCCCCGTCGTCTTAGCGCTATTAGTTAAATTCATAAAAAATCACAAAGTGACACTCACAAAAGTGAGTGCCTGGTCTGAAAGGGCACTAAAAATAACTGTGAAAGTTCCTCAAAGTACCCATAATTATTACATGCACGTGTAGCATCTTCATCATAATCAGCCTTTTAACAGTCCACTGCTGGACTTGTAGCCTACCCGCGAAAGGGTGATCGGGCCATATCAACCACACTGGCCCAGTTGCGGGTTGGTGGATTCACATACGCCATATAGCCTTCGTGTAGCATCTTCACCAGCTTTAAATTAAGTCGACCTACCATCATTGATCGACCATGTTAGTGCTTAGTCGACTAAGCGTCTACCTTCTGCACAGGAGTTATGGGTTAATTTTCAGGGGGGCTACCTCAAAAACAATCTATTAGTATTTTTTTTAATCTTTCCTGTTTTTCATTATTATTTTATATTAAATTTTGTCTTGCTCCCCTATTAGACGAGAGTGCGCCTCCTGGTCTGAGGATATTTATGATGAGTTTCAGGTAATTTTTGTGTTCGTCTTTATGCACCCCATGGTGTTTACGATTTAGGTAATCTTAGTGTGGAGTAACGAGTGTGATACGTCTGTTCGCGTGTTTTGTATTTTATCAAAATTCCACTTATAATCTTGACTACAAAGCTCATTATCGTTACCACATCCCCAGATCAAACTGACAACGATCTGCCCGTACATCGTGGATACTGGGTTATGCAAGAACCCCCGAATCAAGTTCCCTCAGCTGATGAAGATCCTCACGCCCCAAGAGGCAGCCGACAATATCGTGGACGCTGTCAGGAGAAACATTTACGAGGTCACCATACCCAACTCGCTGTACTACGTCAACTGGGTGAGTATAGACTATTTTTATAGTATTACAAACACTTACGACGCCTTACATCTTTATAATTATGCTTTATGATTTAAGTCGTTCGTTGCTAACCGGTCTTTAAAAAGAATTTCCAATTTGCATCAAAAACCAACCAACTAATATTATAACTGTTCAATTCATGTGATAAACTAACCAACTAATATTATAAACAGTCCAAGTAATATTATTTAGTATCCAATTAATATTATAAATTAACAATATTGTGCATTTTTGCATAATTTTATAATACGGATACATCATATACTTATCTATAAAGATATCAGACACTTTTGTGCATATTGTATTTCAATCCAGACATGTTTTATTTGATAATAGGTTTGGTGTGACCGCCATTTCGCCTGACGATGCGCGAAATTTGTACTAAAGAGACAAATTGTCTGATTTAACGTGGATATAACTTCCCAATGAGCAAGAGGCTTTAAAATGTAATCATAGTTCAGAACTGAATTACAATGTAATATTTACTAAGTATCTTAATAATGTTTATTTTCTTATATTAAGTTTATGTTAGAAAAACATATCAATATTTAATTTATGGAGTTAAATTAATAAATTAAAGTTTTTATTTAATGAAATAAGCATCTAAATCAAATATTTTATTACATGGCAAATAAATCCTAAATATTATGGTATTCACCAACAACTAAGCTAATACCTATTTAAATAACCCACCCCTAACCGTTTCCGGCGTAAAGGTACCCAAACACTCGCTTTATAATTATACTAGCTGACCTGACAGACGTTGTCCTGTCTTACTCGTAGAACTGTCAAACACGCAAAGTCAAAATTGTAAATCTTATTTTTTTACACCTTGGGTTACATTATTGGAGTTTTAGTAGGGATCCCTATTTTTTTGAAAATATAAAGTAGCTTATGTTACCCGGGGATAGTGTAGCTAACCAACAGTGAAAGAATTTTTCAAATCGGTTCAGTAGTTTCGGAGCCTATTCAATGCAAACAAACAAACAAACAATCAAATCTTTCCTCTTTATAATATTAGTATAGATAATAGCAAAAAAAGTAGGTACAATTTACTTATAAAAGTAGGTCTCCTATATAGTTAGATAAAGCCGCGAATAGCTAAAGCTATCTTACTGGACTACCTATATTGAATTAAATTTTAAATGATGGCCCTAATAAAAAGATAAATTTTTTGTTACAACTATTAGATTTCCGATGCTTTTAACTTTAAACCTATAAAATAGATTTCAAAGCTCTTGGAATCATTGAAGCGTACCTATGACTTTAATTATAGCGCATTTATTTTTATTTTAGCTTACTTGTTGCATTCCTTGTGCTTACCCTTATTATTCAAAGAGGAACTACTTTCTTTATCTTTCGTATGTCCTTTTTATTGATGCACAGCACCTTTGTGCCCAAATGTACTGAGATCATACGGTAACAAACAAAGTTCCTTTCGCAATAAACTTTATAACATTACTGCGATCGGTATAATTAAATACTAAAAATGACTAAAATAATAGGGGTAATTGAAGGGATTGGAGGGATTGTAGTGCAGTTTGGGTAATTTTATGTTTTTTATCAAATGTTTTTTAATATAATAATCATGTAATATTTTTACATGAGTGGCGAATTTCGAACGTTACTGTTTTCGTTTATAGGTAAATTCTTCATCATAATTTAAATTCAACTTTAATTGTAAATATTCCAAGGACGTTGACTTCATTACAGCCAGACAAACCTTCTTCAAAAATTATGCTTTTTCAGCTTTTTTTTTCTTCTGATTGAGTTTCTTGAGTAGTCTGATTTATTTTTCCTTACTACATTTTTCATTAATGTATACTTTTTTATATTGTTAGATTGATGTGGCTTCAACCATTGATTATATATATATATATATATATATATATATATATATGTATGTATATATATATTATTATGTATGTTTTTTTAAATATTAGTTATCATCATCATCATCATAATCAGCCTTTTAACAGTCCACTGCTGGACTTTTAGCCTACCCTCGAAAGGGTGATTGGGCCATATCCACCACGCTGACCCAGTGCGGATTGGGATAGTTATACTGTTTGATATTTGTTTTATTGCATTTGTTATTTCAACATTCACGGAACTGGATTGTATCTCTGTTTTATTTGTGAAAACTTTTGTGGCTTGTTTATTCTTATTTTTCTTACTATGTCTTATGTTGTTAAACCTGTTTGTTTTCCGTAAATAAATAAATAAATATCATCAACCAGAAGATGTCCACTCCTGAACATAGGCCTCCCTTTAGTACACCACACTGAACGGCAGCCTGCATGCACTGGATCCACCCATACAATATAATTATTGTCAATTCTTAATTCCAGATCTGCAGGATTTTCCCCCGGGAAGTACCGCTCTACTTGAAAGACTTCCTAGACTCTGGACTTGAACCTCAAATGTAATAAGTAGGTAGTTCTTAGCTGCTTGATTATTACGGTGTTGAAATATTATGTTTCACCTTTGTGTCTAAATGAAGTTACCTAACACAGGGGATTCTACGTGTAAGTACACTTAAAAAACTTAAAATCTTGCCTGATTTATTGCCTTGCCCTTTAACTTGTTCGTTTTTTCATGAAATAAGACCTTTTTAACAAACACAATGTAAAAACGAATAAATTTTTTGAAAATTAAATAGGTACTGCAATATTGGTCTAATTACAAAGGTTTCAGTGATGAATTTAAAATAGCTGTTTAAATTGCAAAATAATGTCTGATATTATTGTTGAAACAGTTTTCTACAAAAATATTATAATATTTAATGCGTGTTTTTAATGACAAATTATTTTTGTAAATTTTCTTTTCATGAAGAGTTTAATTCTCCTGAATAGCATAAATTTGTTATATAAGCAGCTAAATTATATATTTCTTGGGTAGTGGTTGGATGGACTGCGTGACATTAAAAGAATGCATTATAAGATTAATATTGAGGGTCCGATGAGGTCATTGTTTTTCCCATTCTCCCTCGTAAGCTTTTCCCAAAGGAATCTAGCTTAGAGATGGGATGCTGGGAAAACGTGTATTTGCATAACATACCGGTGTTTTATACCGGTATTGAATTAGACTGTCTCCACTATTTACCGTTGGAAGTTTGTTAACATCTGTAGATTGTGTGTCATTAAAAAAATAAGATAGATAATACCACCCAAAGACTTTCTATAACTTAGCTTTACCTAGTCTGCATCTATCATCGTATTAAACACAATTTTAAATATTTATAACAAATTTCAAAGCGTAAATAGTGAAAGACAACAAATTACTATATATACTACCAGTCATGCCTATTTACTTAACATAATTATGTGTATGCGATTGCCAATTTTCATCACTAAATTACAAATAGAGACAAGTAAGATAAGAAGAGAAGATAAATTAGATAATAAGATAAATTTATAATTATGTGACAAGAATAATTTAGGGCGGTATTATGAAAATGAGTAGGACTGTAAATAATTATTGTAAAATGAAAATGATAACAGAGTCCAAATTTTGATAAGGTATAAAGATACTATACATCAAGGCACCCGTGTTGCGTTGTGGCATGCTACACAATAAGACGTAGGTAAACAATATCATCAGTGCCAATATAAATATGCTAAAAAGGTTTTCATGTTTAGCACCTTGTAATAGGTAGGTACATGAAATGCTAAAAGGTGCTAACGATACATTTTTGTAGCATGCCACAACGCGGCATGATGTTACTTTGGTTTTATTGTTAATTTCAAGTTGCTTCTAGCAACTCATTTTAAAATCTCATTGTTATTATTTTCAAGTGCCATTACTTTTGAAAGAGAACATCTTATTTTCAAATCATATTAATATTTAAGCTCATAAATTTAATTTGATTTAAGGACTTAGTTGTAAGTTTAAATGTGATGTAAGAAAGTACACTTTTATTGTGGTGGTAATGCCTGTAAAATTAAATAAGACTTTGAACAAGCAATTGTGTTTCATTACATTATATTCGCCATGATTTTTCTACAATAAAACTAACAGCAAGTTCTCATTCTATTTATTCAATAATATTTAATTTCTTGGTTATAAATTTTATTCCATTCAATATATAGTTACATCCACTACAAACGAAGCTACATTTTGGCTTGATTTTGCCATAAATGTTGATCACATTTTAAAGTAGCAGTAGATAAGCACAGGGTTCACATAATATTTTATTTTTAAATAAATGGATATACATTAAACCCTGTAGGTAGGTACTGGAAATTTTCAACTAGGTATTCTTGCTTGTGGGTAGGGTAGTAGATACTTATTAATTTAAATACGATGTTCAGCGTCGATCAACTAATATTTTGCACAATTGTTTTATTTATATTTAATTTATTTATATTACTTAAACTTTACAAATTGTCTTTATTTTCACTACAATCACAACATTCATTTACTATCTCTATTTCAAAACTTACAGTTCCATGTTAGGTACTAACTTGTTTGCTTTTTATACATACACATCATATAATATTTACCTTTTTTCGTAATAAATTTAATGAATATAGGAATACTTTCTTCCGATTTTTTTGTACATTTATAGCATACCTACATTTATATACATGCTTTGCTTTACTAAATAAAACAAATTATTGGTTACGTTCTGATTATTATAAGAAATTATTGCTTTAAATAATAATCTACTTATCCTAAAAATCTCTATTAGATATAGATTAAAATTTCAATAAAAATAGTATATACTGGATATTGTACATCATAATATTTCAATAATATTTAGTTAGTATATTTTACCAGAAATGAAACAAAAATTCTAAAAATGGATGTAGCTTAAAATATAATCTATAATAACTCGGTTAAATATATGCAATTTTTAGTTACTAAAATATTCAGGGAATTCATCATCATCTGATGATGCCAGTAGACGTCCACTGCTGAACATAGGCCTCCCCCTTTAACCTCTACACTGAACGACAGCCTGCCTTTTGCATCCACTGGATGCCCGCGACTCTCACAATGTCGTCGGTCCATCTAGTGGGAGGCCTACCTACGCTGCGTCTTCCGGTTCGTGATCTCCACTCCAGAACCTTGCTGCCACATCGGTTATCGGTTCTTCGAGCGATGTGGCCTGCCCATTGCCACTTCAACTTGCAAATTTTTAGGGAATTGACTGCTTCAACATTACGAGTTTTTTAAATGTAATTCTGGAATAGTAGTTGAAAAAAGATAGGTAAAATTTTATGCGCATTTTTTTGTCATCTTCGTCAAATTGCTTTTTTTTTCTCTTAATTAATATCTATAAAAAATAAGTGGTAATACAGCATACCCGCAGTAAATTAAACTGTATTGTGTGAATTGATAATTATTGATACCGCTAGAAACATCTATTCAATTTGATTATAAAGCAGTTAGAGGCTAATATTGAGGTAAAATACATCAAATTCTCTAAAGCTAGTAAGTATTGGGTACTTTCTAGGTACACATTTACTTAATTTTATCATCGTAGTAGTAATTGACTTTCACGTTCACATGCCTATATCTATATGTAGTAGAACGTAAATAAAACTGGTAATAAAAAATATGAGTCAGTATCTAAGCAGATACTTGAAATTATTGCTGTGTAAATTAACATGTTTAATGCACGAATTAGATTAATTATTAATTCAAAAGGCATGTTATAAATTATATTCATGTTATATATTATTACTGAAATAATGAATAGGTACAATATATTTGCGAGATTTAAAATAAAATTACTGTCTAGTAAAAAATCTAGTGATACAAATTTTATATTGTGCGTTTTTATACAAAATCAATCTAATAAATACTTACTTATAAAGTATAATTACAACAAATGAATGTAAAAAGGTAAATATTGACAATGAAATACTTAAATAGACAATCAACGCAAATGACTAACACTTTTGTAGGTAAGTACCTATAGGTACCTAATTTTTGCTAATTTAGAAAACATTGTGTAATGGTATTGCCAAAAAATTATGTGACTAATGACTGAGGTTCGAATTTACGAAAACACCATCCAGAACCCAAACTTTTCAGAGCAAGCGTCTCTCAATAATCTATCCAACATCAAACCGACCAAAAGCAAGGATTGAAAATTAATGTAAATTATTTTATGGTCTCATGTAAAATTCTAATTGCGTGACGGTGACGCGTTGAACCTGCGTTGATTACACGTCGCGTTTGTTGATAATATATAGAGTTCATATTACAATACTTTGATTTTTGCTAGGTTGGTGTAGCATTCAATCCCTGATGGTCACTGATGACTGGTGGTCAACTCAACTGATATTATAGGCAACGGTCTGCCTAGCAGTAGCACTGGGGCTGTTAATGGATGAACGTGTAATATTTTAAGACCTTTTATACCCATTGGCAAGCAAATAAAAACTTTGACTGAATAATACCTTATTTATACACAATACCAATCAGATATAGCTTACATTATTAATATAGACACCTTAATCAACACTATTGTAATAAACACAGTTACGTATGATGCTTATGCTATTAATCATATTAGCAATGTTAACTAAATACATATACTGAGGAAGTAACTATTTATTGGGCATTTCAGATTCCCAAACAACACTACGAGCCATCGCAAAAACATCGTAATTTGTACCAAGAGCACACAAATATTCCGGTGCGCCTATGTAAGCCAGCCATAGAAAAATGGTGGCAACCAACCAGCATGTTAAAGGTAAAGGTGTGTTCGTACCTTGGCGACTTTCCCCGGCGTTGTAGCATGCCATTATAATGTGATGTGAATAAATAAGTACCTTTACAAACGAAATTACTTATGGCACAAGATAGCAATAAAAAAGTTGTTACCGTCATACAGGTCTATAATACAGGTAATCTATCTAGCATAGCAGTCAGTGATTCACCTAACTTCTATATCTGTTATTATTAAGAGACAAATAAATATATTTGTATTTGTCATATTATGCAAAATTTGTTTACGACTGCCTGTTTATAATGTAGCGTGCCGCAACGCCGCAAGATTTTGCAGCGAGAATATTGTTACCGCGGCGTTTGCAATCTAAAGGATACCCTAGGTATATACGGATGCCTAACTGAACAAACAAACCTGTGCCAGTTTAGCCGCTTTGGCCTAAGGTCTGAAGGTAAGCGCGATTTCGCACAAGCATTTGCGGTCACGATACGCGACAGACGACACACACTGTAAACAATATGTCTTCGTACGTTATTCTACGAGAGACGATTCCGCAAATTCACGGCACTTGCGGCTTGTAGTCTTCACGCACAGAAGGAACTGTCGAATGAAGTGTCTGAGTCGTCAGCAAGTCCTTGCTAGTTCCTACAGCCGTTATATCGTCACGGCAGAAGTCTTCTCGATATAGCGGCATCAACGACATAGCCGAAAAGCCGTCACAAAACGTACATCGTGTGGTGTGGTGAGTGAGAAAATGGTACATAGAATTGTATGGCGCTCAGTATCGTCATCGGAATTTGCAGTGTCGTGCAGTGCTGTCATATCGATTCGTGAGAAAACGCGTTAAAACTGCTCATTTGTGGTGATTATTTGACACAAATTATGAGGGTCAGTTGCCCCCAAAAGATATACAAAACTAGTTTCTAAAACAAACTGTATTAAAATATTTCCACATCTTTGAGATGTTGATAATTTCTATCCCAATATCCCCCGTTATAAAGCCAGTCCTCTTGCTTTGTGTACGGATTTGTGCCTTGACTGAACCACCTGAAACATACAACGAAATACTTTTAGAATAAGTCTGTTGAACGAACATTAATTACCCCAAAAAACAGTAACATTTGAAGACTTGGGAGCCTCTTTCAAAGGGTCTTTCCTTAAAATAAGTTAATAAAATAAATAATCGGGGTTTTTCTGCACACAATAATCAAAGCAGTACTATGACTGCTAAGACTGATAATTGATATACATGCATATTTATATTTAAAAAAATCATTAAATAGAAATTAACACCCAGATATAGACCAAAAACAAATCTTCTTCACATGAATGTTTGTCCTAGGTGGGAATTGAACCCACGCCCTCAAGCGCAGAAGGTTCACTACTAGCTGGATTAACAGGGCTGTCAACCCTTACCTCGGCTGCCAAGCTTCCGAGGACTTTTTAAGCGCCTTTCTGGTCGTCCGCTGTTTCTCCTCGAGCCTGGTCTTTTCGGCTGCTGCCCCGTCGATGTCTCCTTGCTCCAGCATCCTCAAGTCTGGCCGGAGCCGGCTGTCCGTAGGACAGAGCTGGCCTTTCATTTCGCGCTCCATCTCGTTAAGAGACATCGCGAATTCGGTGAATTGATAGTACTGAAAATTTATAAGAAAATATATTATAGTGTAAGTGTGCTGGTATAAACCACAGAAGACATAATACCCTACCTTATGGTAGGTGGGTATAGTCTTGAGTTAGTTTATTTTTTCCAAAAAAATTAATATAGTAAATACAAATCATTTGAACCTGCAATTCGGACAATATAAAACAATTACTAACTATGTACGTCTGAATAAACTAGACGTTTTCAAAAAACGTCAGCTAAGTATTTGTACTATAAATTTTGATAAAAGTATGAAATAGCACAGGTCATAAGGGATACCCTTGCGGACCCCACTGTTATTTTATTACCTGTGCACTGTTCGCGGGCCGCGGTCGAGCCTCCCACAGCGTGACGGAGCCAGGGATATCTATATTGTAAGCCTCGTCTGTTTTCGGAACGTCTTCAGAGCCCTCGGGCTCGTCATTCTGCATAATAAAATATTTTTTTAGGATTTCGAAGGCTGATGATGAACCAGATGATTTTCAACAATGACGCGATTGACTGAATGCTTTTAATAGTATCTAGCTGCGCCTTGCGGTTTCACCCACGTAGTGATGAAAAATGGTGAAAATGCTGATGAAACTAGCCTATGTCCGTCTCCTGGTTCTAAGCTATCTCCCCACCAATTTTCTGCCAAATCGGTTTAGCCGTTCTTGAGTTATAAATAGTGTAACTAACACGACTTTCTTTTATATATTATATAAAAGATGTTAAATTACGGTGTGGTCGAAGATGGTAAACACGTCTAGCCTGGAATGGAAACTAGCTCTAAGTGTAACTGTCGTATCGTAGGCTTACAGTGCCCTTCGCGTCCAGTACAACAACGCGGTACGGGCGGTGTTGGGGCTGTCCTACTCCTGTAGTGCATCAGGCATGTACGCGATGGCGAGCACTGACTGTTTCCACGCTACTATGCGCAAACGGAGTGCGTCCTTGGTGCGCCGTGTTTGGGCCAGCCCTAACGCCATCCTGGTTGATGCGTCCTGGCTATGATCTATGACAGGCTGGACTGTGTGTACATTCGGCATGGCTGTGACAGGCATGTCAAAGTTCCATTGCCGATCAGGAAATTGTAATTTTTAAAATAGTAATAATCTTCTAATTCTATTTGCTTATGTATTTTATTTCTGTGACTTTTAATTTTTTTGTTAAGTACTAAAATTTTCATGTGACATTTTAATTATTTTATTTGATCGAGGGTATTTATTGTTTGTTATTAATATTTGACATTGTATGTTATGTTAATTTTATATTGACTTTCCATTGACATTTTACAATTATTTTTATACCTAATTCTTTGTCCGAATATTGCTAAGTATGAGTCCATGGTTACTTATATAATATATATATATTTGGAAACTATATAAAGTTAAATTACCACTCACTGACTGACTCACTGATTTAGATGGTTGTTTGGAGAACTGGGGGGGTTGGGGGGAAAATGTGAGTATGAGGTCTCGTAGAGGGGGAGAATGTAAGATCAGGAAAAATACCTGATCTTCGGAAGGTCAACTCCTCGACCTGGACCCCCCACGGATCTCGGAAAGTAAGACAGGTGGGGGGAAACTGTTTTAACTAAAAATGGATGTTAACCTCGGACCTCTTTAGAGAAATGAAAAAAAACATGGCTCCCATACAAAAAAAAAAAAAACCCATACAAACTTTGGACGTTCGTAACTCGAAAACGGTTCGACATAGGCGGGGGGGGTTCGAACAAATGTCATAGGCGATCGGGGGCCCCAACTGGCAGGGGCCCCCAAATGGATGTTCAGGGGCCCCAAATTTTCAAAATGGTCCTAGGAGGCTGATTTTTTGTTTCCGAGGGTATGTTGAGGTCCTGATTGCATTTTTGAAATTTTTTTCAAGTTTTTTTTTTTTTTTAATATAGCTGCCATACAAAGGATTTTTCACCATACCGAGCAAGTGCCGTGGTGAGGCCGTCAGGCCGAACCACGGCACTTGCGAGGTCACAAAGCTCAAGCGAGGCCGCAGGCCGAGCTTGAGCGCCTTAGGCCGCGAGGCCGTAGGCCGAGCCCACTGGTGCGAAGGTCGTGGTGAGGCCGCAAGGCCGAACCACGACCGTCGCACCAGTCACAGGCACAAGTCGGCGAGGCCGCAGGCCGAGCTTCAGCCACGAGCTCAAGCGAGGCCGTAGGCCGAGCTTGAGATCCAATGGCGCGAGGCCGTAGGCCGAGCCACTGGTGCAAAGGGTCGTGGTGAGGCCGCAAGGCCGAACCACGACCCTTGCACCAGTCACAGGCACAACTTGGCGAGGCCGCAGGCCGAGCCTCAGCCACGAGCTCAAGCGAGGCCGTAGGCCGAGCTTGAGTTCCAATGGCGCGAGGCCGTAGGCCGAGCCACTGGTGCAAAGGGTCGTGGTGAGGCCGCAAGGCCGAACCACGACCCTTGCACCAGTCACAGGCACAACTTGGCGAGGCCGCAGGCCGAGCCTCAGCCACGAGCTCAAGCGAGGCCGTAGGCCGAGCTTGAGTTCCAATGGCGCGAGGCCGTAGGCCGAGCCACTGGTGCAAAGGGTCGTGGTGAGGCCGCAAGGCCGAACCACGACCCTTGCACCAGTCACAGACAAATTACTGACATTTACGAGGTCACCAGCCGAATTCAGTGCGAGGCCGTAGGCCGAGCCGCTCGTACTCCCCTTGACGGAACATACTGAATTGGTGGATTTATACCGTTTCTTCGACTGAACTTGAAATTTCTTCTGCGTTTCCACCACCATTAGGAGATTTGTACCCATTCCACTTCAATCTTCGTATCCGGTCATGGAAATCAAAAATCATCATCATCATCAGCCAATTTTCTAATGTATAGCCACTTCTTTCCCATTTTCAACACACATTCACCGTTTTCTTCAAGTTTTTAAAAGTCAAACACAAATGACGGCCCCAACCCAACAGCACGACGTTCCCGCGGGCCGCTTGCGGCCCGCGCACCCACGCAAAACACTAGTAATATATATATATTTGGAAACTTGCGCTTCTGATTAGAATCAAATGTTTAAAAAAATATGTACGTACATCTTGTATGGACATGGAGCGCAGCGCGCCGACCTTGAAGCTGTTGAGCTTGGCGAGCACCTTCTTGGGCGTGTGCGCCGGAGTGGCCTCCTCGCCGCGCTCGCGCGCCCACTGTTCGTGCGCGCCTGCACTACAGCACTTTATGAACTCCGTCCACTTGCCATACAGGAAGCGGAGGCGCTTCTTGCTGAAATTTGGACAGATACATTTATACAATCGTGCCAACATCTAAAAACCAAGAGAAAAGGTATAGATATCATTTAGAACAGACGAGATTGCAAGACAAATAACTAAAAGATGTGATACTAATCAGTACAACTTTTAATAGGCTCGAATAAAACCTATCACCATCATCATCATCACCCTTACTACGTCAACTGCTGAACATAGGCCTCCCCCATAGAACGCCACACTGAACGACAGCCTGCCATCTGCATCCACTGGATTCCCGCGACTCTTACGATGTTGCCGGTAGGGGGAGGTCTACCTACGCTGCGTCTTCCGGTTCGTGGTCTCCATCAAGAACTTTTCTTCCCTACTGGATTAAATCCTATGCTTTCGTCTAATTTGAAATATCATGGTATTTGAACTGTGATTGATGAACAAATAGGTAGGATCTTTACCAGTTTTTGACAGCCCGATTCATCTCGTTCCAGATCTTGTTGATGACATTTGTTCTACCATATAAATATGTCAATATTATCTATATTCTAGCCTTTTTCCTAATCACTTATGTTAGAAAGAAGACTACTTACTGTGAGTCCACAATGAACCCATCGACGCGATGCAAATCTCTGTTGTTAAAGCCAGCTGGTTTGAAAGCCAGGTTCGCCTTGAGGCCGGTGCCTCCGTGGCACACCACTTCCATGGCGCCGTACTGCTCTATCCACAGCTTACCCACGATCACGTTGTGGACGCAGCAGTTCACATTGGTCCAGGTGTAAGCTTCACCCCACCTGGAAGCATTTTAGTTTTCGTCAGTTAATTAGAGGAACATGCAGAATCTTTTTAGAACTTTTATATTTTTTGTAGAAAAAGTCATCTAATAAATTTTTGGTAGTCATAATATTACCGTAGTTTCTAACTTTATGTTACCCAATTCTAAACTAAATTTTTGAATATATAGAGGAGTTTCCATGAAAGTTTTACAGTGTGAATAAACTTTCACAGAAATATTACAGAATGGACAGGCCTATTCAGGTAAAAAGACAGAGCAACTTGAAAGAAATAGGTCCACATATGAGGTACTTTTTGTTAAAAATACCTTACCTCGGCAGCTCGACTGTCACGTGCCCTTTAGGCTGGATCTCCACGCTCTTGCCGCAGAACTTCAGTTTGGGATGGACCGACCCGTGGAATACGAAGTGCGGGCTATCGGCGTGGAAGGCTGACACAGGAGGGTGATGGGATACCTAGAGAAATGGAAACATGTAAATACAATTACAGGTACATGTGTATGTTTTTCTCACTCAATTCCGTAACACCAGAACCAATTTTAATGTAATTTGAAAGCTGTAGGTATACTGAATTAGGCAACTTTTCTTCCCGGAATAATTATTTGTCCCTATAGAATCGCGGGTGAAACTGCGAGGTGCTGTGGCTGGATGATATAGGTATTAGAAATAAACTGCCGGTTTAGCTTACTTGCAGATTTTAATTTAATTTTTATAGATGATGAACATCAACAATGCAGACAATTTTTAAATACTGTGTGATTGGTGCTCTTTATGACTTGTGTACCTAGGTATTATAATTATACTGATTGGCAAAGCTACTGAAAGAATGCCTTAAAAATCGGTATTTACATTACACAAATAAACACAACATATCACGCTTAAATTTTTTGCCGTTCATGCAGAAAAATCTCGTTATCCTTTTTAATTGAAAAATGTCCGGAAAATTTAAACGTGGCGGATTACTACCAAATTGGATTTACCTTGCGGACGGAACCAGAACAAAGTTATGAAGGTATCATTGTAGGTCGTATATAGATAACACAATTTCATTGGATTAGCCCAATATGTAGGTACCTGCTCACAAACAGCTCTGAACTCAGTTCGCTCCAGCTCGTAAGTTTCACCAAGGAGAGGGTTGAAGGGTTTGCCAAGGCGCTCCCAGTTGGATGCTAGTGCGCTGACGGCAAATGCTGAAAACACGGTTTTTTAAACATCAAGTATACAGTAATTTTGCATTTTATTGGCACGACGCTACGGGCGATTATCCGCCTATCATCGAGAGTAAGGCGCTAAAAGTCTGACGGCTAATTAATTGTTGTAGATTTCATGTTCTTAATACTTATAAAATGTTTTGTACCTACGTTTTGTACACATTTTATATATGTCAACACAACAACACAAGAATCAGTACCTACATGGAAATAAAATAAACTCCGAGGAGTTTTCTACGAGTTTACTAATTTAGTCTTCAAAAGATTGTATGTTTATGTATATATTTTTATTTATATTAAGTGACAAACAAGCTATGGGCCACCTGATGGTAAGTAGTCACTGCCGCCTATAGAGGCCTGCAATACCCGGGGACAGACCTCGCATTTTTTGCTACGCAAACCCGGGGCATTGTCAGTGCATTGCCTGCCTTTGAGGACTCTATTCACCCTTCGTTTGAAGCAGCCCAGATTATACTTCAGAGGAAAAACCGAAGGTGGTAAGCCATCATCATCATCTAACCTGCAATATACTCCATCCTGTTGACGGGGTCTGTCTGCTCGGCAGCCATTCGCAGCAGGTGCGCATACTCCAGGTATTCCAGCATGCGCTGCAGGAAGGACAGCGGCTCGTTGAACACCACCGGCATCGTGATCTTAGACAGCTCCTTGCCTACGCAGTTCTTGAGTACTGACCACAGGGAGAAGTCGCCGCGACTGAACTGAGCGACGGGAAGTGAGGTCCTGGGAAAAAATTACATATTTTTTACATAGACTGTAAAGGCAGGCGTTTCACCATGAATGACTGAAGGTTAGCTGACAAATGCGCTACTTGTGTGCGCTACTTGTTTCGCAATAGTTAAAATCTAGGCGTCTTCAAGTTGCGTATGAATCTTTAGGTAAGCGTGTTCCATCGTAGACCGCATCATCGCTTATTAGGCGAGGTAGTGTCTACTTTTATAACATGTGTCTAGAAGATAGCTAAATTACCAACTAACACTACAAAAACAGTTAGACTTGCCTTAGACCGTTGAAGTTCTAAAGACAAACCAAATGCTCAAACCCATTACCAGTTAGTAGCGTACCCAGCATGCTGGTGGCAATACTATGCGAACGGCAACTTCACTTTGCTATCACAATCCACTGAATTATTAAGAAGGAAAGTGCTTATTGTGCCACCACCACCACCGTGAACCACCGTGCTGGTGGTTCGAAAAAACGTGAACTGGCCGGGACTAGTGAACCCAATTAACTCGAATTATTTCCAGAAGCAGTCACAGCGCTCCACTGAGTGGTAAAAGCGTGTAAGTGCAATGTTACGTGACTAAGTAACTCAGGGTGGCTTATGATTACCATCAGTAATCACAAGCCCAAAACAACCAGCAGTGCAAGTATCGTTCTTTATCGATCGTCAAATTCGATAAAATGCCATAGAATCTATCATAAAGACAACTGATCAAACGGCATTTTATCGAATTTGACGATTTCAACTGTCAAATTTGACGATCGTTATAGAACGGTATTTGCACTGCAGTAGTTGTAGTCTTTTTTACTAGTTGTCTTCGTAAATAATTAAATAAATAAAAAATTACAAGATAAAGACAAAATATTTCCAAACTATGATAAATACAGACCCTTTCCCAGTCTTAATTATTCCCTTTTCCCCACTCGACCCTCGCCTACTCTCTAGCATCTTATTTGAATGAATAAGAAAAATTTTCGTTCATATAAAATGGCGTAAATATAAAAGTCTGTTTGAAAAGTTTTGACGTCCAAAGAATAAGAATACAGCTTCCGGTTTCTGGAGGCGTAACAATGGCAGCATCTACTGGGAGTTGTAGTCGACTATGGAAAATACAGATGTACAAGACAGATACAGATGTTTAAACATCACTTTTAAACTACTCAAATTATACATTTTATGGTCATCATCATCATCAGCCATAAGACTTCCACTGCTGAACATAGGCTTCTTCTTTAATCTCCACACTGAACGACAGCATGCCTTTTGCATCCACTGGATGCTAGCGACTCTCACAATGTCGTCGGTCCGCCTAGTCGGTCCTAGGTCTACATATGCTGCATCTTCCGGTTCGCGGTCTCCACTCAAGAACCTTTCTTCCCCATCGGTTATCGGTTCTTCGACCGATGTGGCCTGCCCAATCTGTCCATTGCCACTCCAACATGCAAATTCAATTTTAATTAAAGTAGATGGTTCAAACCTCAGATCAGAGATATAGTAAAGTGGCGTGGCGAGCATCTGGCCTAAATCAGGCGTGATGCCATTAGTCGAACTCACCCGATAGACAACCTTGCCGCCCTTTTATTGCATGTGGACTATTACTTAGTTTATTGGTGTCTCTAGTTACCCTTCTGTTTGCGTTGGGGCCTAAAAGTAACGACTTTAGTAAAAAGACACTTATTAGGTATCTAGTAAAATTACCCCCATTGAAGAAATAACTCGTAATTTTCGAGTTATTTCTGATCTCTTGGCAGCCTAGCTTTAGACCTCAGAACAGGCAAATAAAGGAGATATGCCTTAGTAGATACAATTATCGTTGGTATTTTTTCCCTGTACTGCTGAGCCGCTTAACGCAAAACTGTGAGTACAGCTCACTTACTAATTTTTCACGCACATGCACCAAGAAACTTGTAGTGACTAAGAAACTTGTAATGACTAAGAAACTTGTAATGACTAAGAAACTTGTAGTGATTAAATAACTTGTAGTTACTAAGAAACTTGTAGTGACTAAGAAACTTGTAGTGATTAAATAACTTGTAGTTACTAAGAAACTTGTAGTGACTAAGAAACTTGTAATGACTAAGAAACTTGTAGTGATTAAATAACTTGTAGTTACTAAGAAACTTGTAGTGACTAAGAAACTTGTAATGACTAAGAAACTTGTAGTGATTAAATAACTTGTAGTTACTAAGAAACTTGTAATGACTAAGAAACTTGTAATGACTAAGAAACTTGTAGTGATTAAATAACTTGTAGTTACTAAGAAACTTGTAGTGACTAAGAAACTTGTAGTGACTAAGAAACTTGTAATGACTAAGAAACTTGTAGTGACTAAGAAACCTAGCTTTGGACCATACAGAAACGAGAAATAAACGGAAGAAAAAAAACTGTAGGTCCATCTACCTGAAATACGAGTACGTACCTATAGGTATAACAAAGACTCTGTCCATAAAAAAAACTCGAAAATTAAGAGTTATTTCTTCAATGGGGTAATTTTACTAGATACCTAATAAGTGTCTTTTTATGAGAATTTTAGTTACTCTAGGAAAACAACTGAAGTAAAACGGCGCGAGTAACTTAATTAATTACTGAAAATAATTCAGTTTATCTCCTGATTTTTGGTCACATGGAGGCCTATAAGGTTTCCCAGCAGATCATTATTTGATGTTACCGTTATTTAATTTGACTTGGTTTCTTTGTATAGTTATTCTAAGCCTATAGGTTTTGATTCCCCTGTGAAATCGCAAAATATGCGACATAAACGTTCATATCTTTTGATTGCGTTGACTTTCAAGTTTTATTTTTTCACAGCCTAAGGAAACGTAAAAAATGAAAGCATTTAGTATAAATTTCAACTTGATACCTTTATGCATTCTTGAGAAAAAGTGTCTTGACAGACGGACAGACAGACAGACGGACAGACAGACAGACGGACAACGAAGTGATCCTATAAGGGTTCCGTTTTTTCCTTTGGAGGTACGGAACCCTAAATATAACAATAACAAGCTACAGCTAAATAAACTTCATAGCTAAATAATACCCACCTACCTACATACCATAATATTAACTGTATTTCTCTCTCGTTGTAGTTCTCTCTTTAGTAATATTCGGTGCCATCTACTTATGAAAAGGTTACGTGAGAAATACCAGCGACCCGCGTAACGAGGCCAAGGGCAAGCACGTTCGGCCCCCTCTGGCCCTTATGGAGGGATGTCGGGGCCCACTGCCCTTGCCTCTTTGGGGAGCAGTTGGGGCCCTAAGGCTTTTGCTGTGAACTTTCGTGGAGAGCGCCCATTCTCGTGCATTTATCAATATTTAAGCCAACCTTCTGTATTCCAAATCTCTATCTATACAAATACGCTGGTGCCTGTAGCACAGTTTAATTACTAGTACGGGCGCCAGCCAGTTCCACACACAAACAACATTGTAAATTTTAAATGGTATCATTATGTCCAGTTCGATTGCTTTTTAACAATATTGTTGTCTTTTAATTTTCGATCAATAATCTATTTGTATTTGTATTTGTAAATAAAAATATCTATCTATAAAAATAAAAATCTTTATCTAAAATATATAAATAAAAATTTAATGCCGTTCATTGATAAGGGCATCACTTGAAAATGACTACGTCGATTGGGCTATTTATGTTTTAAAATGTTCGTAATAATCCAAATTAGGTTTTTAGGGGGAAATTGGAAAAGTTTCCCGAAAAATTATCAAATTCTGGAAAAACCGAACGTCCTTTTTAACCGACTTCAAATATAGAGGAAGCTTTTTTGGTCTGTATTTTTTTTCTATTGGTTTTTCTTGGATTTTTCTCAGAACTAAAAAAATAATCACAATTCAACTGGCAATCAACAACTGAAGTAGGCGGAAAAAACAAAAGTAAAAAGAAAAACATGGACAGTTATTAATACCCAGGGCATTGGCGGTGCGTTGCCTTACACATTTGAGGACTCTATTCTTCCTTCGTTCGAAGCAATTAGGTAAGATTTTCGAGGAAACCCCTAAGGTGGTAAACTTACAGGTACGGAGCAGAAACAATAGTTCAAGAATTCCACGCATGTATAATGTACCTATACTTCATCAAAAAAAAGTGTTCTATTATATATTAAAAACTATTTCTTTAACGAATCTCTAGTTTATTTCCGCTTCAACGTCACATTAAGCACAACACGGAATTTGGGATAAATTATTGTTTTAACTAAAACAAAAATGTATTATAGGTACCTGCCGCTCTCGGCCAATCGCTCAGAGACAGAGATGCCTCGTGAAGAGGCGAAACACGTGTCGACAAAGTGCTTTAAGGGTGTTTGTAACTGATCAAGCCCCATAAGGGTTTGAATTGGTTATTTCTTTTATATTTATAGTCATTATTTAATAACTAATTAATTTCACGTTTAACTTTCTGGTTTCAGATTTTAAAAGAATTCTAATATTAATTTTTACAAATAATTACAAGTTAGTTTCAGGTGTAACGATTTTTTGTTTCAGTATTATTTCTTTTTGTTTCAGGTTAGGTTAAATTAGCGCATTAAAATACAGTTTCAATTATTTCGTAGTGGGTATAATAAATTTTTGTTTTAGGTTAAACAATAATTGATCCCAAATTCTGTATTGTACTTTCGGCGTTTAAGTGGTAATCCACTAGACTATTCTAGAGACTAGAGTAGACTAGAGACTTCAAAGAAACAGTTTTGATGATGAACTTCCGTAAAATAACGGCTGATTCAATCAACTTTCTATATTATTGGCAAAAACCCTTCCATTAGAAAGTGTAGTGTAGAATTTCCAACACCTAAATTTGATTACCTACCTCCGTATTATTCAATCCAGAGGCCGACCGACCCTGCTCATTATCCTGATAAGATTACGTGGGATCCTTCCATTATATAAGCACACTTTTGATTAAGTGGAACCATTAAAGTGCCTACTGGAAGAACCCCGGATAAATTACTTTTCCCGGACTTTGATGAATTTCTCGTCATTATTTAACGCGATTATAATTATAAAACATCAATGTTTTAATTACAAATTACTCCAGAAATAGGTATCTAATCTATAGAATTGTAACTTTAAATTTTTTGCTATTTTAATCACTTCCAGAATTATTATCTACCCGAATACCCAGAGGGCTAAGCGGAAAGGGTTTAATAAGCCCAATGGGGTCCATAGTACCCATTATTTACAACTTTTACTGTAGGAGCAATTTTAAAATCTCGGAAAAAAAAGCAGCTGGTTCCTTAGAAAACGGTCATTAATATTCGACGAAATGCTAATATTTGTTTTGCGATTTCAGGGTTGGTCCCATAAAAGTTGTTCATAATTATGAGTATAACTTACAGTTTTCGGCTTAGTTCACTCTTTCCGCGTAACCCTGTATAGGCTGTACTTAGGATTAGGACAACGTGTAATCGATCACGTAGCATTATTTTCCCTAAGTAAAGTCTACGGGCTACGTCTACGAATTCTTAACTATGTCGTAACCTTTGCCTTAAGTAGAATCAACAAGCTGTAGCTCAGCGTACGGTTCTGAGCAATGTCGTAGCGTAGCAGAATATTATAATGGCGTCGATTATTAACAAGCACCGGGGTCTTACGGCTACCTGTTTATTACCTGTGTAGATAAGAAAAGTTGCACGATCGCAAACCGTATCCCGGCACGTTGAGGTTCACGTTCGCGTGATTTTCCGAACTGCGCTGTTCCAGCGCTAATTTGAGCCCGCGTTAAGTGTAAGCCGTAAGGCACCAGGACTAAACTATCTGCATCTCTTTTCGTTTCAATATGTGGGAAAAAGAAGACAATAATTATGGAAGTTTCGTTTAGAACATTTTCTAATCTCATCATCTGATCTTTCATCTGATTTTGTTGTCATTACAACAAAATCAAATTCGCTAAAAACTTTAAGCAAGCAAAATCTACAACATTGTGCTCGTTTTTTCTTATCCTCATTGTAGCAATTCTCGTAGCAGCGACTTGGTAAAAGAAAGTAAAGTGTTGCCATATTTTTCAACTTAATAAAATACTTTCACATCTCTAAATCCCCAATGTGCCTGAAGGGTAGTTTTCACAGAAATCTAAGCTACATTTACACCGAGCCAGTGTTTGTACGAGTTAGGAAGAGAGAGGACCATTTACGGTAGTTCAAGGGCGACTGTTGTCGATCAATACACCTGCGGCAGAGATTAAATAACAGTTACTGTGTAACCGTAGTACAGAATAAACGATAACCACTAGAATGCCTGTGAGCGTGAGCCCAGCTGTTTGCTCGGGGACTGTGGCCTAATGGACCATAAATAATGGTTGAAATAGAAATACTTTGAGTATTTTTCCGCAATTTCATTTTCCGTTTAGGGATTGGCAATTTGGCTTCGGTCGAGGAATTATTGAGCCGAAAACGCTGAATCGTTGATGCGAATATTATTTTGTCTTTGTGGACATTTTTACTACGGCTTTTTGTACCTACTCTGTATATACTTTTGAAGGCATAGAACAAAGACTATATGAATCTATTGTTCACATTTTTGTACGAACTAAATTACCTTTTGAATGTAAATTTACGAGCTCCTGCGTTAATAATTTACGTAAAATTAATGTTCCAGAAAGGTACACAAAGCAGCTTTGTTTATGTAATGAATAATTTAGCGCGTTATTTCCCACTAGTTATTTGTGAAGGTCTGACGAGGGTCCAGTAAAGATGGACTAGAAGATCCAAGGTTCGCCAGGGTGTCCAGATGTTATTCAGAAATTTCCGCCAAACTCTTCATGATAAAAACCCAATATTTTTTTTGCTTGAAATAGAAATTAACCGGATTATATTATAATTGCTTATTTTACATGTGTTATCGTTCGGGCTGTCGTTCAGTGTGGAGGTTAAAGTGGGAGGCCTATGTTCAGCAGTGGACGTCTTCCGGCTGATGATGATGAGCCAAAAAGTGCGAGGTCTGTAGTTCACTACAAAGTTAACAATTTTTTTTATTAAAATGGGAAATTAATTTTCCCATAAATTTACTATCTATTGTTTGTGTAAATTAAACGAATATACAAAGCAAACGGAACAGCGGAAACAAAAACTTTTAGCTTAACGGAATCTTTTCCCCAACGACACCCTCTAAATCGCGAAATGTATGTAAACCCAATCTGGCAACACTGGTTCAATGTGGGTCGACGTAGATTCAAATAGGACCTTGATTTTGGAAACTGGCACGGATCAATATGGACCCAACCTTGGATTCACGGTCGTAGCGAAAATAAGAGTGGGTACTTATTGGCTCTTATAGGGGGCCTCCTGGCTTCAATATGTCAAAACAGACAACCTTTGTTACATAACTTATCAAAATTCGTGAAAAAAATCAGCTGTTTCATATTTTTTGTCGGAAGTGAATGTTTTTTTTATGGAACGGCTGTTTTTTGTCTCTCGCGAATTTCGAAAATTCGTAGAACATAAGTTCTTTATTTTGATATACTGAGGCCACCCTTAAGCTAACCCCCGACCGGCCAACTGCTTAAGCGGTCCCAAACTAACGTTAAAAATGCGCAGTTCGGAAAATCACGCGAACGTGAATCGTGCGTCTGAAAGTGATATAACGACGTGAAACATGCCTTTTCGCTTATTTCCAAAACTCCATAGAGGCCACTTGTAAAGCCTCCACCACTTTAGTGAGGCATGAGTTTAACTTGACCGTGACTTACTTTTCTTGACTCTGACTGTGACTATGACTTGTTTGATGCTATTTAAACTATGTTATCTTGTTTAATATTACGACTGAAGAACTTTGTATTCGTGGACAAGAAAAAAATTTAAGCGTACTATCGTTTTTTCATAAATACTATCCTTTAAATATCCTATCCTATCCTTTTTTTCCTCCTTTTTTTTGTAAAGGTGTCGCTTTTTTCTTTCTTTCTTTCTTTAAATTTTTTTTTCTAGCGTTTTCAACATACCTAAATCCAACCCTGCTAGTAAAGCCGCTAGGTGTATTCACCGGTAAGTGTATTCGCTTTGGTAAATTAATTTCGCGAATGTAAAGTATCCGACCTATTTAATCGTACATACTGATTTAGTTCACTGCATTTTTTTTTATATATATATTTTTAAAATTATTATTATCATGATTTTCTGGCGTAGCAACAAGGTATTTTTTTATACGTTTTAATTTTTTTAGTTCACTTAAATATATGCCTTGCTCTAAGTAATGGACAAGAAACCACATTTGGACCAAGTAGTTAGCACTTAGCACATCTTCACCGCGAAGCTCTCCGTAAATAGTAAGATAGTGAGGTAATTTTAGCAAACTAGCCGATCTTTTATTAGATAATGGCGGCGTATCACCACTGAAAAGAAAAATAATAATTTCTCTTTTCTTTGCGTTCACATCACAGGAATGGTAGATCCCCTTGCCCTCTTTAGAGCATAGTAGTTTCTAATACCTATATCACATGTAAAAGTGTAAAGTCATAAATATAACATAACATAAATTTCATTTTTAACCCCCGACGCAAAATGAGGGTTGTTAAATTTTATCGTGTGTATCTGAGTGTGGCATCATAGCTCCCAAACGATTAGACCGATTTTGATTTAGTATTTTGAAAGGTGACATGATCGAGAGCGTTCTCTGATTCAAGAAAATATGTTCGGCCGTTTGAAGATTATCAGCTTTTTTACTACCAACAGTATCCAAGACTTACGTAAGACATTACAAAACACATAATTACATTATTAATTGCTTTAGGCGATAAGGCCGCCCATTATACTGCCGTATATTTTTTATTTTAGTTAAGTTTCATTTGTATTTTCGGTGTGTAATAAAGATGTATGGTACTGTACACAATCGTGTTCCTAAAAATAAACCAACATATTTTTCCTTATAATGTTTCTCATATAAAAATTGTTCCACGTAAATATCAACATTCTACCTGCCCCCATTTATTTAATAACCTATAACGCTCGCAGCATCTGAATCATTCTCCCGGACTGGGGGGAGGGGGGAGAACATTTCCATCTGCAACAACACCTACCTATCTACACCACCATCCACATACCACACCGGTAACCACAGAGGAAAAAATGGCAGTTTTAAGATACCGAAGAGGATAAACTTACTCTTTTAATTAATTAGACGTTTGCTAAGAGCGATTACAGATCAAAGTTTTTTTGTTGTTGTTGTGCATAATGCATTGCACTGCCTTGCATTATTAAATATAATTGATTAAAGTTAATATGTACATAAACATTCACACATTTAAAAACGCATGCACAATAGACGGGTTAAAATATTTGTCACTTTGTATCATGTTTTGCCTAGTTTGTAGGCGTACAAATCTAGAGAGATGGTATAAGAATACCGTAAATATTATTTATATAAAAAAGTATTAATTATATTAACTGTCGAAACAATTTAAATATTTATTTATTTATTTATATTTCTAACTATAGTTGGAATAGTAACTATATCATGTTATTAATTTAAATAGCTAACAGATAGACATAACTATAAACCTACTGCAGTCATTATTAAAATTTAAAATTTATAAAATCACTATCCTTGTAATAACATTTCTCGACTAAAAGTTTTTTTAGTTTTATTTTAAGTATAGTTTATTTTAAGTATTTTTAGTATAGTGTTGTAGATAATCGGTCCCATACACATTATACTGTGGTTCATAATTCGCTTCCTAACTTTTCTCTGTTATCGTTGACGTGCGCTAACACGTCTCATAAATAATCAAAACACTACGCAATACGCTACGAAATAAACATGTAATGGTAGTACTTAAGCACATTTCTAAAATGAATCAGATGAAAAAAAAAACTTTAAAAGCTATTAAAAATGGATTTGGTGTTCCAAACAGTACGAACATTTACATACACAAAAACTTCAAATTGTCTCATAAATATTTCAATAAGGAATTTGAATGAAATTTGTCGTTTGCTAATGCCTCGTATTTTCTCAATGGAGGCATCGCTCTTCGTCCCACGAGGTCCCTAACGCTCGAAGTTCGAGATCAATACGGCCCGCCGACCTTGAGCCTTGGGGGCTCTTTCAATGTGAGAAAAGGTTTATGATTTGACAGGATCAAAGGAAATATTTTTGGGGTTGAATGGGCGGACCTTGGTAATAATATCTTTATAGGTTTTTTTTTATTAGATTGATTTTGGGTTTCAGCTTCAACAAAATATGTTAGTTTTTATTTTCAACCGACTTCGAATCGAGAACTGAAGGATGTCCCAGTGCATGTTGGTGAATGTCATAGTCTTTGAACTTTTGAGGTTCTTGGACATACCGGTTTCCTCACGATGTTTTCCTTCACCGTTGTTAAGCGATGGCATCGGAACTCCACATAATTTTAAGTAGATACTAAATAGTGCATCACATTACATTAACATTAGTGCTAAGTAGTCATTAGTGCAGGGCCGAGGATCAAACCGGGTGCGGTCAGATCGTAAAGCGCACATGCTACCGCCCGGCCACCATCGCTCAACTCTCTCAACTCTAGTCCTCGAGAAATATGTTAAAATATTGTACAGTAGGACCTTTTCTGAACCCTTCAAGTGTTACATAATGGACGGGCAAGGGTTGCTTAAGAGTGGGTTATTAATAAATTACAAATTATTTAACGGTGTCCTTGTTTAATCAGTTTGTACGCGTCAGGCAATGACAGTTTCCGTCAGGTAAAGAATTAATTAAATCATGATTATCTTAATGAATGAAACTTGAGTGTTAATTGCAAGGTCTTTGATTACACATTCATATTTCAGTAAGTACGTACTTAGCAACATAATTATATACCTAGAGTTATATAGAGTCCTGAGTGAAGCGAGGGGTTCAAGCTGCCCAAGTCGAAGACAGGCTTTATTCCAGAGGAGCATACTCTACTTTTCACACAGGTTTTTAAATTAAAAGTCTGTGACTTTTCACACCTTCAACGAGACAATAAAATGCCAAATCGTTCTCAAATCGTAGTATTTATATTCTCTTTGTGCCAAATCACAGAACCAAACACCGGCTTTTGTTAAATTTTTTTGAAAACGCACCTTTCTTTTTTTTTAGGTCTACTTATTGTGGCCAGTTTGATTTTCGAACAAACCTCTTTACAATGCTATATGGGCATTTTTTACTTAGAGTTTTCCATGAGAGTTTTCACGAATTTCCACACGAATTAAAACATTACTTTTTTGGTCCATGTTAAAACTTGTTAAAAGTCATAGAACTGAAGTTTTTATGTATCTACGAAGCATAAACTGCACCGCCAACTCCCTGTTTTGCCACACTTAACATACAAGAAAATAACAATAAGCCATTGAGATACAATACCCATAGAGTCACAAATGTCAAAAAAATTACCGAACCAAAACTCGGCACACGCTACATTATTGCGCCGATTTTTTAGTTCGTTGTAAGGCAACCGCGATCCGACTACAATACAACGCCGCGCGATGCCAGTGCTACGATAACATAGCAGACGTTGAACACCATGCAAGCGAGATATAACGTCTAAATTGGAGTAAATGTGGCATTATAAAGTATATAATTAAGTATTTAAGTTACCTACTTTTGTATTTTTTTATTTCGGTGTATAATAAAGTTATATATTATTATCATTATTATAATTGATGTCTAGGTATGAATTGATGTACAACGACGCTCGAACGATTTTTGACTGTTTTCACTTAGAGATTGTGACTCTAGTGACCTAGGTATTGTATCTTCATACAATAAGCACCTCACCTGAATGTATTCTGAGCGGCATTCTCTTCCATCTTACACCAGCAGGCCTCTTCTCCCCTCGCCGGCCGTGTTCACTTTTCACTTGACACTCGAAGTACACTGTTAGGACGTTAGGACACTCGTACACCCGCCGAAAGAGTTCAAACTCTAGTCAATGAGTACTGTTGTTAGTGGACACTATTTGATATCCATTATTGTAATGAATCTTTTATAGTGTTCGTGGTTAATTTACTTGGCTGAAATTGAGTTTTTTAAATTATGTACTGGCACTGATTTGGATGGTTTCATTGTTTATATACTTAAGGCATATATATAATATTGTTTATATACTTAAGGCATATGTTGAACGGGACTTGCTGCCCCGCACCTAACTATATGTCGCCGGCCATCGCGGACAATGCCATAAACCGAAGAAAACAAAATTCAAATATTGTTGAAAACTAAGCAAGATAGTCAAACCTAGTTACACACAAAGTGATTGACGGAAACACTGCGTTTAGACTTAAACTATTCAATTACTCGCTAATAAACACGCTAGTTAGGTATAGGTAAAACTAGAATGCTTGCTAATTAATGCAATGTAATACGAGCCGCGACAGCCGCGGCCCGCGTGCAGTATTGCTGCCTCAGCAGGTGTTCGATCTTTTATACCTGTCTGTCTATAACACGGTTGTGTTAGTTATTTTCAAAGAGCTTAGTTATTTTACATTTAAGACGAAATATGCTTCATATTTGACAATTCGTCATCACGAATATTCAAAAGTAGACATTTAAAATCGATTAATTGACATTATTTCTTTATGTTTGATAAATGTTCTTGAAATATTTTTCGGCTGTGTTCACCGATATCAATTTAAAAAAAATTACTCGATAGAAAAAAATCATAAACTTTCCTAAAAAACACCCGTTTTTACGTTCCCTTCAATGGATTGAATCAACTTCATTCAGATTCTATAGAAGATATTTTCATCAAAAAAATTGTGTGTAATCCTAATACCTCATTCAAATACTTTAGTGGTCGCAGTTTTTTGTAAAAGCGTAAGATTATTTGTAGAAAATGAAGAAAAAATAAATATCGAAAATATTTGAAAGCGCGCACGCCGCATTACCGTCATACAAGTGTACGGTTCTCTACCATTTCGCCTTAAGCGGGTGTTTCCTACCTACAAAATTTTCGTTTTCCGAAACTAGTTTTGAAACTTGGTTTCGAAAGCATTGGCGGATCCAGGGCATGGAGGCCATACCCCCCAAAAACACCTAGCGATTCCATACATTCGACCAAGGATCATGGATAGAATCAACTTTTCGATTTGATTCAGGTGCACCTTGTCTGAATGCCGCCCCCCCCCCCCCCCCCCAAATGAAATCCTGGATCCTGTTCGAAAGTGGCCGAATAGACTACTCTCTCATTCTCTATTATACACAATTCTTGCTCCGTTTTCATTGATTTCGCCTCAAAAGTTTTTCCAATAACAACTCAATGTAATTTAAACTTTGTCAATAGAATTATACGCACCTATAGCTATGTAGGTCAGTAAATAAGAACGTTGCTACAACATTACCCTATACAGAGAAAAAAAAAAAAATTGAAACACCTATATGATAATATTGCGTAAGTACCAACGTTACCTACACAGCTTATAGGTATTCCTAACGTTTCACCCGGGCCCCAGAGAATTATAATGCCTTTAGGAAAAGTAAGTAGAAATACGTGTGGATCTAACAAAGCATTTAAGGATTTCTAAGGAAATGTTGCGCAAGAAATAGACCTACCTAATGTGCTTGGATATATCAAGGTCAAACACGTTGAATTTGGTGGAGGAATAATTTTTTTTTATATATAGAATAATAAATAAATATTCGGGACATTTTTGCACACACGGTAATCTGACCCCAAACTAAGCATAGCTTGTGATATAGCTGCCAGACACTGAAATACATACATACATACATTTTTTTTAAAATACATACTTAAATAGATATTAACACCCAGATATAGAACAAACACAAATGTTCATCACGTAAATATTTGTTCTAGGTGGGAATCGAACCTACGCCCCCAAGCTTAGAAGGTAGGTTCATTACCAACTGGACCAACGGGCTATCTACGTTATACATAATTACATATACATCTTAGAAATGTACTGTGAATAATTGATAACCACCGAATATGAAACAATCGAGGAAGATTTCCTGCAAATAATCTATGTGCAATCTTTCGGTTGAAGCATCTTGTGATTATTCTCACATACACTCGGGCAACCCGAGATCCGCAGACATAAAGCATGAAATCCATCCCCGGGGCGACGCAACTTCGACCCTTCTGGCGCTTCGGCAGGCCCCAGGTACCTGCTGACCTGCAATTGTCGAGCTCAGGTTACCTACGTATCTCGTAATTACATATAGCTAATTCCCTAACAACATAACATTGAAAAAAATTACACTTATTTCAACGCAATACTAACTTTTATTTTACCGTGCGTAAGCAGATATGCCTAGGTTCAGAAATGAACACATAATTGATAACAGGAACCTATCAATAGTTAATAAAATATTGTAAAAAATATGTGTATTTGACAATTTGCAAAGGCAACTGTTCAATTGTTGCAACTGTTGGCAATGGAGAAAGCAATGCTCGGAGTTTCTTTGCGCGATATAATCCGGAACGAGAATATTCTCTGAAGAACCAGTCATCGACATAGCTGCTAAGATTTGCAAGTTGAAATGGCAATGGGAAGGCCACATCGCTCGAAGAACCGATAACCGACGAGGAAGAAAGGTGAGTGGAAACCACGAACCAGAAGACGCAGCGTAGGTAGGCATCAAATGAGATCATTTGCTGGACCGACGACATCGTAAGAGTCGCGGGCATCCAGTGGAGTGGGCAGGCTGTCTTTCGGTGTGGCGTTCTAAGAGGGAGGCCTATGCTCAGCAGTAGACGTCTTCTGGCTGATATGATGACGTTGATGATTTGTTATTTTTATTTATGTATTATTATTATAAATAGGCTTGCGCTTGGCCGCCAACTCGGCTGATGTTAAGCGATTATGCGGTCTACGATGGAGCACGCTTGCCTAGAAGAAACCGATTCACTCTCCACTTGAAGATACCCAGATTGTAACTATCGGGGAACACCCACTCAGGTAGCGAATTTCACAGACTAGCAGTTCGCACAATAAATGTGGAATCAAGGCGCTTCGTACGGGTTCTCAGAATATCAAACATAAACCACTCTGGCAGTCCGATAGAAAAATTACTACGAATCAAATCATGCAGATCTGATGCACACTCTTCGAAATGTATCCGATAAAAAACCGCTAGACCAGCAACTTAGCGCCGATTCTCAAGACTAAGAACCTTAGTATGAACCAGGTAGTTGTGTATATATGTGATAAAAACCTACCTATTTGAGGCTCAAATTAAAATAATTTGTTCTAAGTCTGACCTACAAAATAAAACCCCATAAAAACGACTGCCACGAAAGAAAATGGAAAATTATTTATTCATGGCACTAGAAGCCCAAAGAAAAGCTAAGGGCAAATTACTTCTCTAATAACGTCAATAATAAAAGCCAGATTTCAGTACAGGGCCTTACGGCTTCCTTAGCGCGGCATCGCAACATCGTAATGCGACAAATCACGCGAACGTCAACCTTATCGCGTTGAGATACGGTTTGCGGCCGCACAACTTTTCGCATCACCTAATCATTCGTAAGGCCCCTGGTATTTTCAGTCAGCTTTACTTAAGATTCTTGTAACTACTTGAGGCTAAACGTGAGATCTTAGTAAGTCATAGGATGTCACATGTCGGGATGAAATAATTGTAATGATTGTGCAATCATGATTGTAATGATTGTGCAATCATTACAATTATATTAGTAAGTAAGCATGTTTGTCCGCACTTGACTCCGTAACATCTAAACGGATTTGGATTAAATTTGTTATGTAAATAGCTTATACCATGGATTAACATACTTTTATCAAGAAAAAAACATGGTTCCTGTGAAATAGTGGGTGAAACCACGGGGCGCTGGTAGTAGTTCAATAAATTTCTATTGAAAGCACCAAGTTGCCCTCGTGATCACTTAAATAACACACTCCAATGATTTTGCAATTTAACAAATTGAATTAACAATCTGAAATATTTATGTAGCGATTAAGATATTGCTTTAAATATAATTTATCTGATGAATTATTAAGGAATTTACAAACTTTAATTTACTTCAGTCAATTCCATTTACTAATTTGGGAAACATTTTCGGCAAAGCCCTTATGTAACGCCCAAACTTTCGGAATTGAGATGTACGTAGAGCTACCTAAAGTCTCTACGGCGTAACGTGTCTACGCCGTAGAGCACGTAGGCGTCGCTACGAACTTTGACATTTTACAAATTAATGTAAATCGGTTTTTCCTTTTTTAACCTAACTTTCTTGCCTATTCTTTAAACTTTTGTACTCAGAACATCATTTATTTTATGTAACTCGACAAAATGATAGGGGTTTGGCGAAGTTGTAAAGTAAAGCTAAAATTTCATTTAAAAATGTATATTGAGTAGAGTTGGAGGGAAAATATACTTTTTAGGGAAAGTGTAAAGTGTAAAACCCAAAGTGTAAAAACGGGACCCTATTACTAAGTCTGTCTGTCTGTCCGTCTGTCCTACCTATTAACGGCTGTATCTTTCGAACCATAATAGATAGCCAGTTGACATTTTCACAGGATATGTAATATTACGGCGGATTAACAAAAAAGTCAAAAAGTAAAAACGAAACAGGGGTCCCCATACAACAATATAAATATTATATTTAACGTATTTTTGTATTATCTCTAAAGTAAAAACGGTAATACATACAAGCGTCAAACTTGGCATGATTATAGTACACACTCTAAAGTATAACAACAAATAACAAATAATGGCCAAGTGCGAGTCGGTGACAAGTTTCTGTTCATTACAAAGTTATAACTGGTAATTTCGTTATTGAATTTTGAGGTGGTACGGAACCCTCAGTGCGCGAGCCCGGCACTTGGCCGGTTTATTTTAGGTAAAGGGCTTAGAAAAAGGTGTTATTAAGTAATTTCGTTTGGGATTTTCCGGCCTTAATGCGAGAGACGTCACTTATTGTGGTATTTATACCCGAGCCTTTACTTAAGACGCTCTTTTCCCACTTGTAGCATTTTTGGTCATTCTAGTTTTTTTTTTAGCTTAAATATTAGACATTATTATTAAGCATGGTGAGCTTAAAATTATAAAAATGGTTTTATATCAAAATTTAATGTTTTATCTAGAAAACCGTAAAGACCGAAACACGATTAAGGACAATTCGCTAAATAGAAAAAAAGGGAACACTGATTTGTGCTTTTCATTATTTTTTGGATTCATTCAAATACCTATTTACTAAATGGCTTAATATATATTTTTTTAATATTACACAATTAATACGTCACAATTTCACAAACTACTTAATTCTAATTATAAAAAATCTAATCTAGTCAAACAGCCCGCCCCGGATCGTTGCTGGTGCAAAAGTGCCCATAACACTGGCAGCATTCCCACGCTGAATGGCAATGGCCAATCTTTGCACCAGAAACGAGCCAGAGCGGGAGTCGCCACCGTTATCTCGTATTCTGCGGCCAACTTCTGCGATCAAGCTCTTGGCCTCAGTGCCCCAACTGCCCATAGTTTCCACGGCAATGGGTACAAAATAATACTGTGGCTCCATTGCCGCGTACTTCTGCCGCTTTCTACAGGCGGCATCCGCCGCTGCTGCTGCCGGTGTATAGACGGTTCGACTCAGGTGTGTGGCTGCGACAGTGCTGACGCAAGTAGCGTCCCTAACTAAGCACTAAATTATTATTAAATTAAATTAATTAATAATTAACTAAATTATTTACTAAATTATGTCTACAAAATTTTTATATACCTACAGATTTCATAACTATATGGACGGAACCGTAGAGTTACAGGTGTTATTACAAGAATACTTTAAAAAAATATGAGAAAACTATAAACAAGTAGCGAAACGCAAAATTCTTAATTTATCAAAGACTAGCTGAATCGCGTCGTTTTACCCGCGATTTTCCAGTTTTTGCGCATATGTCCTCTATACACTATGTCTGTCCTCAAGATGCACACTATCTTTCTGTCAAATTTCGATAAGATCAGCCTAGTCGAGAAAAATAAAACAAAGACGTATACGCTCGGCGCAAGATAATAAATCCGTCACTAGTATAGAGACGCCCAAACATCTACCTACTATTGTATATACTATTATTGCTTCTGTGCTATTACATCACCGGATTAGCAAGTTGAAGTGGCAGTGGGCAGGGCACATATCACGCAGAACAGATAGCCGATGGGGCCGAAAGGTTCTCGAATGGAGACCACGGACCGATAAGCGCAGCGTAGGACGTCCACCCACTAGATGGACAGACCTAAAAAAGACCGCAGGGAAACGCTGGATGCAGGCCGCTTCCAACCGGTCCTTTTGGAGATCGATAGGGGAGGCCTATGTCCAGCAGTGGACGTCCTATGGCTGAAATGATGATAACATCAACATGTTTATGGCACATCCCGGCAGGTTAGTAACGTCCCACATCATAGATTAACAAGTTGTGTACTACTGTGTCATGACTGGTTTTATACGCGTTCCAATCCCGGCTGTATAACGGCCGTAATAGTTACGAGGTCGTCGCTTTTACGACGGACCTAGATTTTACGTCATCTGATAAGAATGTAGCGCGTACACGGTATTATAGAAAAAATGGAGTTATATAAGCATGTATAAATTAAAGTTTCAAAAGTGTCTGAATAAGACCGTAGAGAAACGCTGGATGCAGGCCGCTTCCAACCGGCCCTTTTGGAGATCGATGGGGGAGGCCTATGTCCAGCAGTGGACGTCCTATGGCTGAAATGATGTTGATGATGTATAAATAAAGGTATCTATAGTTACTGTATAGGTAAATAATTATCAATTTAAAAATCCGACTTCAATATTAGTAAAATACGCTATTTCGTTGAATGACAAATGTTATGTCATTCAAGTAAACGAATTTACCAGTTATTTTTATTTAAAAACCAAACTACTGTGCCAATTTATTGTGATGTAATTTCTATGGCACCAATTTGAAAGTATATCCTTTTAAAAATAAAAAGAATTTTCCAAATTGGTTCACAGATGATTGAGGTACATTTAAAAAAAACAGTTGTGAACCACCTCTTTTTTTTATTCGATTAAAATATAGTAAAACCCCCACAATATCTATAGTATACAACAACGAACGTCTTACAATTGTCTATCTATAAGTACATTGGCCTTACGCCTAGCTGTTTAAAGCAATCCAGTTTAGGTCATGAAAAAATTTAACGCGACCGCAAACCGTATGTGAGCGCGTTCACGTACGCATGATTTTCCGAACTGCACAGTTTTAACGTTAGTTTGAGACCGCGTAAGGAGTTGGGCGTAAGGCCCCTGCATTGAGGTCGATAGTCGCGTAACATTGCAGAGTAGCGCAACTTGTTGCCAACCTGCAAGCTGTCGGGAATTCGGGGATCAAAACTACAAACTACCTCTCTCTACACCTACTTTCACTCAAATCCCGTTCAAGGGCCTTACGGCTAACTCTTAACGAGGGTACTTCTACTTATATGTATTCTGTGACGCAGGCTCAAATTAGCGCTGAAACAGCGCAGTTCGGAAAATCACGCGAACGTGAACCTTCACGCGGCGAGATACGGTTTGCGGATGGCAATTTTTCTCATCACATAAACGGCCCAGTGCCGTTGCAGTAAGCAGTGTCACTCACTGCTTGCGCACATTTTAGATACCTAGCGCACTCACCCGCACCAGTGTCTATTGTGTGTGATGTTGGACACAACCATAAAGCTTAGTGATACTAATCAAATAAAAATCAAAGGATTATTTGTATTTTATTTTTAATTTTTTTTGCTTGAAAGGCCGACCAACAGCTTGGTTTCAAATGTCTTATAAGTAAACTTAAATAGATACACAAAGCCAGTTACACGTCATCACGGATATAAATATAGTAATAATAATATTTAAAAATGAACACTGAGGATACAATAAATACATAATGAAAAGAAAACAGAATTAAATTAAAAAAGAAAACAGATAATAATAACCAAATTAGTTAAAGAATTCACTGCTTAACAACCGCCTGGCCAATGTAATGCTAGTAGTACATTTTGTTAGCGAAATTAGTTTTTTTGTCCTGAACTAGCTGTAATCTGCGACTTCGTAGGTGTAAACTTTCACCTCCATTTCCCCCCCCTTAATTCGGCCTTCTCTCAAATCCGTAGCGGACCTCAAAACCCCATAAGGAATCCGAAGGAATCTGCCTGCCAAATTTCAGCTTCGTATGTCAAGAAGCTTCCGAGATTTCGTGATGTGTTGACACAGAAGACATAATAGCACAAGGTGTTGATTGGTAAATTTCATAGGTATCAATCAGTACACTGGAAAATACCTATACCTATAAGTAGTACTATTGTATCGATTTACTACTTCGAAATAATACGTTATTAATTAAGAACTGAACATTACAGTCAATGTAAGTACCTATTAACTAAGTAGTAGTGGGGGAAATTGAGGTAATCGTGTAGACGAGATACCAAATAAATTAAAAATATTTAGTTATGAATTGGATTGCTTAAAAAATACAAATTCATCCACCAAAATAGTATCTATAGCTTTTTCATATTAATTTATTAGAAAAGGTCAGTTTTAGGTCGTTTAGCTCTCTGACGAAAACCTGTAAAATTGACCTCATTGTAGCTACGAAGTACATATTAGTGTCCAGTAGAATATTGCACCGTGCCGGTGTACATTGGGCTACAGCTACTTATAGGTGTGAAAGAGACAGGGGATGGGATGCACCCCTTTCCTGTTGCTCTCTAGTTCGTCTCATTTAGCAATTCAGTGCTTTGCGTGTTATTGATTGGACTCAAAACTGCTTATTCAGACTATCTTTAAACTACATTTTCAACATTTCTATAAATTTTCCTTTTTTAAATAGAGTGTGTGCAGCAACAACGCAGATGCAGTACTTACTAATAATTATCTCGGCATTTTTTTTTACATTTTAATAGTTTAAATAAGTTACATAACCAACCAAATGTGACTCACAAATAAATCAGTGCCAGTGTCATGTGTGGGAGAGCGGTTATCGCGGGCGCGCAGACGAGTGCTCGCGGCAGACGCTGCGGCGCAACTGGCGAGACGCGAGACCGGGTGTCTCTCCTCCCCTCCCCCGCCTCCTCACGTCACCGCACGAATGCCCGCTGGCGCCCAACAAGGGGCTTTGCACTTATTGGATTGTTTGCGTTGCTCACTATGTCGAGGATTTTCTCCTTTCATTTCTCTGTCTTTTTGGTATTAGAATGACTGTGAGAGATTTATGGGAATCTTTAATAAATTACTAATACATTGTTTGCAATGAATAAGTAATATTGTTTCATAATTTGAAAGGAAAGATTGATGAAATGGTCCTATCTTGAATTTGAACATTTAAATAGCGCAAAGAAACTTTTTAGGCGACAGAAGCTTAAGGAATATGAAAACAAACAAACCAAATTTAATATATGTAAATGTAATCGAAATAAATTAAATAATCACAAAATTATGCTTAAAAAATTAAATTAATATACGAAATGGGTACAATTATCACAATTAGTTAACACGTTTTGTGTCAGGTACTATAAAACTTATTAAAATATTGAGATTAAAATTTTTGTCAAGATATTTTTACTAAAAGTAGAGGAAATAATTTTTTTTACTAAACTATTTAATTATGGCATTATTTATTAGTAGTAGGAATGTTAAATAGTATGTTTGTATAGTAAAAACTTTTTTTTTTTAAATTAAGTACATAAATTTGTGCATTTAGATTAAAATTCAGATCAGCTAAACATTTATGCCTCGAAAATTGCCATTGATTTTTAAAATATTTTTTTAGTATGTGCCTTCTAATTTAATAATTTCTAAACAAATTCACATTTTTCATATCACTATAATAATATATGGCACAATCTTCATAAGATGCAATTCCTTTTAAGGCACATTGTCATTAAGGTGGCAAATCAGAGACACACATTTTTGACCTGGCAACACTCAAAATATTGTATGAACCTTTTGGCACCTATATGTCCAACCTGTTTTATTTTTTTATCTTACTCCTTACGTGGTCGTGATCCCCACCAACCAGTCTCACTTTGATAATCATACGCTATCATCCTCTACCCGCGGAGAAATACAGCACATACACTGTGCAAGGTGAAGCGATTTGGTCGGACCAACACATTGGCCTGTGGCTTTAAGATAGTTTCCCATCGGTTTATTTTTATGCCATAGGTGGCAAACAAGCAGACGTGCTGCCTGATGGTAAGCAGTCACCGTCGCCTATAGATACTTTTAACACCAGAGGTATTAAAAACACGTTGCCGACTCTATTAACTCGCCTCTTGAAGAACCCCATGTTTTAGCTTCTCGGACACACCGCTGAAGGTAGCACATTCCACATTTTACAGGTAAAGGCAAAAAAGCAGACGGGCTGCATGATGGTAAGCAGTCACCGTCGCCTTTGGATACTTGTAACACCAGAGGCATCATAAATACGTTGCCAATCTTTTAAAACTCTATTTACTCTTCTCTTGAAGAATCCCATGTTGTAGCTTGTTGGAAACAACGCGGGAGGTAGTACATTCCACATTTTTCAGGTGTGAGGCGTGTGAATCGCACATGGTGCGATTTCCACTGATCTTTATGTGAATGAGCTTTTAGGCGGTGGCGGCTAGTGCGAATTTGCCCTAATTATGTAACTAGTGAACTTCTAGATTTTACCAACTATTTAAACTTCTTTGTTATGTTCCAAGTATTATGTGTTTTAAGCTTCGACCAAAATAAAATGAATGGACGGGCCCAGGAGCGCATTTTTGAAGATTACAAAGTGAGCGGCGCTCACTTCATTTCAGTCGGTCTCAAGCCGTAGGAAGTGCTACATATGACTATTGTTACATGATAACGAAACATCTGACAAAATTATGCCGTCGTGTACTTTCCCGAAGTGTAAATACACAATAAAAAACCGCTATCTATTATTTGTACCAAATGTACTGTACATGATTATAATTAGGTGTTGAAGTATATGTCCGACGGTTTGACTCGTTTTTACTGAGCAAGTTCAATGGTTATGGCCTGACCATTCATTTTATTTTGGTCGAAGGTTTTAAGTATAAAATGTATGTTACTGTCCCCAGTTTTGGGGAACATAGCTGCAACATAGCTCACACTAACGCAGCAGGCAGGGTTTCCAAAAAGAATTATTGCTACTTTTATGTAACAATAAATACATTTAGTTTTTGTAGTGTAGATAAAAAAAACTTTTTTAAAACAGGTTTTTAGGCGAGCGCCATAATAAATTTTACGTGACGTCATTTTATTTATTGTATTCTTCTCAGCAAATCCTGTCATTTGATATCCATACCATGGGGGTGCATAAAAAATAACTGGTCCGCCATATTGGATATAGAATGATCACTTCATCAAAACTCGCGTGAGGATTCATTATAAATTATTATAACACCGGCTTGCACTCACGATTATGTTTCTATCGGTCGAGACGATCGACCGGTTTCGGAGCCATTAGAGCCCCTTCCTCAGGGAATACGCGCGGTCGTGAGTGCAAGCCGGTGTTATAATAATTTAGAATGATCACTTAGAATAGGCATGATGACTAATATTTTTTTATAACCTCATAAAAAAGCTGATCACAAATAGAGCCCATCAACGAAAACAAAATTAAAATTAGTTCAAAAATAAATAAGTTATAAGCATTTTAATTTCATGCTAGACAGAGAGCGCACTATACTGAGTCGTGACGTCACGGCTCAGGAGTGCCATACAAATGCTATACTAACACACGCTTTGCGAGAAAGGGATAGAACATCCCCTCTCTATCCCCACCTAAAACTTTAAATACTCATATCTCAGAGATTTATCAGCCAATTCAAATTATTTTTTCAGTATGTGTAATGTATTTAGTTATATTCATCGCTAAGCCTGTTATTTGTAATAAATTAAACATTAGGACACATGCCTATTACCTACAAATCTTATTACTTACATTTGTCAATAAGCCGTTCGAAATAGTTGCTAGATTTTACCCAACCTAACAAGCCAAGTCAAATAAAAGCTTGTTATACAAAAAAACGGTATCCTCTCAAGTTTTACCGGTCAAAGATGTGTAAAAAATTTGCAACTGAGCTAAAGCCTTTTTTCTTGATTAATATGTTAGTAAAATTTACAAAAATTAAATGCTCTATTAGTATTTGCGCTACATTTGTGCGCTCGTCTATAAAGTGTCTAATATTATTGTGCAATTTCGTACTGACCAGAAATAATACTTTTAAAACGACCACTCTGAACTGAAACAAAAAATTTGAATAAATTAATAAATTTGAAAACAGAAACAATAATTTTTGAAGTTATACGAAGGGAAAATAAATTATGTAACAGAAACAAAAATATTGATGATTTTAAGTCGAAAATAAGGATTTATGATGAGATATGAACTATAAATAGATGATTTATAACAATATCTAATATAATAAGATATATATCCTCGTTATTCACGCCAAACAAATACACACAAAGTATAGACCAGAAAAGACAGTGGAACGATGGAATTTTGTAGAAAGAAAACATTATTTTTTAATTTACAAACTTGCAGGTTAGCTTTTTGTTTACAACGGCTATTGTAACTTGGACAACCAGTTGCTGTTACTTAGACAACCGGCTATTGTAACTTGGACGACCAGCTTTTGTTAATTAGACAACCGGCTACTGTAATTTGAACAACCAGCTGTTGTTATTTAGACAACCGGCTATTGTAACTTGGACAACCAGTTGCTGTTACTCAGACAACCGGCTACTGTAACTTGGAAAACCAGCTAGTGTTACTCAGACAACCGGCTATTGTAACTTGGACAACCAGCTGTTGTTACTCAGACAACCGGCTATTGTAACTTGGACAACCAGCTGTTGTTATTTAGACAACCGGCTATTGTAACTTGGACAACCAGTTGCTGTTACTCAGACAACCGGCTACTGTAACTTGGACAACCAGCTAGTGTTACTCAGACAACCGGCTATTGTAACTTGGACAACCAGTTGCTGTTACTCAGACAACCGGCTACTGTAACTTGGACAACCAGCTAGTGTTACTCAGACAACCGGCTATTGTAACTTGGACAACCAGCTGTTGTTACTCAGACAACCGGCTATTGTAACTTGGACAACCAACTGTTTTTACTCAGACAACCAGCTATTCTAACTTGGACAACCAGCTATTGTTAATCAGACAACCGGCTACTGTAACTTGGACAATCAGCTAGTGTTACTCAGACAACCGGCTATTGTAACTTGGACAACTAGCTATTGTTAATCAGACAACCGGCTACTGTAACTTGGACAATCAGCTAGTGTTACTCAGACAACCGGCTATTGTAACTTGGACAACTAGCTATTGTTAATCAGACAACCGGCTACTGTAACTTGGACAATCAGCTAGTGTTACTCAGACAACCAGCTATTGTAACTTCGACAACCAGCTGTTGTTACTCAGACAACCAGCTATTGCAACATGGACAAACGACGCTCTGCTCTCGGTCCTCACCAAATTCACCTTGACTATAAATGAATATAATCCGAGTATACGTACCTAGGTCGTGTGTTCCTGCGGTAGGGCCTTGCGTTTCTATAGACGTGTCCTCCCTGCGAGACCAGCGTGCCGCGCGAGCTGGCCGCCGACAGCGCTGACTGCAGCGAGCGCTCCGAACCCCACGATGAACCAGATAGTACGGAGAGACGCTTGTCGGGGGTTAGAAGCTCCTGCTCTTCGTTTGTGGGGGTCTTGTCGCCTGGATAGCATAAAAGAAGTTGATTTATGCAAAGCCACTGGGCTCCACGTCAAATGACTTGGTTAAATGCTTACCCAAGCCCAAGGTGTACTCAGCCCAAGGATAATATAACCACTTGAAAATGATGCCACTTCGGTCGCGGGGGGCAGCTTGTGAGACTCGACGCGACAATCACAAGCGTCGTTGTGATTGGAGAATCAAGTCATTCATTCAATTCGCGCCTAGGATTGGCCACGCGCGAAATTGTTTAGGTTCACATGTTAGAACCTTTGGCTTAAACGGGGTAAAGGAAGAGCAGTCAAGTGGTTATATTGTCATGGACTCAACCCAATCTTCGGCTTTCGTATTCATCCACTGCCAGCTGCCTTACGTATATATCGTCACTCTATCAAGTCTTAGGACGTCCTACGCTACATTAGCTAATTACTATTTCACATTAATTTTACTGTGCTTTGTGGCACATTTCGGTCTGTGTAGGTTGTTGAATAAATCCCACAAAAGTCGTTAGAGCATACTTACCATCCTGTCCATCCACGCTCCCAATGGGGGTCCTCCGCGTGAGATCAGGGCTGCTGCCCCACGGACTGAGAGCACCCAGCGGACTAGAGAGCCCCGCCGTCACCAGGGTATCGTCTTCATCCTCAGACTCTAATGTATTCAACAAAAACCAGAAACACGACTCATTAATGTGTTTATTTATTTAATGAACACCATTATTATTTTTTTATTTATATTTATTTAAGTCCGCCTGCACTGTGTACATCAATACAAGTTATGAAAACGTTAAGCAGAAATAAAAATATAACCAAATGTCACAATAATTACAGGTGAAGACAGCAATTATGTTAGAATGTTTAGCGTTAATGGCCAAATTCGGACCTTCGCAACGCTCCCGGTAAACGGCCCATTGTTCTTAGCCACTGAGTTGTTTATGACATTTAAGTAGGCCTGTGTTCTATTTTTTTATCTATCTATAGTTCTATACTAATGTTATAAAGAGGAAAGATTTGATTGTTTGTTTGTTAGTTTGCATTGAATAGGCTCCGAAACTAATGAACCGATTTGAAAAATTCTTTCACTGTTGGGAAGCTACACTATCCCCAGGTAACATATAGGCTATAATCTATATCCGTACGAAGCTGGGGCGGACCGCTAGTTACCTCATAAAAAAGCTGGTCATAAATAGAAGAAAATTGAAATTTGTTCAAAAATAAAGTATTTTAATTTTGTAATTTCATATATCTACCTGGGGCCTTACGGACAACTGCTGCAGCTACAACCGTATCTGGGCGCGATAAGGTTTGCGGTCGCGTGATTTTCCAACTGAGCGGATTAGGTGCCAGTAATAGCAGTTGTCCGTAAGGCCCCTGAAGTTACTTACCATCGAATACGTCGAAGAAGTTTTCCTTGGAATCGTTCAGTGTGGACGATGACTTTGATTTCTTCTTTCTTTTGCTCTACAAAACATTAGCCAAATGTTACTGGTTATGTTACCTATGGTCCTAACTTTAATTTTAACGTTTTATCTGTTAAATTTTTGAAATCTTAATTGTATTAATATTTGTTCCGTTTAACATGTTTATAGGTTTTGTCCATTAAATGAACACTTTTTTGTAAGGCTTTTTAATGAACAAGATTATTTGTTCTGGTCGAAATAAATGCGTTTTCAGACTTATGTCTGAAATTTGAATAATCAATAATTTGACTTATTTATCGACGTACGATTTTTCTAAGGGGCTTTGTAATTTTATGTCTTCTTGTAGTATTAGGCTGGAAGCTGTAATGTAAATGTATTGAGATACCTTGGTTAGTTCCTCCGCTACGGACATTTCCAGAGCGTGATGTGTTCGTGCTAAAGCGGCCAGCGCCTCCTCCAGCACTCTGTTCCGCTCGATCTGTAATGACGAAGGGTTGGTAATACGATGATGATTTGATCTTTCACTCGGGTGAACATAAATATGTATTTATAACTAGCAACTCACCCCGGGTTCGCACGGGTGTAAGTCTCATTTTTTTTACACCTTGAGTTACATTAGTGGAGTTTTAGTAAAGTTCCCTATTAAAAAAATACTACTACTACTAATACTCCAATAATGTAACCCAAGGTGTAAAAAAAAGATTTACACCCGTGCGAAGCCGGGGTGCGTTGCTAGTTATTAATATTAGGCTTGCGTTTGACCGCCAATTTGCCTGATGACATATAGTTACATAAATAACTGTTAAACTATAACTGTTATAACTGTTTTTATAAGTAGAAACTTCTAAATGGCCTCTTTGTCTCTAGCTAATTATTAACTCTGTTAATTAAGACCGTTAGTTTCTCTAAGATAATAAAAATAAATAAATAAATAATGATATTCACCTCTCTGTTAAGGCGAGCGCTGTCTCCATCCCGGGCTTGCGCCACCAGCGCGGCGCAGTGTTTCAGCGAACACAGCGCGTCCTGGCCACTTCCACACGCGTGCTGGAAGCGCTGTCAAACATGGATGTCAATTCAATATTGACTCTTACTTTTTTTTAAATTAAATAGTAATAGGTCACCGCCGCCCATGAGCGAAGGCACGTTGGGGCGCTTGCCCCAACCAAACCAAAAGGGGAAGGCTATGCATTGCGCCGAGTTTTAGATCGATCTTTGTGCACTTTTGTGACTCTGTTGTGGGGACGGTAGACACCACACCATGATGCTGAGTGCACGCACACAAATAGCGGTGGCCCGTCGGCCACCGCTATTTGTGTGAAGCGAAGCGGAGCGAAGAGCGACGTAATCTTGCGACGAGCATCGTTGGGTGTCTGACGCACGCGTTTTTTAAAATTTTTATATTGACTTATGCTGTTGGCCTTACGGCCTCTACGGCTTGACCGGACTAGTTAGCGAAAGCAGAGTGCGTTCGGAGTAACTTGGTGGTTTAAGTTTTTTGGCGTCTAGCTCAGGGTACCTCGAAGGTATGAACCTCGGCTTGAACCATCACCGGGAGTAGGGATCAGACTTGCCCAGGCGCCCCAGAGGGGGTGTGCCCTGGAGCCCTAGCGGTTTGTTGAACTGATTATTTCGAGAGAATCTAACCGATCTTCAACGAATCAACAGATCCTGGGGGGACGCACGCGACGACCGCTCCATCTCTTTATAGTTGCGCGAGAAGGAGGCAAGACATGCTATCTCACACATACAAAATCTTGCGTAACACGATAATCATATACTACACGATTGCGTCATACTACAGCTTGTACCTAGCGCCTAGAGATAAATGATATTTTATACATAAGTAATGGAAGGTGGTGGTCACGACCCTCAGACATGAGGAATACGATTTAAGGAGGAGGAGGAATAGGAATAAATATTAACACTACTAAGACGACTTACTCGACATTTGAGTTGCATTATAACACACACCTTTAAGAGAACAAACCTGATAGGAGTGACTACGTAGTAAGTTTCTCACCATATACGCGGAGTGGTGCAACGAGTTGCCCACGTTGACACTCTTGTCGAGCGCCGCGACTATGGCGGCGCACTCTCGCAGCTGCGTGTCCAGCAGCGCCAGGTGGTTGGTCGCCGCGGTCAGCGCGTCTTGCATCGAACCTTATTCATCAATAAACTTATGTAACATGGGATTTCATTTGAAGAAATAATATAATAATATTCTTTTACAAAAAAATAAAACTTTTCTTTGTTTTTTTTTTTTTTATCTTTGACAGGCTAAGCGTTTGACCACGGCTCACTTGATGGTAAGCGACGGTGTGGTCGAAGATGGTAAGCGCCTAGATTGGAATAGGAACTGGGATTTTCGTCATAAAACGGCGCAAATTCACTAATAATGGATTGTATCCTTTAGATGTAAGTTTATTGAATCAATGTCGAAAAAAAAATCTTTCTTTCTTAGTATTAGCTGGCGGAACAGTAAGTCTCGACATGTCTACCTTTACAATTTCGTTTGAACTTATGACGTAAGAAACGAATTTCGGTGCTAATAACACTACCATAAAATGTTGGCCTTTCGAGTTATACGACCACATGTCATTAATAATTTACTTCAATCGGGTAATATTAACTCAGCAACCAATATTGTAAAGTACCGAGACTTTCGCCTCAGTTCGTCAATCTGTATTCAATGTATAGCATAATTAGGCTTTTAATAGTCCACTGCTGAACTTTGGCATACCTCCGAAAGGGCGATTGGGCCATATCCACCACGCTGGCCCAGTTGCGGGTTGGTGGATTCACATACGCCATCGAATTTCTTCTCCAAACGTATGCAGGTTTTTACGATGTTTTCCTTCACCAAATAACCAGTGGTATGAAAATCCGTACATATCCTCCAAAGAGCTCATTGGCTCACGGGCCCGGGATTTAAGCCCGTGACTTCACGCTTTCAAGTCTAGCGGTCTCGCAATAGGCTTAAGGTCATAGCACACATATCAACTCGGAAAGGGATCGTCACCGTATCGCCTTTCGCCTCGCCATCAAACAGGCGTCAACCTAACGTAAGTACCTAACCAAAGCGGATCAGCAGCTCCGATACGTTGACTCGGGTACGGCTAGGCGACGCCGCGCTTCCGGCTCGCCGACCGCTGGTCGACCTGGCTGGCACCAGGCAAGGCCACGGGAGGTGTGAGAGGGGGTTCGTGAGCTTGTCCCAAGGAGAGTCGTTTACGTTACGATTCCGATAAGTGTGCTTTGCAGTAGGGAGTTTCATACAAAGAATACTGAACGGCTCGAGTTGATATGGTTACGATCCGTTGCCGAGTTGATATGTGTGCTATGACTTTTAATGTGCTAGTGCATAAGAAAACGAACCTAGTGGCTTGCATTCTTCGTCCATGTCTTCAGTGGCCTCCCTAGCGCGGTCGGGTGAGGCGCCGGCCCACAGGTAGTGTTCTGAGTAAGCTATGTGCTCGTTGAACGCTGTAATCCACGACTGCAATACCATCAAAGTTGAAAATTAGTTGCGAAGCACCTAATGGTGTGTTCCGGCAGCATCACTTGAGCGCCAGTTCACATTCCGTTCCAGAACTGGTTAAAAGCCGGCATTATGCTGTGTTGGGGCCGAATTGTGTCCTCCTAGAGGCTTTGTTTTCCAGTGATTTTTTAAATGTTGTTTGTCACTAATAAACTTATTTTCTTTCTTTCATTCCAGGGGCCTTACACTACCTGTTGTAAGCGATTTTGTTTAGGTGATTGCGAAAAGTTGCGCGACCGCAAACAGTATCTTGGCACGTTCCCGTGATTTTCCGAACGGCTGCTTCGAGCCCGCGTGTCGAGGTAGTTAGGCCTCAGGCTAGGCGTGTTTGCCATCTTCCACCACGCCGTCACTTAGCACCAGGTTAGCTATGGTCCATTGAAATTTTCACTTGTTTCGACTTCAGACATCTACCCCATGTTCATAGATGTAAATAAAGGTCACTCGAATCCTCACGTCACCCTCAAGTGGTGTTTTAGCATATAAAAAAATATCACATGAGGGTGGCGTTAGGATTCGAGGTACCTTTATTTACGTCTATGAATATGGGGGATATGGGGGCTAGTATATTTAGTCATGGTGTCAAGTAAAATAGATTTAAGTAATAAATTTTCACTTATATTAACTCAATTATGATATGGTAATTTATGTATGAAGCGGCTCGATCTGTTTTTACAATGTTTTATCACTTAGAAATTTTTCTATAGCTCTTTTTGATTAATAAGTTTTTCAGACGTTAGGTTATTTATTAAATATTTCAATTTAATAGCCATAGCATGAGGGCCACTACTGTGCATTTCTAGTCTTGATTTTGGTATAATTAATGTATGCTTAAACCTGAGCGGATGTGTACGTAACTTATATGAAACTTTTTTGGATATTCGAGGTATTAATAATAATAATAATAAATACGCAGGGGCGGCTTTATGGCGAGCCGTCGGTGAGTGGCGACACCGCGTACCCCGATTCCATGGGTCTAAAACCCCAGAGACCCTGACCCCTGGCTTGCCTTAACCGGCCGTCTGGGGGTGGAAACCGCAAGAGCTAAAAACCTAAGCTCCAGGGTGGAAGTGTTAAAGGGCATAACGCCGCTAGTAGCTCTTAGTGAAAGTGCAGCACACCTCTCGACACCCTAAGCCACCCACGTCAATGTTGCCCTTCCGGTGCCAATATGCGGCAGCCATTATGGGGGGCCCATTTAGTGAGTGGCAAGTCATCACCTGCCTAAGTATTTTGAAATGAGGCATAATTGGCAGGTGCCGTACCTCATACCATAGATCTGTTATCCCATCCACAAGTTGTTCACCCCAATAGCCTAGACGTTTTATATCCTATACTGTACAATAGTTTTATAATCCATTTTATACACATTCAATAATATTGTATTTTATATTCAACGGGGCCTCTTGGTGTTGGCTTCGGCCCCACCAATGCCTACCAAATGTCCGGGCTAGACCCGTGTTTATATTGAAATAAAGTGAAATAATAATAATAATATATAACTTTATTATACACCGAAATAAAAAAAATACAAAAATAGGTAACTTATAAATAATACAAAAACCGGCAGTATAATAGGCGGTATTCTTTATACCTTTACCCCTGAGTTTGAAGCTGTGTGCGGTGTTTTCAAATAACGAGTGAAACGGTTTCTCTAGGCAAGCGTGCTCCATCATAGACCGCATTAGCGCTTAACATCAAACAGTTGGCGGCCAAAAGCAAGCGTATTCCTAGTAAAAAAAAAACATATTAAAAAAATTGGTTCTAATATAATCAATGTACCTGTCTACAAGCGACGACCTCCTTCTCTGCGCTGGGCACTGCGAGTCGGTGCGTGTCTCCATCGCTGAACTTGACTATCATTAAGGTTGATTCCGTGTCAGAGGGCGCCAGTGTCGCGGCGTCGAGGTACTTCCGGCCGCGCCACCGGCCCGCGCCGCGCGCCGCTTCCGCCCGCGACCCGTAGTACAGGAGCACGCCGCGTTGCAGGACCGCCTGCCGACGGAAGAGAGGCCTAGCTACGACTCGAAAGTAAACTCTTTTCGGTTTACACTATAGGTCCAAAATTGTACTTCATTTATTACAGTTAAAGAACAAAGCCGTTCCAATTAGTGTAGTGAACAATAAAGTGTCAGTGTTAAGAGCCATTTCACATTTTTTACGAAAACAGCAACGAAAACTGTATTTTTGTCGTTCTGATTCTATCAAATAGAAATATATATAGAAAATTCAGTTGCTCTATATAATATATATAGAAGAAATATATATAGAAATTTCAGTATATAAATAGATCTGTATTATTATTGAAAATAACGGCTTCAAATATTGGAGAAAATCAACATATCAACCTATTACCTTTAATTTCCAAAATTAATTCTTCTTCCAACGAATGTTTGAGAGTGGATAACTTAAAATTTCTGACATAAAAAAATTATTGAAAAAATTTAAAATTGAAATTATTTTTATTTGTTTAATATCCGTCTTGACAGTATCAGTTTTATTTTTTTCGTTTTATGCCCGAATATCGATACCTAAAATTTTACGATGCTACAAAAAGCATCCTTCAATTTTAGGTATACGACAAAACTTAAGACTTATGTTAGCGAATAATTTGCATCTCTATGAGGTCCGTACCCATACGGGACGCCAGCCGAGGAACCGCGACCGCTTCAGCAGAGGCCCTTCGAAGGGCGCCGCCGTGCGCTGCAAGCGCTGCAGCGGTCGCACGCTCAGGACTTCGCGCATATCCACGTCTTTTGCTATGTCTATGGCTAGTTGGCCTGCCGACAAACAAATTATATTTTCATTTATCTATACTAATATTATAAAGAGGAAAGATTTGATTGTTTGTTTGTTTGTTTGCATTGAATAGGCTCCGAAACTACTGAACCGATTTGAAAAATTATTTCACTGTTGGGAAGCTACACTATCCCCGGGTCCCATTTTTATGTGTAATTTTTGTATTTGAATTTATTATATTTAATTTTAATTTTAATTTTCTAATCATCAATTAATTAATGTAATTTGTATAATAAGTTATGGATGCAAGTCCGGATAATAAAAATTTTCATTTCATTTCATTTCATAGGCTATAATCTATACCCGTGCAAAGCTGGGGCGGACCGCTAGTTTAATAATAAACTTGGACCGCTGCCTTGCCATATGTTAGGCGATGATAATCTGAAGCGATGAAGCGGACATAGATAGGGAGCGCAGAGCGTTGACGGTGAGAGCGAATATGCTGTCCAGAAGATTCTCTTCCTGCTCGAATGAAGTCAAAATTACTCTTTTTAAGGCCTACTGTCAATCATTCTACGGCAGTAGCTTGTGGACAGCATATACTCAAAAATCTCTCGATGCTCTGCGCGTCCAATACAATAATGCTTTCAGGATGCTGATGCGGCTCCCACGGTTCTGCAGCGCGTCCACCATGTTTGTGGAAGCTCGCATTGATGGTTTTGCAGCTATCATGCGCAAAAAGGTCGCTTCGCTTTTAAGTAGAACACGTGCGAGTGGCAACAGCATTCTGAAGGCTGTTACTGATAGGTTTAATTGTCCCATCCTGCACCATCACATCAGGGTACTGTTGAAGTGAATTGACATAGTATAATGTAATTTCTATTATGATAATTTATTTCAACAGAATTTCAACATTGACATTGTATGTAATAATAATTGTATAATTCTGATTAATTTAATTTCATATTTTTAATTGTAATTTTTTATGGAACTTGTCCCTTATAATAAAAATTATTTGATTTGATTTTGATATTTGATAATAATAAGAAGCATGCTTGCCTAAAACCCATTCAGTCGAGAAATGAAGACACCCAAGTCCTCTTTCGAATCACGCCAACAACACTGTGTTCTGAAATTGTCGAGAACGCGCCAATGGAATAGTCTTTCTATACCATGTATTTTATTTCTAACGTGAAAAATTAGGTGTTCATCTATCTGTCTACCTATCAATACTTAAAATTGATCTGTCAACTTTTCTCACACTCTCTCTTTTCTTTTGTCACATGCTAAAACGAGACAGCAATTTTAAGCAGAACACAGAAACAAATCATTTTCGCAACAGATGTATACGAGTGTGGACGCATGTTTCACTTGTTTATTACATGGAGATTACCTACCTCTTCAGGCGACATATTGTAGACAACTGATAATGTAGATAGCACAGTTTCCGAAAATTGTTCCTGATAAACATCTACATGATGTTTCAGAAGCTGTTTGTCCGAAACATTGTTGCTCAAATATTACTTTAAAGTTATATGATTATTTACGGGATATTTACCGTGATATAGTTGTGGAATGAGCTCCCGATATTTCGGCGCAGTTACATGCACCATGTTCACGGGAAGACTGAAGAATGCGGGTGGTTGGAGAACAGTTAAAAAGTTAGGTGCAGACATAACGATCTACCCTCTTTCTTAGTCTTTTGCTACGGTTATCACTGGAACTCGAACTCGAACCTAAGTCCCGATAAAACACTGCGTATAGTATTTTGAAAACATTTTGAACGCAAATTTTTATTTATACTAAAATAAAAATTAATTAAATTTAAAATAATAACGAATTTTTAAATATTACTTTTCTAATATAAGTCATAGGCATAATACATTTTGCCTATGACTTCATTATCGCCATTATCAACCCTCATTATATTATACCACTTGTCATTGTGCAGTGGTTGAAGTAAGCTCACCGCTGTGGTTCTTAAGCGTGGTGTCCACTCCATTCTGCAGCAGCAGGACGGCCAGTCGTGCGTGGCCTCGGTATGCGGCACAGTGAAGGCAAGTGTTGCCTTGAGCGTCTACACAGTTGATGTTCGGGGGGTTTGGACTGCTGAGCTGGAAATGAAAAACCACATTTCAAGGTGGCACCGAGAGAGACAAACGTAGATCTATTTCCAGTGAAAAAAGAAATGAAAAGGTAAGTAGGTAATTATTAAACATTTCACTTCAAAAGTGAAGTGGAATTCCCAATAATCAAGTGCGAGTCAAGCATCACAGCAAACAATATTATTGCAAATTTGAAGTAAAATTACTATGTATTGATTTACACAATAGTTCTGGTTTAAAAACTGAATATAGAATAACAGCTTGCTCATATATGCAACCAGTTATTAAAGTGACGTGCTTGCTGTGAATTTTGCTTGTAAATTAAATACCTACTTAAATGCTTTACAGCATTTATGCTCAGTAGCTCAAAAATGAGCCTGGTGCGATAGGTTCATTACCCGTAAGTGATTTAACGTATTTTGTATGTGATGTATTTTACTTCATGGTATTAAATGTTTTTATAATTAAACCCGGGTTTATAAAAGACTAACAGAGGCGTTGCTAGCCTGATAAAGTCATTTATACAATATTGGTGTATACAATTTTTTGGACTGTGTCTAGTTTGTATATTTTTTGTAATTGTTTTATGTCAAATAAAGAACTTTTAAAATCAAATCAAAATCACTGTATTGATTTGGGGTCGGATTTCTCGCACAATGGTTGTATATGAAAAAATCTGAACATCCTGACGGTACCCAGTGTGATCCTCAGCCCAGAACCAATGACTTATTTAGTACTTAAATAAATTATATGCAGTTTCGACGCCATCGCTCAAAAGTGAAGGAAAACATCGTGAGGATCCGGTAATCTGGTATGTCCGAGAACCTCAAAAGTTCAGGCCAGCATGGATTAGGGCCTATCCTCTCTTTCTGAGAGAAGGCCGTGTCACCGCAGTGGGAACATGATAGGCTGATACTAATAATTAAATTATATTTTTCTTTATCATTTCAGCCATAAGACGTCCACTGCTGGACATAGGCCTCCCCCATCGGTCTCCAAAAGGGCCAGTTGGAAGCGGCCTGCATCCAGCTTTTCCCTGCAGTCTCTTTTAGGTTGTTTGTCCATCTTGTGGGTGGACATCTTACGCTGCGCGTACCGGTCTGTGGTCTCCATTCCAGACACTTTTCGGCCCCATTGGCCATCTGTTCTGTGTGCGTATTCTTACAGGACTTTTATCAAATCAAATATATATCTGGTACCCTATTACACACACACAGTAAGAAGACACAGTAATAGTGCTAACAGAAGCTAGAACGCGGCTGACCTCAACCGCCATCTGACCAATGGGAGAGAAAGAGAGGGAAATATGATATTCTCACTCTTTCTCTCCCGTTGGTTGGACGGCGGTCCGTCAGCCGCGTTCGAGCATCTGTTAGCACTATAAGAACCCAGTTGCAGAAGTCGATTTTTGCTATTTTATTTTACAACTCATGTATTAACTCACCCATTCCTGTATGTCGTCATACCGGCCCTCCTTAGCGGCCGTCAATAACCTCCGCTCCCTTTCATTCCTCTCTGACCTCTGAGCGGCATCTAGCAGCCTCTGTACGTCTCTGGTCTTAGCTACGTCGCAGGCCGTTCGCCCTTCGCCGTTCATCACATTCACATCGGCTTTGTGGCTCAACAGGAGAATCACTAGTTCCTGGAAAGAACAGGTCATGAAGTAAATTTGTACAGGCTGAGTAACCAGCCCTAATGGAGTATAGGCCGCCATCAGGATTTCCCGGGAGCGTTGCTTCAGGCATTGTGCCAGGAGGATACCGGTGCGTTCCTATGGAGATCCCGGTGCCCTCCGTCTGGCACGGAGGTCGGCCACTGAGGGGGTCTTAGTGGGTGCAATCTTACATAACCCGGCTTCACCCCAATACAGCTGGGTATATTTTGAAGAATTCCCCCATCAAAAAAAAATATGGACAGCTTGAGGACTTTTTTAACCTACTTCAAAAAAGGAAAGGGTTCGGTTACAGTTGTTTTTTTTTCATGTTTGTTACTTTAGAACTCTGTAATTCATAAAATTCTTTTTTTTATTTGAAAGAATATACTTTCCGAATGGTCTCATAAAAATTTCATTCAAATCGGTTCATTAGTTTGGTTTTTAAATCAAAACAACTGGAAAAAATTTCATCCAATCAAAGTAAACAAAATTGTGTATTTACTAATTTTGAAGTTGGTTTATTTATTGGTTAACTAGCTACACCTCGCGGCTTCACCCGCGAGTTACAATAGCCGTTTTTTTGCAATGTTCTTAATTTTTCTTTCCGTAAGAACCTTCTACAAAGTATTAGAAAACTTAAACTGATATCGGTAAAGTCATTCTCAAGTTATGGCGTGACCAAGGGAAATCGGGATTCATTTTTATACATATAGATAGGCTTACTTTCGACCGCAATCTCACCTAATGTTATGCAACGATGCGGACTATGATGGAGCATGCAGGGCTGGTGTATAATATCTTAAATATTGTTTACCTCATTGCCAATAAAAGAGGCCTTGTGCAGAGGAGTGTCTCCAGTCTCATTGACCTCGTCCACATTGGCCCTGGCGTCCAAAAGGGCATCCACTACATCTACGTGACCGAAATATGTCGCTAGGTGGAGAGCCGTCCAGCCTAGGTTGCTCTTGCTCTGCCCTGGAATTTATTAAAACATTATTGATCTTGCTTGCTTGTAGGCTAAGAAATTAAATCAGTTCATTTTGACACAAAAGCAGTCATATTTGAAAATATGTAATAGAGTTTTGGCGGCAACATGAAAAAAACATGTCTCATTGTATTATTTTCCTAAACGTGTGTATATTCGAGTGTCTAGCCTTAATAATGGTGGATTATTATTTACTAAATGTTCATGGACGTGCTCAAGTGTGGGTTAATGATATAATGTGGTGAAACATGTATTTTCGTGTTGTTTCCAAAGCTCCATAGAAGCTTCTTGTAAAGTCTTCACCACTTTACTAGATCATGACTTTGACTTGACCGTGACTTAACGTTGCTCGACTCTGACTGTGACTGACTTGTTTGACTACATTTCACTATACATTTCATTAAACTTGATATAATTTAATACTTGACACTGGCAAATGCACAAGCACAGAAAAGAGAAGTAAATAGAACGGAAATGAGAAGGAAAATCTGTCACCGGGCATTATGACAGAACCTTGATTGAACATTCTTAATTATGTCAACGCGACGAACTCCTCATCCAAAGAACTTGGACCTTACCTATTTGGGATAAGTCTCAAAGTTCTTTGTTCGCATCACAGTTGCTAACTGATTTCGAATTATTGACGTTTTGTTTGTATAGGTGCAATTGCCTACAACAAATTTCTTACAAAAATGCCTTGACAGCCGATCTAACTTAAAAAAAATAAAAAAACTGTACACAAGAGTGCGACGCTACGCTGCCGCTGCCGCCAGTCACGGTCGCCAAGATTGGAATGCTATCTTTATTTCACAAAGCATGGGGAATTCCTGTTTAGTTTTAATCAATTATACCATTTTGTTTTTCAAGTTTTAATCGGATGGTATTCAAAAGTAAATACACAAAGTTTTACTTAAAAATTAATATGTATTTATATTACTTCCACTTAGGGAAGCAGCATGTTTTAACATAGTTAGCAATATAATATGACTATGTAAACATAACTATAATGTTGTTTTATGGGTATCAGTAGATTTTAAGACTGCAAACAGGTTTAAAAATATATAATGAATGAATAATAATGTAAATGATGTCATTTACATCACCGCACGAGCAGTTTTAGCATTTCAAACCAATTGTAAATTCATGTGATTTTTATTTAGATGACGATGACTAATCTTAAATATTCATCTCATTAAGGCATAGGGTATGAATTACAGGTACCTACTTCAAAATGACTGTATCTGTACTCACCTTTACAATTTATGTCCAAAGTCAACTTTCCCTGTTCCCTAGCCTGCAGCAAAGCTTTGACTATGGACAGCTCCCCGTGCCTTGCAGAATACAGGAGGGACTCTTGGGCTTCTTGCCCTGACGACGGATCCGTAGACATCCTTGAAGGTTTATGTTACATATGGCTCTAAAAGATTGTTCAACAAGGCGTAGGTTTTAGCCCACTCACTTTTTAACTATGCTTCATTTGCACCCAGCATCATAAACACTCGATCCATAGTCCTAGGTCCATGGCAGAAGAGCACAATTGTAAGAAGTTTGTTTTTAATTGTAACGAACAAGGATGATTTTGTACGACTATGTTAAGTGCGAAACAGAGCAATATGTAGCTTTACGGTTACCAAATCGGATTTAGAAACCTTCGCTTGAGTATTTTCAGTACTTCGAATCGAAGACTGCATGTAGAAAAAATCACAAAAGTCTCAGGAAAAGCAATGAGGATAAAATACTGAAAATATTTAAATATATAAAGTTATAAACCGCAAAGACGCAAACCGCAATCAAATCAAGTACTTCGCTCGAGTTACGTTTCGTTCAATCGGTTCCCGGTTCAATGATCAATGGTTTTTTTCCCCTCTTCCCCGAGTTGGGGCTTTTGGCTCCGCATGATTGATGCAGTTGCCATATTCAAGTCGTATGAGTTTAGTTTTAGAATTTAAAGGTAGGGAAACGATACGCGTAAAATCGTTTTCATCGTCAAGCTAAGTTACGGTCAAGTCAAACTCATGCCCCTGTAAAGTGGTGGAGACTTTACAAGAGGCTCCTATGGAGTTTTGGAAACAACACGAAAAGACACGTTTCACCTCGTTATATCACTTTCCCACACTCGAGCACGCTTAAGAGCACTTAATGAATAATAATTCCCCATTTAGTACACATTAACACTCGACAATACACAAGTTTAAGAAAATAATCCAACGAGCCGACATGTTTTTTCCGCGTTGGCGCCAAAACTCTGATCAATGGTTCAATTTGAATATTTTGAAACGAACGAAACGAACTGACAGCCAAGATTGTGCGACAGCTCGTTTTTTTGCCTATTACTGAGACAGGCCATTAATACCATACCGCCTCGTCTTCCGTATTTTACTAATATATTATGATACCCCTCAGAAAAATAATTGGCAGTGTTATAGACTACGGTTTCGCCTATAAAATCCAAAAAAAATTGTGTGCCGCTCAATATTGAAGTGTGCGTTTGTAAAACTTGTGGTAAAACTAGTAAGAAAATGTCAGTGTGTGAAATACGTGTTTACCCAAGAAAGCTATGATAGTACGTTCATGACCTCACCACCTCACAAAGAGCTTATGGAAAACTAACCACCTCACCTGTGACCTCACCCCTTCAGTTTTTGGCAGATATTATTCGGTACGAAAGAGTAGTATAATAAAAGGTTCGGTACTAACTTGATTCATGGCAAATTCAAACTATATTAATATAACATAGGAGTTTTGGCGCCAACGCGGAAAAAACATGTCGGCTCGTTGGATTATTTTCCTAAACTTGTGTATTTTCGAGTGTTAATGTGTACTAAATGGTGAATTATTATTCATTAAGTGCTCGTAAACGTGCTCGAGTGTGGGCAAGTGATATAACGAGGTGAAACGTGTCTTTTCGTGTTGTTTCCAAAACTCCATAGGAGCCTCTTATAAAGTCTCCACCACTTTACAGGGGCATGAGTTCGACTTGACCGTGACTTACTTAGCTTGACTCTGACTGTGACTATGACTTGTTTGACGCTATTAAGACAAAGTAAACTGTTTAATATTACGAGTAAAGGACATTGAATCCACGCTCATGAAGATTTTAACAAAAAAAATTAATATAACATATTGTATTACTATAGAGTGCATACATAGGACAGTATTAAAATACGGAAGACAAGGCGGTATGGTTTTAATGACTTTAGCTCATCAACTACCGGACAAAAAAAACTTTAATTTTGTTTTGTTTTGATGTTTTTTGCAAATGTAAATTATAAATCTGGAAACAGAAACACATAGAGTATTATATACACCGGGAACAGAAACAGCATATTTTGTTTAGTTAATAAAGGCACTTGCTCATTCCTTGTTTGATATTATGTGTGACGAAATTAAAAATTGTTGTCGAATATGCCTGGATGTAGAATCTTATCATGTCTCCATCCTCGGAGACCCAACAATCAGCTTACATCTCAGAGCTTGTCTCGCGATCATCGTGCCTCCGAGTGATCACCTCCCGAAGGACATCTGCGTGTCCTGTGTGTCTCAACTGAACCATTTTTATAATTTCCAACTACATGCTCGCTGTTCACAACACTGGCTCGAGTCTACGCTCCAAGACAAGTCGAAAAAGAGTACAGAAACGAAAACCCCATTACAGCCTTTACCAGATTCAGAATATAACTCGGATTCACTTCTAGAGTTCCTAAATAACACTGCGAACATCGAGGACTACCTCAATAACTTAGGTAAGGAAGATATACCGTCTATAGTCAACATGTTGGACAGAAACGAACGTGCAATGGAATTAGCAAAAGTTACAAACTTCATATCTAAACAACCCAGTCCTAAAAAGAAGGAAATAAAAACAAATAAAAAAATCAATATGGAGATCGATGTTTTAGATTCCGATATCGATATTGTTAAAGAGATTATCATGAAAGAAGTAGACAAGCCTGCAGTGAAATGTGAGAAGAACTTTTCTACATGTTATGGTTGTAAATTAAAATTTGACAGCATTCAAAAGCTTTGTCAGCATGTAAGTGTGTGTGATAATGCTTCTAGGACTTGTGTGAAGTGTGACTCTCTATTTGACTCCAGACAAAAAATGATTGAACATTCTATTGTACATTCATCACTGCCATTGACTTGTAACTGTGGAGTACAGTTCTCAACACAAGAAGCGTACACTCAACATCAGAAAACATGTCGAGCGGACTACGGAGCTGTTCTCGGCTGTACATTCAAGTGTAAAGAATGTGGAGACATGTTTAGGGATAGATTCCAACTCTACAGGCATGCAAGGCAGCATATAATTAAAACTGAGGAAAAAAAGTGTGATATTTGTAGTCATATTTTTATTGGAAAAGATTCATTGATAAAACATAAGAAGAACGAACATGAAATACCTGTAGGCAATATGTACAGGTAATTATCCTATGATTTATAATAAAACAGTTTTGCCTTTTTTTAAGCATGTGTCCTTATGTTTGATTTATTACAATTAACAGGCTTAGCGATAAATATAACTAAATACATTACACATACTGAAAAAATAATTTGAATTGGCTGATAAATATCTGAGATATGAGCCCTTTAAAGTTTTTGGTGGGGATAGAGAGGGGATACTCTATCCCTTTCTCGCAAAGCGTGTGTTAGTATAGCATTTGTATGGCGCGCTTGAGGCGTGACGTCATTAGCTCAGTATAGTGTGCTCTCTGTCTAGCATGAAATTAAAATACTTACTTATAACTTATTTATTTAAAAACTAATTTTATATTTTGTTTTCGTTAATGGGCTCTATTTATGATCAACTTGTTTATGACGTAATAAAAAAATATTAGTCATCATGCCTAATATAGATTTATTTTAAATTAAAAAATAGAATTAAACGGGGAGGCCTATGTTCAGCAGTGGACGTCTTCTGGCTGATGATGATGACGAAGAAGCATAAATTCCAAATTAAAAAAAATATGAGCTGATTAACAAATGAACAAATTTTCTTGAAACATAGCTAAGAAACGCTTGAACAAGTCACCTTCCAAACAAAAAATTATTATTGGGACTTATAGCCCATTATTTTATTTACCTAAGTAAAGATTGGTACCTTTCGCTCGACGTTTCGACCATGTTACAAAGGCCACGATCTGAAAAAAACTAAATTATGATAAGTCCTGCTGCTTAGGAGATAAATGGGAACACTCATTTTTTGCACAAACTAATTCTCACCCTAAACGCATAAACCTTCTCCATTCCGTCATGGCTTGGAAAATACCTGCACTGACTTCCCACTTGGGGTTTTATGTGCGTTTAATTAACTGAGCTAGGTTAGCAGGTTTGGCTAGGCTGGCATGGGCAGCTAGTATAAAATATTTTCTTTTGATATTCCAGATGCAAAGTCTGCAACCTAACGTCACCTAACCATCAGCAAATGTACCTCCACGTGAAAACACACACGCAACAAACCAAGCCCGAGTCGTCTCGGCACCTCTGCGAGTCTTGTGGTAAAAGTTTCGCTACACGAGCCATATTGACGCGGCATTCAGTACAACACAATGATAACAAGTGCAACATTTGCAGTAAACGGTTCAGAAGTGGGATTGAAAAGGACAATCATGCCGCTGAACATAGTGCAGTTGCCATGTGTGAGAGATGCGGTAAGACTGTTAATTGTTACCAATTGGAAGGACACTCTTGTGCTTAGTGTGAAAAGACTGCAGCATAAAATTATTAATTTTGAAATTGTATCTTTTTAAATTTTTATACGCAAGAACCTACAATTAGCTTCTGGATCTATTAAGATTGTTATAATTTTATAAGGCTGTTGGTCTTCCTCTGAAATAAATAAATAAAACTGCATAGTTTGTAATAAGATAATCAAATGCCTTAAAAGTTAAACTTGGACTTACAAATTTTGTACCCATTCATTGCAACATGCGTTAGATGTCATTCGAACCCTATTACTAAGCCTGCAATATTTATCTGTCTGTCACCTATAAAGAGCTGTATTTTTTCAACCATATCATAAAATAATAATGAAAAATCATTGCTAAAAAGCAAAATCTTTCCATGCATGGTTGCCTGGATAAGATCACTTTTAGCGATAAGACCGCGTGTTAAAAGCCTAGGTATAGTTTTATTGTCATTTATCTGTTATCTTTATGTTTGTGGCCTTTATATAAAGAATTATCCTAAAAAGTAAAAAATTCAAAGTGATACCATATAAAAAACTTATTGTTTCATAAGAAAACTATTTTACTCTATTGTGAAAATGGTAGTGTAAATTAAAACAATGAATTGAGACACCAAAACAAGTTTTCTTTCAATCGGTTTGGGATTTGCTATAAAAGGAAACGCATTTTTTTGGTAAACAGATAATACAAATAAATTGTGTGGTAGTACGGACGGAACCCTAAGTGCGCAAGTCCGACTCGTATTTGACCGGTTTTTACTAAAAACAATCATCATACCATTATATCATATTTAAGTAAGTAGGAATTGTTATTATAAATTGTCAAAGGTTTTCTCTGTTATCTATACTCTATACTTAATATTATAAAGAGGAAAGATTTGATTGGTTGTTTGTTTGTTTGCATTGAATAGGCTCCGAAACTAATGAACCGATTGAAAAATTCTTTCACTGTTGGGAAGCTACACTATCCCCGGTTAACATAGGCTATATTATATTTAAAAAAAAATAGGGATTCTTACTAAAACCCCAATAATGTAAACCCAAGGTGTAAAAAAATAAAATTTACAATTTTGACTTTGCGTGTTTAACAGTTCTAAGACAGGACAACGTCAGGTCAGGTGGGTCAGCTAGTTATAAATAAAAGGAAAAAAATCATGTAAGTTTGATTTATTTATACTACTAAAATAATTCCTAAAGTCTGAAACAATCTTAAAATATCAAAGTAAAATCATAACCTACATACATTAAATAAGTATAAATGGTTCTGTATAATACGAGAATTTCAAATTTAATAGTAACTTATAAGTACTTTCGGAACAAAATCTTAACAAAAACAAAACCAGCCTCTGTGACCAAAATTAAAGAAATCTGTAAAAATTACCCTTATTTTCTCAGGCATAAGGTTGCTAACATCTACAAAGGTCTTCATGAATGATGGTATGCAAATCGTTTTGTGGTTTTTGCGGATCCCTGAAAAGAAACGCATCGCTAACTTTAATTCTTAACTAGTTTGTCCACACCTTCGGTAATTAATAGCTCATACCAGTACAAATAAGTAAATAATTTATTTCTACAGCTTCCACATATTGCAGGTAATGAGGTAAAAAAAAGACCCGTAAAACCACAGACCTCTATCCAAGTAGACGCCACAAGTCGACCTACCTTGCATTGCATGTCATATTTCCAATACAATTATGATTAATCGTCATAATTGAGTCCGGCTAAAATCAGTCTGCTCAATCGGTGTCAGTTTGAATCGAAAATGGGTAGGTAATTGTACAATACGGAGTTGGGCGACAGAATAACTATATTTCTACGAATAAAGATATTAGTACGAAAAATTTTACACGCTTAGTTTTCATACAGTTTGAACCGCTTGTTAATTCTACTTTGATATAGTTCTGTGCGTAAAACGCACAGTGTGTGATTTACACAAGTCTATGCTGTGTTGATGAGCTTTCTGGCGGTGCTGGCAAGTGCGATGGTAAAACCGCGACGCCGCCGGCATGAGATTGAACAGTTCTTCCAAACACTCCCCATACGTACCTTCTATGATTATTCTAGCCGCGTCCTTAGCAGTCAGCTCTCTGTACCAAGACCGGAAGCGATGCGATGGCGGAGGGTACAGTCCAGTGGCTACTGTCGCCAAGTAAACAGAGGTGATGTTGATGTTTTTGGTCCAAATGTCCAGTCGTAGCTCTTCTGCTACGGAGTCCATTAGACCTGATTTCAGATAGATATAATCATATAATGTAAATCTTAAGTCAAGAAAAAGCGTTAAAATCCACAATAGTTGCAACCCTTAATGCAGAAGCTGCATTAGGAGTTGCATATTATTGTGGATATTTTTGATGTAAAGCCTGCTGATGTCGGCTTTAGATCAAAAACATAAGCTTACGCCCAAGAAGGTACTCTGCATGAACATCCAAATCTTTCCAACCTCCATAGTCCCCGAACTCTGCCGACTAAAGATATTTAAGACTGACACTCACTATGATTAATTATGATGATGATGATGAAGATAACGATGCCAAGACTAATGAGAGTACTTTATTAAGAGCCTACATTTTTCCCCATTGCAAGGCAAAGCGGGTCTCTTCCCTCCACTTTTCGGGCCTGTCTGGGTCGTGTTTGTTGTGGAGTCCAGTCGGTTATTAATTTAGCCCAGAATTTGTTACCACATACAAAGACAAAAACGTATTATGTAGGTACATTACTAACTACCTTTATGAGTGTAGAATGTGTAGATTGTTTACTTATAGATAATAATTATATGGTTATAGATAGTTGTGTTACAATATACTTACATTGAAATTAATAGACGTATAAAAATAGTTACCTTTAAGTCCAAACTTAGAAGTGCAATACGGTATCATATCAGAACAAGGCATCAGACCAGCGCTGGAGTTGATGGCTATTATGTGGCCGTATCTCCTCTCGATCATGCTCGGCAAAAATGCTTGTATTATCTGAAATTTTGTTGTTAATCAGACGTGGAAATATACCAGTTTTTTTTCATTATGTGTTACCCAGCTATTCAATATTATCTATATTTTACCACAAGCAGAATGCAGCAGCAAAATTTCCCTGATGAAAAGAAGGAAGGCAAAATAAACTGAATCAAAAAAGCTACTGTATCAGCTTCCACTTTGCTAAATGGCGTCAAGACATGGTGGAAAAATAACCAGCAGACAATATTATGCGAATGATTGAGAAAACTTACCCAAAAATGCGCCAGCAAGTTAACTTCGATATGTTTCGTAATTAACTCTGGCCGGAGATGGCTAATAGGCGCGCAAGTCAGCACTCCAGCGTTGCTGATCACCATGGAGACTTCGCACAACTGTCTTCTCATACGAGTAGCCAGCGCAGCAACTTGCTCCTGCACTGTTACGTCTATCGTGAAGCCGAAGCTCTGGAAATTTAAATTACTTAAGCTTATGGCAGAGAAAGAAAGCTCTGCGCAAGCTCAAGTGGCAGTCGTATCATATCTGTCACAGAACCAATAACCGTTGTGGTCGACGTCTAGAGTTAGTACTATGAATCGGCAAACGTAGCATAGGACGATAGACTGACGATATACCTAAGGCATCTAGGTACCTGGCATTAGCTGGAAGCAAAAATCCGAAGATCGGACTAAAGTCTTGGGAGAGGCCTAAAATAAGCTGATTATGATGATGACAGAGAGAGAGAAAAAGAAGAAGGTTCACCCTGTAGAAGCAAGATTTCTGTAGAATCAGGGACAGAGCACAAACAGGGAAAATAAATATTGTGAAAAAAAATATATATTAAACAACAGCTAGCCGAAATCACATCTCGCCAAACCAGGATTAGCAATAAAGCTTGGCCAAAGATAGATTAGGCAAATAAGCGCAAAGATTCCACTCTTTATGGTGATACAAGCTACTCACGTCTCCGCCTTTCTTCCGTATCTCGGAAACTACAGAATTGTTTCGGTGTGTGTCCTTGTCCCAACAAATGACGGTAGCTCCAAGATCTGCCAGCTGAAGAGCTAGCTCCCGTCCAATCCCGTTGGCTGCTCCAGTTATCTGTAAAATTATTTTGTAACTTATGATCTCCATGGCCCAAAATCAAGCCACGAGAGGTGGAGAGTCAGGGAACCATCGAGATTGAGGAGCGCAACAACCTCCCAATCACGATACTTTTCCTGAGCCAAACAACAAACATCATGGGAGAGACCAAAACTCAGAGACTTGCTAGACCGGCCACCTGCTGAGAATAGGGGAGTATCGCAACAAGATACGCATTCTTGACGAATGCGTATCTTGTAGTTCCCATAGGACGCAGACCGGCAGGCTGGCCTAGATATAAGCCTGCACGAGCTCCAAGTCGTTGACTGGCGAGAGACAACGCAACCAAGACTGATGGCGTTCTGAGCCCAAGCAAGACCCATTTCAGAGTAAGAAAGTAAATTCAAGGAAGGTCATAAACATTTTGGGTGTCTCAAAAGTTTCAATTAGATCATGCCGTATGCTATGTACGGCTTTTAAAGGATCACAAAGCCTTTGATACATTATTTACCTAATGCAGACAGGGGTGGTGAGTGTTACACCTGTAAGCTATTTAAAGACGTAGGTAACGCAACGAAGGATGTGAAAAGAAGCTAACCAAAACAGTTTCTCCATGCAGACTCTTCATAACCGGTGGGATAAGCATCCTTGCTGCTGCCAACGCGCACGTCGAGAACAGCTTCACAATCAGCACCAGGATATCCACGGCCCAGAGCGGCACCGCTGCCAGCCTCCCGTCCCCCCACCACGGCAGTATCCATACTTCCTGGAGTATCCTAAATTTTCGCGCCGCACTAGCTATGAAACGCACGATTAGGTTCCTTCTATACATCAAGGTAAAAACTTAAAAATACGAACATGACATGAAGTTATTTTTGTGTTGACATATATTTTAATTGGCTATGGTGTGGAATGACAGCAAGGATGCAGCAAGGCGATTCGACCCTTTGAAACTTTCTCAAACAAGGAGTACCTACTACTATGTTTAATATGCTGATCTTAAACGCCCTTTTTTCACGTCGATATTGTAGGCTCGATAACGACCTTTTTATAGCTTTACATTGGAGCTTTACCTACTATTCGACAGTGACATGTAATAATGTTCCTTGAATGACATGCTTTAGTTCCAATAGTTCGACCATAGAGAAATATATTATACACCGGGAATCGACTTTAATGATAGTTATTCAACGACAGCCGCGAAAAACAAATTAACTTATTCACAAAAGTTTGAACACCTTTTGAACATAAAAACCATGGCAAAGCCGTTGCAAAAAGAGCGCGATAACCGCTCGGCAGAAAAAAAGGATCTGACCTTCCATGCCTATAATATTACACCGGAGAGCGCTCATACTTCCATCTTACTTCTCGAGTCCCTAGAGCCTGAGATATTATGCCAGGTATCTTGCAAAGAACTACATGAAAACTAGGTAGCTTAGCATCCAGACTTACGAGTAAAACGAGAGTTTGTGAAAACATCGTGAGGAAACCTGCATACGTACGGAGAAGGAATTCAATGGCGTATGTGAATCCACCAACCCGCAACTGGCCAAGCGTGGTGGATATGGCCCATTCACCCTTTCAGGGGTAGGCTAAAAGTCCAGCAGTAGACTTAAAAGCCTGATTATGATGACTTCATTGGTGTCCTTAAAAGTTTTTTAGTGTGCGTGAAAAATGAGTAAGTGAGCCGTACTTACAGTATTTGCGTTAAGCGGTTTAGTGAAAACAAATTATGAAAATTTTAGACATTTGAACACGAACGAAAATTCTAATAGCCCATATCTCCCTTGTTTGTTTGATCTGAGGTTCCTCTTAGTATTTTCATCATTTGGGCGGGAAATGTGCCACGACTGCATCCCGAGTCCCGACCGTCACACACTGGATCGCTGACGGACGCAGCCGAGATAGGCATAAGAAGCTCTGGCTAGGGTCTCTTGACTTATTCCGTGAGGTTTGACAGAAGGAGGTGGAGGAAAATGGTGGAGACCTTAGTCCAGCAGTAGGATGGTATCAATAAAAAAAGTGAAATTGCGCAACCGTCATCCAATCAACACACTTCAATTTATTTCCGCAGACTCTCCGAGCTATTACGAAGTTCTCGGCGCAAGACATGCAGAACCGCCACGTTTTGTTCAACTTAGACGCTATACGCTTTATCCTGCCTCACGTAGATCATCCAGAGATGAACATTAAGAGGTTTGCTTTGAAAGCATTAGCACAGCTGTGCCAGTTACCGAAAGGACCTGAGCAAGTGCTGGTGAATAGTCAGAATCTAAGAAGGATTGCCTTTATGTTGCCTAAGGTACTTCATTTTTTTTGGAACTTATAGCATAGATTGGTCAGCTCAAGATCGCAAAAATTTAAAAGGTCGAGACGAAAAGTCCCGGGGAGCAGGTATTTGCTTAGCTGAGGAACTCCACAGGCTAACAATAGCAACAACCTATGGATATTCCTAATTTTGCCAACTACGCTAACAGCGGTAATGAGCACTATTCAGAACCAACACGGCACGAAGAAAATGTATTTGTGCCGTTTTGGTTCTCGTTAGCGATGTTGGTGCGTTGGCGTGATCCGGAACGCGCCATTAAATACTCATTCATTTTTGTGTATGATTTACTAGCTGTGCCTGCATGCGGTTTCACCCGCTATCCTTTATGAATCCTTAATTTCCGAGATAAAAAGTAGCCAATATCCAGGATAAGGCCAATACTAAATTTCATCCAAATCTATCTCAATCTATATGCAACGATAAAAAATAAGTACTCTATATTATGTAATTCAGCCGTTACGGAAGTGAATGCACACACATTCGCGTTTAAACATTCGTGTGATTTCTTCTAGATTGAAGATATCTTCGTGCTAGAATTTACCTCGTTATGTCTGGCGGAGCTTACCAAAGAGCCCGTGGGCTGTGAGCAGCTCGTATCCGCCAACATACTGAGCAGCTTATTCAATAGAATGAAGAACTGCCTTGATCCTGACGTTCAGAAAAATTGCCTTCAGGTGAACTGGGGCCTTACGGCCAACTGCTTACGCGGTATCAAATTAACGTTAAAACCGCGCGGTTCGGAAAATCACGCAAACGTGAACCTTCACGCGCCCAGATACGGTTTGCGGTCGCGCAACATTTTTTCATGACCCAAAACTGGATTGCTTCAAACAGCTAGTCGTAAGGCCCCTGAACTAGTTTCTACTAAAAGTTGTACGTACTTAGATAGTTTCTACATTGTATTAACGAATATCAGAGATTCTATAGCAAACTTGCGTAAAATCATCGCTGTGAAAGCTTATGGGTACGTTAGTCAATAAAGTCGAGAGGTAACGCACGACCTCATATCAGAGAAACGAGGGAGATATGCTAAGTAATGTGGCGTGGTGGGTGCGAACGTATCAGGCCTAAATCAGGTCAATGCCTTTAGTTGAAATCTCCCTGCAGACAACCTTGCCGTCCTTTTTTGCATGTGGACTATAGTAGGTGTGGTTACATTAGTGGCACTGCAAGTTTCTTAGTGTGCGGGTAAAATGCGTAGGTAAGTGTGCGGTTTAGCGGTTTTTTACACAAAACAGATAACAATCAATTAATTCCTTAAATAAATAATTTTAAAAACCTGAACTGGATTGTCACCCAAAACAAGTGTATACAAAAAAATTTGACAAACGTGATGAAAGTACTCATCCGCATAGCAATGAGCTTGCTGATGGGCACCTCCAAGATGGCAAAACATTTAATAAAAACTAAAACAAAATAACAAAAATAACTAAACATGAGATGGACTATTCAGACGCAACACAGCTGATGCGTCTGAAGGATCCAGTTTAAGACTAAGATGGAGGATATAATTTATGGTTCTTATGTAACTACTAAACTTAGGATCAAATATATTTAAATCAGAATTCGTTATTACCAAATCATTTTATTGGCATGCCATTCTTACAATTCGGTTAAAAAAGGATGATAGCCCGTTGGTCCAGTTGGTAGGGAACCTGCCTTCTGAGCTTGAGGGCGTGGGTTCGATTCCCACCTAGGACAAACATTTATGTGATGAACATTTGTGTTTGTTCTATATCTGGTTGTTAATATCTATTCAAGTATGTATTTATAACTATATATGTATGTATATCAGTCTCTGGCAGCAATTACACAAGCTTTGCTTAGTTTGGGGTCAGATGACCGTGTGTGCAAAAATGTATAGACTTGGTATATGGTATAATGAAAAAGTGGTTGAAACAAGGAGACATATGAACACAAATGATAAATATTGTACTAAAGCACACTTTGGTAGCTTTGTCTATCCGAGCTCGTGACATGCTTGCGTTTGTCTACATCATGCCTTTGCTGATTATCTGCTCAGCAAATTGATGGTGGACTCTAGGGACATACTTTTCAGACGCTAAGCAACCTGCTCGACGACCCACCATCCGCATCAGAAGTCACTAAAAACCAGCAGTTTAGCTGGCCTTCGCTCCTTGCGCTGATGCAAAGCAAATATCTGGCCATCCAGCATGCGGCGCTTCGGACCGTGGACCAGCTCATCTGCAGATATAAGGACATTATCGTGCAGAAGACGTTTAGAGCCTCCACTGGCGTGTTGGATCTGTGTGATATTTTGGAGGTAAGCTTCCACTTAGAGCTGTTGCATTTTTGTTTTGTTTTGTCCCACTCCTTGGTAAAGGTCTCGGGCTATCTCCTTCCAGACAGTGCGCGATCAACCGCCAGATTTGACCACTGTATTTGGAAGGCGTCGAGGTCATCGCGCCAGCGTTTTCTCGGCCTGCTATGGCTCTTTCGTCCGTTTTCAGGCGCCCCTCTGTGATCCTCTGGGCCTATCTATCAGAGACATCAGAGTGCATTCTGGCCACGTGTCCCGCCCAACCCCACTTTAATTTGGTAGCTTTGATGCCAACATTAGCGATTTTAGTAATTGAATCCAATTTATTGTAGAGAATTAAAACCAGCTTGCCACGTTATTAAAGTTACCTAATTCTTTCATGATATCTCTCCTTCCATGATCTTGTTGGTCAAGGATCTAGATTTTATTGACCGATTAATGATGGAAATAAAAAAAAACAACAGACTACAATGTATGTAAGTGAAGTAGATATGGAATATCAATGATACTTTTTTCATTGTATAGGCTATATCTAGAGGGTCCACCGCTATGGGTTGAAAATTACTGGATAAATCCCGTTTATTGAACTTTCCGTGAGAACTTTCCGTTTTTTTGTTGAAATATATGTATATTAATTTATAGTTATGTTCTTTGACTTCTTTGTTATAACCTGAATATCTGTTATCTGTTTCCCGCCGCACTTATTATTATTACCTCCAAAACTTTTTAAAGGTATTAACTTTCTGTTCTTTTGGTGAGAAGATAAGGTATAAAGTTTACTTGGCACTATAATGAATACCGTGCCGTATGGCTATAAAAATATATTAAGAGTGCGTATAAAGCGAGGAAAATTTCTGATTTCACCCGCGCGTCTCGCATCACCCGCATTAGTGTGAAACACAACCACGGCAGCGCGGCAGTCGCGCGCAGCTCCAGTACACATAACTCGCGTAGTCGAACTCGTCATGCGGCAAGGAGTAATAAACACAGGATAAGCATAATGTTGGCGTTTTGGCGATTAGCTGGGTTCGGTCGCGGCGCGCAAAACCGTAAATGTTTATTTCAATTTTCAAAATTGTGTTTGTTGTATATTTTTAAACTTAATTTTTAAGTTTTCTACAATATCAATATAAAATTAATAAATTATATAAATTAAATTGAAATTGCCTAAATTAATTTTCAAATTAAAATTTTACGCTTGAGACAGAGAGTCAGAGATCGTTAAACATTAAATCAAACTAAACTAAACTAATGCTATGCTATGCTATGCTACGCTACGCTATGCTATACTATACTAAACGAAACACGCGAAACGAAATACCCGAAAGCCCGTTGGTCCAGTTGGTAGTGAACCTACCTTCTGAGCTTCGGGCGTGGGTTCGATTCCCACCTAGGACAAAATTAATGTGATGAACATTTTGTGTTTGTTCTACGAGTATACCTGGTTGTTAATATCTATTTAAGTATGATTTATTTAATTTAATTTAATGTAATTTAATGCAATGCAATTCAATTCCATTCCATTCAATTCAATTTACTAAAAAATATCATCATCATCCTTCACAGAACCTTCCTCATTATTTGAAGTCGGCCTAATATACCTACTGTTTGACCTACCAGTACCTACCCGAGCCAACCCGGCCGGTCTAACAGTAGGTATTACTACTTACCTTTTTATCCGACTTCAAATAAGGAGGAAGGTTCTCAATGCGACTTGTATAATCTTAGTGTCTCTGTCTACTTGGTCCACAGTGTTGCACCGCAGTGTTGTAAAGCAGTGTTGCACCGCAGTGTTGCAACGCAGTGTTGCAACGCAGTGTTGCAACGCAGTGTGGCAACGCAGTGTTGCATCGCACTGTTGCGCCGCAGTGTTGCAACGCACTGTTGCACCGCAGTGTTGCAACGCAGTGATTGATAATTTTATTGCATACCTACCTTGCCAAAAGATTCGCTTTTTTACCAGCTAAGGAAACATTAACTTTTTTCTGAGATTCGCCACTGTCAAGAAACATTTTACTGTTTAAAGGCAAAGTTTATTTTTATTGTTTCATTCAAGAGCAATGTTTATAACCTCAAATAAGCCACAAATGACAGCACCAGCGAAGGTGGCGCCATCTGAGATAAGTTTTGCCGTGGTTTGCCTGTAGCTTCTCATTACCCAAAATGTATGAAAAATACTGCGTTAGTTCCCTAATACTCACCCTGTGAAATCATTTACCACTGAATAAAACTCAAAATATGTAGTGATGGTCAAAATATTTTCGGATTTGAATTAAATAAAGAAATTTCGTTAGTGAAGCTACTTCTCAAAATCTCTGAAATATTGGTGCCGTCGTTTGGCTTTAGACCTCAGCAGCCATAAATCGATGCCACAGACTTAAAATATTCAAGGATGGCTGAAATATTTTCTGATTTAACGTCTTCACTGAAATATTGAAGATGTCTTCTAGTATTAGAACTGAACAATCTATAATCACCGTTACTGATTTAAAATATGCAAGGATGGCAGAAATATTTTACGATACAAGTCATGATTCTCTGAAATATAAGAAACATTTTACTGTTTAAAGGCAAAGTTTATTTAAATTGTTTCATTCAAGAGCAATGTTTATAACCTCAAATAAGCCACAAATGACAGCACCAGCGAAGGTGGCGCCATCTGAGATAAGTTTTGCCGTGGTTTGCCTGTGGCTTCTCATTACCCAAAATGTATGAAAAATACTGCGTTAGTTCCCTAATACTCACCCTGTGAAATCATTTACCACTGAATAAAACTCAAAATATGTAGTGATGGTCAAAATATTTTCGGATTTGAATTAAATAAAGAAATTTCGTTAGTGAAGCTACTTCTCAAAATCTCTGAAATATTGGTGCCGTCGTTTGGCTTTAGACCTCAGCAGCCATAAATCGATGCCACAGACTTAAAATATTCAAGGATGGCTGAAATATTTTCTGATTTAACGTCTTCACTGAAATATTGAAGATGTCTTCTAGTATTAGAACTGAACAATCTATAATCACCGTTACTGATTTAAAATATGCAAGGATGGCAGAAATATTTTACGATACAAGTCAAGATTCTCTGAAATATAAATGCTCTCATCTAGTGTTGGACGCAAATCACGCAAAACCTCACCTAATCCTCAAAAAAAAACTCACCTATGTTTCCAACCAATTAGTTCAAAATATTCAAAAATAGCTATTTATTTTTTGATATAACTTCACTTTGCTGAAATACTGGTGGTGCCACCTAGCGTTTGATCTGAGAAACTCGTATTTTATGCTTCTGATTCAAAATATTTAAAGATGGTACCGCACTGTTGTACCGCACTGTTGTACCACACTGTTGCACCGCACTGTTGCACCGCACTGTTGCACCGCAGTGTTGCAACGCAGTGTTGCACCGCATTGTTGCACCGCAGTGGTGGACTGCAATTCAACCAGTATAAAAAAATACTGGTCGAATTGAAGGTACTCTAAGGTAAATGAGAACCTTCCTCCTTATTTGAAGTCGGATAAAAAGGTAAGTAGTATTTGACTTTGACTAAGGTAAGTAGTCCCGCTAGTGTATTGTGCATTTCCCCTTACCAGCACATACCCGAGCCAACCCAACTGGTCAAACAGTAGGTACTTATGTTTTTAACCGACTTCAAAGAAGGAGGAAGGTCCTCAATTCGACTAGTATTTTTTTATACCGGTTGAATTGAGAACCTTGCCCCTGTTTTGAAGTCGGTTAAAAACATAAGTACCTATTGTTTGACTTTCCACATTTAAATATTTTTTTATTAGAAGATGTTTTTTTGCTTCCATTATTACCAAGCTATTTTTTGTCTGTTAAAATTGAGAACCTTCCTCCTTTTGCAGAAAGCCGCTTCTCGTAAAAACGTGAGAAAATGTGGATGGAACTCTCAAGTCAAATTAACCATCACATTAATTTAAATGATTTTTAATTTAAATTTTATAAAATTATAATGAATCTAAATTATTTTATAATGTCATTTAATTTTTAGTTTTATCTTTCTGACTCTCTCTCTCTGCTTCTCTCCGTCTCTCTCTCTCTCTCTCTCTCTCTCTCTCTCTGTCTGTTTGTCTGTCACAAAGAAACACTCCGACTCTAATAGTTATATTACTGAGCATACATAATAATGGATTCGTTAGGGCCTAGTCGTATCCATTTTATTTGTATCTATGTTATTTTTTCGTAGTAGCTTTACCTAGTCTGTGCTCTAAGGTCGTTGTCACCACTTGGTAGCCGCATCAAGTGGTCGCGTTCGAGCCATTGATTTTTTATATTATCCTTTGTTTGAAAATACAGTAGGTGTTGATATAATCGCACTCGGAAGATAAAACCAAGGCGAAAAGCAAGCGCGTGCGTCCTTCCCCGTTGAGGCACAGTGCGGTACTGAGGTTAAACGGAGCATGTTTCGCTATTTAGATGCAAAGCGCAACAGAATAAGACTGAATATCGGACTTGCCGTTTGACCGAATAGTTGCTTAGAACTAAAGGACGTAAGTCTCAAATCGAATATAATTTATTATGAGAGTACTAATTAATCTAGGTAAATTTTGTCTTAACACTGGAAAACAAACTATATTTTCCTTCGGTGAGTATTTATTTTAGATATGTAACTGAAGTACTTTCCAAGTAAAATCAAAAAAATTAGCAAAAAGGCACCATTTTCAAAACATTAAAGTATCGAGTAAATATCTTGCTATTATGTTTCTGTCTTAATGGCGGAAAGAAAATGAATTGAAAATTCACATATATCAATTATTACGGTGATCGGATATTTGGTTTAGTTAGAATATCATGGCAAATTAGCATAAAATTTCGGTTGCCCCCTCTTAATGCTATGAGCATATTGGGCATGGGCACATGCTCCAACGTAGACCGCATCATCGCTTAACATCAGGCGTGATGATGGGCAAAAGCAAGCCCATTCGTAATGTAAAAAAAAAAAAAAACTTATAAACAAACAATAGCAGCCGTACTTAATTTCAGTCTTACGAATTCCGCGACGTCCACACCGAAGTTCTAGGCGTCCTCCGCAACTATGTGGAGACGGAAGAGAACGCGTCCCACCTGTACCAGTCGGGGTGCATCCTACGGCTCCTAGCTTACTTGGAGATGGCTCTACCAGCCATGAAGCCGCACTGCCTGGCCGTGCTCACCAAGATGTCTTTCACGTCTAATGGAAGAGACGTACGTTGAGTAAATATTTATTTAAAACTTCATTACCCGCTTCGCAGGTTCCTTCCCGTTTATACACTAGACACAGGCCTTCTCTCTGAGAGAGAGAGAGAGAGAGAGAGTATATATTTGCCCTAATCCACCGTGCTGGCCCAGTGCATGTTGGCGAATGTCATATGTAGGTATTTGAACATTTGAGGTTCTTGGACAAACCTACCGGTTTTCTCACCATGTTTTCCTTCACCGTTTTTGAGCCATGGTGTGGAATCTGCACCTAATTTATTTAGTTCTAGATAAGTCATTGCGGTGCAGAGCCCCAGGATCTAACCCCAAGTCTGATTGAAAAGCGCTTATAAATGCTCGACCACCATCGCTCCAACTGAAAATTAGTAAACTTGATAAGAAATAGTATATCTTGACAACTTCGCAACGCAGTGTGTACAGACCATGTTGGTTTAGCCAACATTATCCAATCATCACCATTATCAGCTTCATCATCATCATCATTTCAGCCATAGGACGTCTACTGCTGGACATAGGCCTCTCCCTATCGATCTCCAAAAGGGCCGGTTGTAAGTGGCCTGCATCCAGCGTATCCCTGTGGTCTCTTATAGGTCGTCAGTCCATCTTGTGGGTGGACGTCCTACTCTGCGCTTACCGGTCCGTGGCCTCCGTTCCACTACTAGTAAAAGGCCTCCTCCCCCTAGTGTCATTGATGCATATCTCGGGCCAATACTTATCAACACATAACCCGCGATGATTCTGATTTCGTCGACTATCGAGTTGATTGTCCACCGATGGAACACTTGTTAACTATCGGTGACCACTCCGTTAGGGCTCTACTCCACCTGCGATCACCACGCCTAGCCACGTGTCCAGATGATCCAGTGTCGTCGGTCAAAGAAATGCAACAAAAAAAATTGCACCTATCTAAATTGAATTCTCCTTTCTCAGGCTCTGTTCGAAACCGGCACAGACCTGGTGTTCTGTCACCAGCTACTGAGTTCAAACGTGGAGCTACTCGCAGACGCGGCGATGGGCGTAGCCAACATGACGAAACTGCTGCCATCTGCCGTGCGCATGTCGGATACCAACATTATTGAGGCGCTTTGCGGTAAATGGACAAAAAAGTTTTTTTCCACCTCATGGTATGGCAAGGAAAACAAGTGGAAGGCACCACCTGATGATAAATTTGGTTTCCCGAAGGACTGACAAATGTCAAAGAAGCTGAACACTAAACTAGAGACCGCATTCAAGTAAACGTAGAGAAGGACGCCCTGTGTTCGCAGGTAAAGTGATGACCTGCGTAAAGCGGCGGGTAGACACTGGATGAAAAGAGTAAAGTCATATTGGCGTACCTACCTAGGAATGGCTTAAGTCCAGCAGTGGACAAATATAGGCTCATCATGATGATGACTAATTTGGTAGAGTTTTGTATATCATCATCAGCCAGAAGACATCCCGGCTGAACATCTTACTCTACCTTAGAACGCTACACTGAACGACAGCCTGCCATCTGCATCCACTGGATGCCCGCGACTCTCACGATGTCGTCTGTCCATCTAGTGGGAGGCCTACCTACGCTGCGTCTTCCGGTTCGTGGTCTCCACTCAAGAACCTTTCTTCTTCGGATCGGTTCTTCAAGTGATGTGGCCTACCCATTGCCACTTCAACTTGCAAATGAGCAGCTATGTCTGTGATTCTTTGGCCGGTTATGACTGGACTCTATGAGTTTTTCTAAAAGGCCAGCAGTCTTATTTTTTATTTTTTTGGAATAAGTTCTTCTGTTTAGATAAGTTTTGCATACAATGATATAAATAAAGGCAATACAGATAAACCTTCATCAAATTATCATTATTATAGACATTATTTATTTATATATAATAGTTGATAATAGACACTTCTTCTAGCGATCCTTGGCGACGATGCTGCATCCTGGTTCTACATAAGAATGAACTCTCTCCGAGCGCTCGCCGAGCTTTGCCGAATCATCCCGAAGGCGGCATTCAGTCTCGTTGAACCGAAGACGTTCGTTTCGCTTCGGAATATCAACAAAAAGTGTGGGTAGATTTACAATTTTACATGATTTCAATCGCAACAAGGAAATTACTACCGTGCGGTGCGACCAACTCTCCCAGACTAGGAGAGTTGATCGTACTGTACGTACGTACTATTACTAGGAGTCCTATACTCTGTCCGTTATGTTAATCGCTTTTTGACAGCTCATACAAAGTTGACTACATAATTTTGTAAAACGTCTAGCAAATTATATCTCATACATATACTCTAGCATTATCTCAACTTGAGAGCATCTTGGCTTTCAAGTATACAAGATTGTGCAAGGCAACGTGTTAGCTAAAAAAATGTAATTTGCTTTGTTGTGTTCCCGCGCGTGTATATAGATTTTCGGCAGCGAAAAGTTAGCAGAGCAGTTTTTGTTAGTAACACGAAGTGAAGCTAATAATAGTCATGTCACAAGTATAAATGAAAAAAAAATAATTAAAACCCCCTATAAAAGAACTGATAACCCATTGGCGGATCCGGGGGGTGGCATGGCCCCCCCAAAACACCTAGCAATTCCATACATTCGACTCAATTTTTCGATTTGATTCCTTCGAACCTTGTCAGATGCCCCTCCCCCCAAAATGAAATCCTGGATCCGCCCCTGTGATAACCTTCAAACGGCTGAATAGATTTTCCTAAATCATAGCTGAGAACACTCTCAATGAAGTCACCTTTCAAACAAACAAATAGTCAAATCAAAATCGGTTATTTTTACTACAGAAAAGAGAAGTAAATAGAACGGAAATGACAAGGAAAATCTGTCGTCAGGCATTATGACAGAACCTTTATTGAACATTCTTATTTATGACAACGCGTCGAACTCCGCATCCAAAGAACTTTTACCTTACCTTTTTGGGTTAGGTCTCAAAGCTCTTTGTCCACATCACAGTTGCTAACTGATTTCGAATGACTGACGTTTCGTTTATATGGGTGCAACTGGCTACAACAAATTTCTTACAAAAATGCCTTGACAGCCGTTTTTTTTTTCTGTGATTTATACGATGCCACAGACTTTTTATCGAAAAGCGTGTCGGTAATAAAATGTGTATGTTCAGTCAAGGACACGCCGATCGAGGCGCAGCGTCTGGCCGTGCAGTGCTACATCAACCTCCAGAACTACCACGTGAGCACGCGCGCCATGCTCACCGGAGAGTTCATGCAGGAACTCATCAACATACTGCAGGTACGAGACAACACGTCACTAGTTTATACGGTAGAACTACCACGTGTGCACGCGCGCCATGCTCACCGGGGAGTTCATGCAGGAACTAATCAACATACTGCAGGTACGAGACAACACGTCACTAGTTTATACGGTAGAACTACTACGTGAGCACGCGCGCCATGCTCACCGGGGAGTTCATGCAGGAACTCATCAACATACTGCAGGTACGAGACAACACGTTACTAGTTTATACAGTAGAACTACCACGTGAGCACGCGCGCCATGCTCACCGGGGAGTTCATGCAGGAACTGATCAACATACTGCAGGTACGAGACAACACGTCACTAGTTTATACGGTAGAACTGCCACGTGAGCATGCGCGGGCCGAGGATCGAACCGGGTGCCGTCAGATTGTAAAGCGCTTTGTTCCATCTTGGATCACAAAATACCTACCTACATAGTAAAATTAAATTTGGATTTTTGTTTCAGCGTATCGATATAAATCTGAAGATAATGACGTGCACAGTTCTCACGGGACTGATGGGCGAAGAAATTGCGAAAGATCTCTTCACGTCGCGGAAAGGAGAAGAGGTAGGTTTGCTCGGAGATTTATAGAACATCTATCTAATTATTCCAAGCATGCAGATCTTGTCTCGAAGACGTTCCATATCGTTCGTATGTTCCATATCGTTGACATGCGGATGTCAGATTTATACCGAATGTACTATTTATGACTGTACAGTGCCACCAGCTTGGCTGTTCAGGTGGGCAAAATTGGAACTACAGTTTTTTTCTTGGTGAATTTCTTAGTTGGCAATACTTTGTTCTCCACTAGCGACGCTGTCAACAGTAACTGAACAGCTAAGATCGGACTGTACAGTGGGTGGTTTCCGCTACTAAGCAGTTGGGCCACCGAGTGAATCGATGTCTTGTCATCTCCATGATAATCCGATGTCATCTTGATGTCACGTCAACGTTATCTCAGTATTAACTTGATGATATTTATGACCTCACTTTCACCCGCCCCCTTCTCTTGGTCGTCCATTTGATCATCTCGTTTGCAGTTGTGTGTCGCTCAATATTGAAGTGTGCGTTTGTAGAACTAGTAAGAATATGTCAGTGTGTGCAATACGTGTTTACCTCACTCCCTTTAGTTTTTGGCAGACTTTTTTCGCTCGAGTTTAAGGGAAATCCAAACTATATAATATGATCAAAGATTATCAGACAAGTTATAGTGGTTAAACGCAGTTCTACACTCTTCGATGCCATGCCTATAATTATCTTTTATTCCATGACTATATGTCATTTTGATGTCTTAAAATTTGGTATTTTGACTCGACGACGCGTTCATTTGACGAACCAAATGGTCAGGTGAAAATGGTTCAATACACAAAACGGTCAAAGTGTGCATCAGATTTTTTGAGGAGTCTAGCTTATCTAGTTGGTTGTATCCAGTCTGTGATGGCGAACCTGAACATCGAGCACATCGGGCTCCGCACGGCGCTGTGCACGCTGATCGCGACGAGCGTCACCGACGACGGAGCCAACGTCTACCTCGAGCTGGACACCATACACTAGTCAGTCCTATCACCTCGTTACAACTCACAGAACATTATACCTACTCGGAACGCCGGCCCGAGAAAACATTGGTAACATGTATAAAGGTACGCAGGTACCCAGTCCACGCAGTACCATAGAAATCAATACAAGGGGCCGTCCATTAATCACGTGATGTTTTTTTTTTGCATTTTTTATTCTTGAATCATAGCTCATCGTACACTCATACACTCGATCAAGTCTTCAATCGATCAAAGATCTTTAAAACTAACAAACAAAAAAGCTAAATCAAATTCGCTGAAAAAGTGTTGCGCACCACTTATTGTTCACATTTCTTTTATTGCACAATACCACTACCCTAATTATATAAAAAAATAACGGAACTCTCGGTGGTGGACCGTCTGTGATTTTTGAATCGTCAATTTTGCTCGACTATTGAAAAGGTTGGGCAGCCTTGATCTAAAGTAGGGATTCCCGAAGTGGTCGAAAATATCGAAATCTATTACCCAGTCGACATAACCGAGAAAAGGTTTTGTGGGTCAATGAGGTCTCAAAATGGACCCCTATATTTTGTTAAATTTTAATGAGAAAAAGATGTGAAGTTTACTCACTTAACCAACCGCAAAGTTTTTAAATTGGTAAGTATTTTGTATCAATAGGAAAAACTAGAGATAGTATTTTTAAAGTAATTTGGAGATGGGGTCTGACGTACCAGTTCATTTTGGAAAAGGGGTCTCTTGCCCAAAATAGTTTGGGAATCCCTGATCTAAAGTAACTTAAAAGTAAGATGTTAATCTCAGTAATTAACCAACAGCATGGTACAAAACATACAAGCTCGGTACGCGGTAGGCGCGTGGGAGGTAGCTCTCGAGGCGATATTCAGGCATCACCCGTCCGCCAAGTTCGCCTACACCGGCCGGTTGGACATCAACGACTACACTTCGGTAAGGCTATCACGATACCCATCAGGCATACCTATCAGCAGTGCAAGTACCGTTCTTTTATCAATCGTCAAATTACACAGTTAGACAGTTGAGGTCGTCAAATTCGATAAAATGTCATTTGTTCTGTACTCACTATGATCGATTCTATGGCATTCTATCGAATTTGACGATCGATAAAGAACGGTACTTGTGGCCCAGGTGGGTTACCATAATCTCAAAAACATTCTTAAGGTATGATACATTCTCTTTAGGTTTATATGAGATTACATTCCGTGGCTGCGGCTGCTTTGCTGCCGCGGCATTGCCGCGTCCATCCATCAACGAAAACAAAATTAAAATTAGTTCAAAAATTTATAAGTTATAAGTATTTTAATTTCATGCTAGACAGAGAGCGCACTATACTGAGTTATGACGTCACGCCTCAGGCGCGCCATACAAATGCTATACTAACACACGCTTTGCGAGACAGGGACAGAGTATCCCCTCCCTATCCCTACCTAAAACTTTAAAGGGCTTGTATCTCAGGGATTTATCAGCCAATTTAATAAATTTTTTCAGTATGTGTAATGTATTTAGTTATATTAATCGCTAAGTAGGTAATGTTATTTGTAATAGGCAAATTAAAGACACATGCCTATTATGTAACAGGAAGGGTTCTACGTGCAGCAGCGACTCCGCGACCGGTTCTGGTCGATGGCCGAGCTGGTGGTGGCGCTCCCTCCCTTCCAGCAGCCCACCTACGTGGCGCTGTTCCGCGCCTCGCCCTTCCTCCCCGGCTCGGGACTCGACATCAGATCACCCTGTTAGCTATCGCATTTTAGTTATAGAGACGTAATTCTCGTTAAAGTAGCACTGATTTTTTTTCTTCAAACGCACTCGGTTTCTTCTAGGCAAGCGTGCTCCATCGTAGAATTGGCGGTCAAAGCTTCTTAAATTTTTTCTGTTCTCTATCTCACTGTCTGTCTGTCTGTATAACCGCTAACTCATCCTAAGCCACGCAAACTGATTTTGATGCGGTTTTCACCAACAGTTGGAAAAAAATTCGTAACTAGCGACCCACCACGGCTTAGCATGTAAATTACACCCGTGCGAAGCCGGGGCGGGTCGCTAAACAAAAATGAAAAATAAACTGAATGGAAAACCCCCTTATTTTTTGAAGTCGGTTAAAAATTACTGTTCGCACAGACACTCGGTCGGATTCGCTGGGTATATCGCCGTCGGGGCGGCTGCGGTTCCCGCCCGTGCCGGACGACGTCAACCTGCGAGAGTACGTGCTCAGGCTGAAGATTTGGTTCGGGGACCCGTTAGTAAACCTTTTGCCAAAAGGCTTTTGGTTTGTACTTAGGTACTATGAATGAGGTTTTACCAATAGAGACGTCATACTCAATAAAAAACCGGAAAAGTGTGGGTAGGACACCCTGAGAGTTCCGTACAAAATTAATAAACATGTACCTACCTATGTATAGATAGTACATCTATCCAGGGTAGCGAGTCTCGACGAAAAATGATTAAAAAGCTGTTTTAAACTATCACTGTTGTTCACTAAAGTTATATGATTATTATCGGGAGCTCATTCCACAACCTTACCACGGTAAATATCCCGTAAATAATCATACTCATTATTAAAAAGGTTGAAATATTGATGGACTAACTTAACTTTGTAGTTGGCAAACAGGTGCTCCCATACAAACCAACTACAAAATGTAAGTTTACAATAATAATAAAATAAACCGGCCAAGTGGGAGACGGGCTCGCGCACTAAGCGTTCCATACCACCACAAAATACAATAAGGTTGTTCAAGTAACCGAATTACCAGTTATTATAACGCCTTACTAAATTGTCGGTCTAATTGCTACACAGTTTGCTACAAGCGATCGAGTATAACACAATTATAACTTGGTAATGTACAGATATTTGTCACCGACTCACACTTGGCCATAATTTATTATTTGTTTTATACTTTAGAGTGTGTACCACAATCATGCCAAGTTTGACGCTTGTACGTATTATCGTTTTTACATAGAGCTAATGCAAAAATACGTAAAAAAAACTACGTTTGTTGTATGGGGACCCTTTCGTTGACACGGAGTCACTACATAACTACGAGTATGTATAAAGTTATATGATTATTTACGGGATATTTACCGTGGTAAGGTTGTGGAATGAGCTCCCGATATTTCGGCGCAGTTACATGCACCATGTTCACGAGCAATAGGTACTTCTATTCCTAGTCATACCTATATAAAATCTGCGATCTACGTAAAATTACAAACATACATACTCGTAAAACACTGTTTTAAACTATCACGGTTGTTTACTAAAGTTACATGATTATTTACGGGATATTTACCGTGGTAAGGTTGTGGAATGAGCTCCCGATATTTCGGCGCAGTTACATGCACCATGTTCACGAGCAATATCGGGAGCTCATTCCACAACCTTACCACGGTAAATATCCCGTAAATAATCATGTAACTTTAGTAAACAACCGTGATAGTTTAAAACAGTGTTTTACGAGTATGTATGTTTGTAATTTTACGTAGATCGCAGATTTTATATAGGTATGACTAGGAATAGAAGTACCTAGTTACATTCTCTGAGCCTAATTTAATTAATTTTAATCAGCGTTTTATTTTCATTCCACAGATCGAAGTCTACTCACTATTTTGAAATAGAAGATGCGCACTATGAAGTCAGGTATGCAACCAAGTGTATCTAAATCTAAGCTAGCCTAGCGACACTCACTTCACCCCGCGAGGCCATAAAACCCTACGCCCATTACACAGTAGTATAGCGGGGGTGCAATCAAACGTCCTTTCCACTATAAAAACACAGTTTAATGAACTCAACAACTGAAGAATGAAAAAATATCTGAATAAGGATTGTAATAAACAAAATGTAAAACAAGAGTGAAACGTGGCGGGTCTGTCGTCGACGCACGAGCAGCGTGCGGTCGCGGGCTTGTACTAATTGTCGGCGGCACGGTGTCGCGGGAGACGGGGAGCGGGGGAGGTGGCAACCAGCCCCGCGCGTTCTGCTATAGTAGATATAATTATAAGCTAAAGCAGACTTTAAACAAAGCCCCTTGCCCGTGCTCTTGTAGAACTGTGTTCGATTACTTGCATGGGCGTGCGTTAGAAAACAAGTGTGTGCTGGGGCCTTACGGACAACTGCTATTGCGGCACCAAACTAACGTTAAATCCGCTCAGTTGGTAAATCACGCGAACGTGAATCTTAACGCGCCCAGCTACGGTTAGCGGTCGCGTGATCTTCCAACTGAGCGGATTTAACGTTAGTTTGGTGCCGCAATAGCAGTTGTCCGTAAGGCCCGTGTACGTATTTACTTCGTCCCCCGCAAGAAAGCGCAGACTTTTTTCCATAGTAGCTCGGGCTTATACACGACCCATTTATATCACGAAATAGGGAATAATTTGTAAAAAAAATATAGAATCACACTTGCCTGTGGTAAAACTTAGTAAATTTTACGGTCTGCTATCATTTTTGCACTAGAAAATGGCACAGTATGGCATTTTTATGGGTACAGCAGGGAAGTAGTGGAATCATAGTAGTCATGCAATCGATAACGGAGCTAGAGCTCAACTGGCGTAATGGTGCGAAGCTACGCATAAGTGTGGCAGCCGGTCGCGCCTACTTTTAATTTCCACACCCCAAATATTCCATGATTTATATATTAACAAAGGATTCGAGCTTCTTAGTACTTAAGTACTTATGTTTAGCACTAGCAGTGCAGTGCAATCATGGCCTGTTTCAATTGTCCCCGGTCTACCCTACTTCGTCTCCGTTGAATTCAGGTACCGTGACAAGTGCGAAGAGGTATCATCGTCACTGAAGCGCCGGGCGGCTCTGATGGCGGAGTTCGTAGCAGAGCAGATGAGCGGCCTCACGCAGGAACGGAACTGCTCCATGCCCAGCGTGGACCTGCACGTCCAGGACCTCATGGTGACCTCACACTGAACTACCTTGCAGGAATTACGTTTTTTGAGGGTTTCGTACCCAAAGGGAAAAAATGGGACCCTATTACTAAGCCTACGATGTCTGTCTCTGTCTGTCTGTCCGTCCGTCCGTCCGTCCGTCCGTCCGTCCGTCCGTCCGTCTGTCCTGGCTATTAACGGCTTTATCTTTCGAACCGTAATAGATAGCCAGTTGAAATTTTCACAGAATATGCTAATGTTACGGCGGATTACCTAAATAATAATAAAAATGACAAAAAGTAAAAACGAAAGTAGGACACAGAACAAACGTATTTTTAACATATTTTTGTATTAGCTGTAATGTAAAAAACGGTACTACTTAGGTACAAGCGTCAAATTTGGCATGATTATAGTACACAACCCAAAGTACAACAAAAAAAAAAAAAAAAAAAAGTGCCCAAGTGCGAGTTGGTGACAAATTTCTGTTCATTACCAAGTTATAACTTGTAATTTCATAATTGAAGTTTGTGGTGGTACGGAACCCTCAGTCCGCGAGCCCGACTCGCACTTTGCCAGTTTATTCTATCGGACTGCCCGAGTGGACACAAAAAATCAACACCGCTTTATGAATGATAGCCCGTTGGTCTAGTTGGTAGTGAACCTACCTTCTGAGCTTGGGGGTGTGGGTTCGATTCCCATCTAGGACAAACATTTATGCGATGAACATTTGTGTTTGTTCTATATCTGGGTGTTAATATCTATTTAAGTATGTATTTAAAGCTATATATGTATGTATATCAGTCTCTGGCAGCCATATCACAAGCTTTGCTTAGTTTGGGGTCAGATGACAGTGTGTGCAAAAATGTCCCGAATATTTATTTATTATTATTTATTTATTTAATGATATTCCGAAAACCCGTACGAAGTGCTTTGATTCCACTTTTATTGTGCGAACTGCTAGTCTGTGGAATGCGCTGCCTGAATGTCCCCGATGGTTATAATCTGGGTGTCTTCAAATCACGAGTGAATCGGTTTCTTCTAGGCAAGCGTGCTCCATCGTAGACCGCATTAGCGCTTAACATCAGGCGAGTTGCCGGTCAAATGCAAGCCTATTATGTAATAAAAAAATAAATAAGTGGATACCTATTCACGTAAATTAGTAGGTATATACAACATAAAACAATATTTTGAAGCCTCTTAGCACAATGATAGGTATAATTTAGGCACATTGTCAAGAATTTGGAACCGTAAAATCAAATTTTTAATCCAAAAATCCAAATTAAGTATGTGTGGCGCGTGCTGCGCGGCCAGCTGCACCACCCCGAGGTGCTGGAGGCGCTGCGGCTGTGCGTGCCTGATGAGGCGGTGTCCAGGCGACGTAGGTTCCCTACCTTCAGCGTACCCGCGTCTAGAACAAACCTGCTCAGGTTTGCCCCGGTATCGCGTGCTTTGATGTTGCTCAATCTGGTCTCAGAAGGTTCTGATATTTTTACTTGTGGCCTGGCATGGCAGAGTTCACAGAGGCTGCTCACAGAATATGTGAAAAGCATACTTTCAGGGACATCTATTGTTGATACAATAGATGTCACTGAAAGTAGGTATAAAGAGACAAAAAATAATTATATACAATACAAGTTTTGTACTTTCAAATTAAATATTTAAGTTGTTATAGCATCGCTTTAGTTTATCTGTAATGGTGTTATAAGTGTTTTTAATAATAAATAAATAAATAAATTTTCATCGAAGTGTGTTCTTTAAAAAATGGAGACATTGAATATGTAGGTGTGTTGTTGTCGTGTTTGAATAAATACCATCAAGTTCCTCTTTGTTATCAATTTTCCCTGCCCTCAGAATGAACTGGGTACTTGCGTTATCGGCCTGGGCTGGGTGAGATGCGGAGGCGCGTTAGAACGCGCCGTCCTCTACAAGACGCTCGCGGACCGCCTGGGCATACCGTGCTCGCTGCATCGCACGTGCAGCGCGCATGCCTGGGTTGAAGTCGCCGTGCCGGATCTGGACTCGGTGAGTATACTGGAGTATATTACTTACTATTCTTGGAGATGTGATATTGTTTCTGTCACCTTTGCACTTTTAATGCAGGGACGGATTTAATGTGACAGCACTGACAGCCCCCAGCGGTAAGCACCTCGCCGCCGGCCGGCGCCCGCGCACCCCTCTGGCTGGCACATTGAGTCACGGAGGCGGGGTGCGAGTTGTTTATCGTTATTGGTGACAAACTAATTTCGCCTCCAGCGATAACCCACTAACTGTTCTCCATATACGAGACTAGCAAATCACATGCGGGTTGGTCGGTGCTACAGCGCCTGCAGCGCGCATGCCGTGCTGGAGGCAGGTTACGCGTGCGCGCACACTGTATCTTGGCGCGTTGATGTTCACGTTCGCGTGATTTTCCGCAGTCACCTAACCTGAATCGCGTTTAAGAGCTCACGGTACTGCCCCTGGGGGCTGGTCATACCTAACCCAGAACCGGTAACCGTTGGGGCAGACAGGCATCATGTTTTCAGACTACCTAACCCAGAACCGGTAACCGTTGGGGCAGACAGGCATCATGTTTTCAGACTACCTAACTCAGAACCGGTAACCGTTGGGGCAGACAGGCATCATGTTTTCAGACTACCTAACCCAGAACCGGTAACCGTTGGGGCAGACAGGCATCATGTTTTCAGACTACCTAACTCAGAACCGGTAACCGTTGGGGCAGACAGGCATCATGTTTTCAGACTACCTAACCCAGAACCGGTAACCGTTGGGGCAGACAGGCATCATGTTTTCAGACTACCTAACCCAGAACCGGTAACCGTTGTGGCAGACAGGCATCATGTTTTCAGACCACGAATCGACGAGCGTAGCGTAGGACGTCGTGAGAGTCGATAGTAAGAGATATAGGTATTAGGTATGTAAGGCAACTGCCAGTTGCCAACTGGCTGTGGCTGGAAGCGAAAAGCCAAAGATTGGTGGAAAAGTGGCGTGCCTTAGAAGATACATGTTTAGCAGTAGACTAAAATAGGCTGATTATGATAATTTGATAATGGTGTCGATTCTATCATACTACTCACTATACTAAACCAATCAGACAGGACTAAAATTAACTGACTCTCTTTTCATTTTAATATGTCAGAGAAGGATGGCAGCAACTTTAGAGGTGTTGTACTCTAAACTAAACTTTAGAGTTTAGTTTAGAGTACATCAGAATCGATGCCAATATGATAAATCGTCTTCTCAACGTAAGACTATAGATTTTATTGGTGAATAAATTTTCTCTAGTTTTCTACATTTACCAAGTGTTGATCTGCTTGCAGTCGGAGGCGAAGGAAGAGAACTACCCCGCAGGCCTGCTGCGGTCCAACTACGTGGTCGACCTGACCATCTCCCCGGGCCGGCTGCTGGCGGTGGACAGCGTGGCCGCGGCGCGCATCTGCGGGCCGGCGTGCGCGGGCCGGTACACCGCCGGCACACTGCCGGACATCTGTCGCTGCGAGAGCGTGCACGACAAGGAAGAGTGATTATACTGACGAAGATAATCGAGAGTGGGTAATTTAACACTTATAGCGGCCCCCATGCCTAGATCCGCCAATGTACAAATATGAGTTTTATTATATATATTTATTTATGTCTATGTTAAAATATTGTCAAAATCACATTTTAGTTGTATTCTATACCTAAATTAATTAAAGAAACGGTAATTACTACCTATGTTCGTTAATATTATTATTTTATTTTTACTATTTTGGATCTTATCTAGTCGTATTTTTAGTGTACTTAGCCATTACATTATGGTAACGGAAATAAATTTTCCTGGCGGGATTCAAGGTACTAATGCTGATAAATTTTGCTAAAACAGAGGTAGGTACAACCTGGTCCAAAATTACTTCTTTACATTAGTTTTTTTGGTTAACGTGACTATATTAATAAGTATATATATTATGTTTTAAACGTTTATCGGGACTTATCACGTATTATTTAATTTAGGTAAAAAATATGTACCTTTCGTAAACATGTGTTCAAATCGCGAGTTTAAAAATGACTATATATATCATAGTAAAAAACTTAGTAGTTATAAAATTATATTCATATTTATTATTCACGCTTGGATAGGGTTAGGAACGAATACGTCCGGGGTTCGTTTAGGGCCGCGCCAATCTCGAAAAAACTGAAAGAGTCCAGATTACGTTGGAGTGGACACTTTATGAGGCGGGACGATAACTACGTCGTAAAAAAGTCAGTTAACATCCCGAACAAACCCACCCCAGGATGAGCAGTCAAGTGGACAGTGGATGAGGGTTCATTAATTTCACATCAATTATATTATGGAATGATAGCTGTGTAGCCTGTGTACCACAGAACCACAACAGCATTATGAGTTTTGCTTTGAGAAAACTTATGGAACAATTTCCACATTGGGAAAAATAGTAAACTATGAAATTTTCAACACCTGGACATTATTTTATTCAAGAAATTTACAATGTACATAGCCGTATTGACAGAGCCCTCAAAGGCAGAATATGTTTCACCTTTATCTCTAATGACATTGTCATTGCAGGTGAATCCAAACCTTATTCTATAATACAAATGAGTAGCAATGACTTCTTAAATTTTCAAGAAGCCTCTTCGGGGTTAATATATTCTTTAGTTCCTTATTCTAAAGTAACAGAACTTCAGTTTAATGTGAGTTTCAAGTGTTCACATACTGCATAATCATATACTTTGGTTAATTTGAAACCTCAGAAAACCCGAAGGGATTCAAACATAGTTTTGTCTGAACCCAAAGTTAATATTCTAACTCCATCATAATTATTGTTTTGTATTATTTTAGCTAGTTAACGTTTTTCAACTACACAACTTTATTTTTTTATTCTTGTGTAAATTTAATTTCGCTAAGTAAATAATATTATATATATAAAGTAAATAAGCATTTTTTCTTTTTGGTAATCATTAAACGACCCTACATTACTAAATATACTCTCAAGCATACGCCCTGCTAAGTCTTTATTTATGAAAGTCAAATATTTAAATTTGAAATAACAGAACTAGAAACAAAAAAATAACCTTGGAATAGTGAGCAAGCGAAGTGGTGAAGTGTTTTTTTAAAATCCGTATTAGAAAGTTTTAATTGCGTATTTCAATGAATTATCAAAAAGCTAACGCCTTTGTGGCGTGCTAACTCACGCGCCTCGGCAAAACTAGGGAATATTAAATTAAATAGGTTCATGAAATCGCTACCGCTAATGGCACGCTCTGCCGCCGATAAACCTGGTTTTGCTGAGGTGCGCGTACTAACTACGCAGAGAACTGTGACGGCGACCGGTCGGCTGCCGGACACTCGCTCCAAGACGGTTCGAGGCGCCGGTAATCTGTTACTCGCGTATTACCTAGTTCTTATGCAAATTGTTATTTTTACTGTTTATTTTCTGTTCTTCTATCTGTTACTTATAATTCAAATAAATCTTTTTGTTCGTAAATGCCGTGTCAATTATACTTTAAACCAAATATATCAACGTCCTCCACATCAAACCTTCTGATCTGGAGGACATTTCAATGACACTTCGATTCAATGTCCTTTAGTCGAAATCTTACACAGTTTACTTTGTCTTAATAGCGTCAAACAAGTCATAGTCAGAGTCACGGTCATGTCAAAGTCATGCCCCTGTAAAGTGGTGGAGACTTTACAAGAGGCTCCTATGGAGTTTTGGAAATAACACGAAAAGACACGTTTCACCTCGTTATATCACTTGGCCATACTCGAGCACGTTTACGAGCATTTAATGAATAATAATTCACCATTTAGTACACATTACCACTCGAAAATACACAAGTTTAGGAAAATAATTTAACGACCCGACATGTTCTTTCCACGTTGGCGCCAAAACTCCGGTACATAGGTAATTTTTTTTTGTTGTTAAAATCTTCATGAGCGTGGATTCAATGTCCTTTACTCGTAATATTAAACAGTTTACTTTGTCTTAATAGCGTCAAACAAGTCATAGTCAGAGTCAAGCTAAGTAAGTCACGGTCAAGTCGAACTCATGCCCCTGTAAAGTGGTGGAGACTTTACAAGAGGCTCCTATGGAGTTTTGGAAACAACACGAAAAGACACGTTTCACCTCATTATATCACTTGCCCACACTCGAGCACACTTACGAGCACTTAATGAATAATAATTCACCATTTAGTACACATTAACACTCGAAAATACACAAGTTTAGGAAAATAATACAACGAGCCGACATGTTTTTTCCGCGTTGGCGCCAAAACCCCATAAGGGCAACTTAGCAGCAGTGTTGCTAGCTCGATATCAGGTGTTAGGGGGCTAAATCGGCTCATCATCATTTCAGCCATAAGACGTCCACTGCTGGGCCATAGGCCTCCCCCATCAATCTCCAAAAGGGCCGGTTGGAAGCGGCCTGCAACCAGCGTTTCCCTGTGGTCTCTTATATCGTTTGACCATCTTGTGGGTGGACGTCCTACACTGCGCTTACCAGTCCGTGGTCTCCATTCCAGAACCTTTTGGCCCCATCGGCCATCTGTTCTGCGTGATATGTGCCCCGCCCACTGCCACTTCAACTTGCTAATCCGGTGGGCTATATCGGTGACGTGACTTTTGTCCATCTACGGATCTCCTCATTTCTGATTCGCTCAGAAATCGGCTACAAAGGCTAAATTAGCCCAAATATGCAAAACCTGGGCTTTTCTTGAATTTGAAAACATTTTTGTGATTAGACTTTGAATAAAAGATTGAAACTATGAATCAAATTGCGTTTTAATTCATTATAATTGTACATAGAAATTATGTAAATAAATACTTATCAAAACTCCTTGGAGGCACATTGTAAAGACACATTGCACGATAGTACTGGACGGACACAATCACAAATTAAATGGCAACATCACAGTAGCGAGCTCTTCAAGGCTCTAACATGGTCAAGTGGTCAAACAAAGAGACACTACAGATTCTTTACCACTTTCTCTTCAACTTTAAAGAGAAAATATACACATTGGAGTCTCAGATCAGATAAACAAGGGAGATATGGCAAGGTGGCGAGCTGGGCCCGAACGCATTAGGCTTAAAACAGGCTTGATATGAGTTTTTGCTACGGTAAATATCCCGTAAATAATAACATAAATTTAGTGAATAACCGTGATAGATTAAAACAGTGTTTTTTGCCTTTAGTCCTACTCACCCTGCCTCCGTCTCAGTTTGATTTTTATATGCTATGTGGCAAACAAGCTTACGGGCTGCCTGATGGTAAGCGATCACCGTCGCGTATGGATACCTGTAACACCAGGGGCATCACAGATATGTTGCCAACTCTTTAATGATTAAAACTCTGCTGCTTTAAAGAATCTATTAACAGTTGAAGAACCCCATGTTATCATGTTCCCACTGCTGGGTCACATGCCTTCTCTCAGAGAGAGGGTGGGCTCTAATCCCCATGCTGGCCCAGTGCATGTTGGTGAGTGTCATTTATGTCTTTGAACTGTCTGTCTGTCTTGTCGCTGTCTTGGACATGCCGGTTTCTTCACGATGTTTCCCTTCACCGTTATTGAGCGAGCATTGAACCATTTATTTAGGAACTGAATATGTCATTAGTGCAGGACCAAGGATCGAACCGGGCGCCGTCAGAATGTAAAGCGCACACGCTACTGCACGACCACCACAGAAAAGAGAAGAAATAGAACGGAAATGAGAAGGAAAATCTGTAACCAGGCATTATGAGTGTAAAATTCTTATTTAGATCAACGCGTCGAACTGCGCATCACAGTTGCTAACTGATTTCGAATGACTGACGTTTCGTTTATATGGGTGCAACTGGCTACAACAAATTTCTTACAAAAATGCCTTGACAGCCGATCTAATTTAAACAAATGTTTTTCTTTTCTTTGACGATTACCATCGCTCCTATACAATGTTATAGTTACTCGGAAAAGCCGCAGGATAGAGACTCTTTCCTCACATTATAATCTGATCTGGGACACGCAGTCAAGAGAAATCTGTTTTTAGATTGCTTTGTTAGAAATTTCTTAGTATCCAAAGGACACGTTGAGCGTATCCGGGTGGAACGCTAGTGTGACATTGCCTTAATACTATAAACTATCTAAGGAATAACGTTACAATATAGAATACTTACTAGGTAATAAAAATTATTGAATTATACAATACGATTGGTAAAGAATATTATAAAAAATGCATTATTATTAAATTAAGCTCAGAGAAAAGTGCACAATATACGTCAGCAGATAAAACATGATTAAATTTACAATATGGATTATTGTTGACAGTCAATTGGCTCAGCGGTAAAACGTATGCCTCATAAGCAAGTGGTGTTTTGTAATTTTTTTCATGACCATGGATACATAGTCCTTCAGTCGTAATATTAAACAAGTTTACATAGTATTAATTGCGTCAAACAAGTCATAGTCACAGTCAGAGTCAAGCTAAGTAAGTCACGGTCAAGTCAAACTCGTGCCCCAGTAAATTGGTGGAGACTTTACAAGAGGCTTCTATGGACTTTTGGAAACAACACGAAAAGACACGTTTCATCTCGAGATATCACCTACCCACACTCGAGCACGTTCACGAGGACTTAACAAATAATAATCCACCATTATTACATATTAACGCTCGAAAATACACAAGTTTAGCAAAATAATACAACGAGCCGTCATGTTTTTTCCCTCATTAGCGCCAAAACTCCATAAGCAAGAGGTCCCAGATAGGGTTACCATATCAAAATTTGAAAAGTCCTGATATAAAGCCGGATATTTCAATAAGTCCATTTACATAAAAAAACTAATTTAAAATATGTTTTAATTTAAAATTTTATACAGTGAAATACCCTGAAACAAATTAAGTTATTTTTTTGCCAAGCAATTAGCATTTCATTGTTCTACATAATATATCACTATTTGTGAGTGCAGTCTGGATTTTAAGTCAATATTTTTTCTCCTACATTAGATATAATATAATATTGTACTAAGCGAACTAATCTTACGTATTAATAGACCTTATTTTATATGATAAGTAGAAATTCAACATTAAATCCTTTGAGGTAACAATTCAATAGTAAAAAAAAAATACAAGTAGGTAATTTTGTTCAAATATATGCATTCATATGCGTTTTCGTTGATTTATAAATGTCATTGCAACTCCAATCACTAAATTTAACTTAGTATCTAAACATGAAAGGCCTTTAAATTAATCTATGCTTAAAATGGCTTTGTCTCCTTTTCGCGCGTGATAGTTTTCGCACGCAAGAAGGAGACAGAAGAATTTAAGCATATATTAACGATAACGAAGGCCATAAAAGATTTTTAATTCAAGTTAAAAATATATCAGTCTAACAACTGGAAATGGCAGTTAAATGCAGCGATAAAAAAATAAATTTCATCTCATTTGATTGATTTTACACGATTTTTACTTTACTAAGAGTTGAAAAGGTACTATGATATGTCGAAATCAACATAAAAAAATTAGGTGGCAACTGAGTGTCTAATTTTCCGACAACTTTAAACGGGCAAAACTCTAAAAGTATACCTTCCATCCGGCCCTCTCCCAGAAAGAGGATGGGCCCTAATCCACCATGCTGGCCCAGTTCATGTTGGTGAATGTCATAGTCTTTGAACTTTTGAGATTCTTAGACATACCGGTATCCTCATGACGTTTTCCTTCACCATTTTCAAGCAATGGCATCAAAACTGCACATAATATTTTTAAGTACTAAATAAATACCCTGATAGATGGGCCCAGAGGATCACACAGTGGGTGCCTGAAAACGGATGCAGGAGCCAAGGCAGGCCTAGAAAACGCTGGCGCGATGACCTCGACAAGTTCCAGATACAGTGGTCAAATCTGGCGGGTGATCGCACTGTCTGGAAAGAAATGAGGGAGACCTTTGCCAAGGAGTGGGACAGTATAGGTTAACAAAAAAAAAAAAACATTGATACAAGACCGAGGATCGAACCGGAAGCAGTCAGATCGTAAACCGCACATGATACCGCTCGGCCACCATCGCTTTTCAAAAATAAAACAAGAAGGCAATTAAATTCTCGAGTTTTGCCCGATGAATGTTGTGTGCAAATTATGAGTTGAGTAAAGCCCTTAAAACTAGCGGTGGTATTTGTAAAATCAAAGAGATACCTCTACAATATTGGAATGAAAATTGACATCCAAATTACAAAAAACACTATGGTACAATCTTAACTTTACGCGGACTAAGACTGGTGACAGCATGTCCACCGTAGTCTTACAAAATCGTTCCTGACGTGTTCGTTGCAAGTCTCAAAGTAGTCACAGTAGTCCAGTACCCTTAGTACAAGTTTTGATAATATTCGAAAACTTTTTTCGTTTACGTACTGTTCCATACATTCAAGGAAGATAGACTAAGAGGAAAGACAGTAGCGGAACATTAGAGCGTAGCTCGGAAATTTGCCTAAAAAGGTATGAAATTAGATGGCGCCGTAGTTTGAGCGTGATATAGGTTGTCTCGAACTTCCGTAAGCGCTGCAGTCAGATAATGTACCAAAGGGTTCTACAAATTACCGTAGCGCTAGTATCGCAGTCAAGTTTCGCAGCATTTTATAACTTGATACATTGTAGTAAAGCGCCTCCAGCGGAAACGCGGAGGAACTAAAATCGGTAGTAATCGGCGGTATAGATTGCTTCACTTTAATACGAAAAAAGTTTTCGAATACCTTTCAGCCCAGCAATGTATGGAATAATGTATGGAAGTTTTCGATTACTATCAAAACTTGTACTAAGGGTACAGGGGCTGGACTGAAAGCTATTTATTGCAATACCGCGACACGATTTGTGCCTTTCAGAGCATAGCTATCTCAAGGTTACGGCTAGCAAGGAACCAATGAGAGGTGGATTTATATAGGTTTGTTTGAATGTATGCCTGGTGAGCATCGAGATAAAATACCTATAGAGTCACAATCTCTAAGTGAAATATTTAAAAATCGTCTGAGTGTCGTAACTAGAAATCAATTATTTAGTTCGCAATGCCACATTTACTCCAATTTAGACGTTATGTTGCTTGCATAGTGTTCAACGTCGGTTGTCCGCATTTCATCGTAGCTCAGGCATCGCGCGGTGTTGTAATCGGATCGCGGTTGCCTTATAACTAACCAAAAAGTCAGCGCAATGCGTAGTTTGTGCCGAGTTTTGGTACGGACATATTTTGCACTATTTATTTTATATTTTTTTAAATGTTTATTTTGATTATCCACGGACTCCTGGGTCCGTGCCTTTTGTCAACTTTTACAATTTATTTTTTAACTATATCTGGTGTTACATAAAACTAATGACTATACAAGAGGAATATACAAATTTTGCACTTTTGTGACTCTATAGATATTGTATCTCGATGGTTTCAAGTCTCAGTGTCCAGGGGCTGGGCTGAAACCTATTTATTATAATACCGCGACACGTTTTGCGCCTTTCAGAGCCTGGCCATATCAAGGTTACGGCTAGCAAGGAACCAATGAAAGGTAGACTGTTTAAATCTATTTGTGGTGAAATAGGATTGCCTTGAATGTGGAACGTACAGGGGCCTTACGGCTAGCTGTTTTAAGCAATCTAGTTTAGGTGATGAAAAATGTTGCGCGACCGCAAACCGTATCTGGTGGCGTTAAGGTCCACGTTCGCGTTGTTTTCCGAACTGCGCTGTTTTAACGTTAGTTTGAGACTACGGGCGTAAGGACCCAGGTGTGCAGCGGTCAGACCGTAGTTTGCGGTACTCCATGCACCATCTGCGTCCTGGAGCGAGCGCGCGGCAGGGGCTGCGGCTCGCGGAACACGGCGCTCTCTTTCAGCGACAGCGCGGACCCGGTGGAGGCCTCGGACGGCGGCCGGGACGACTGCAGTGTCGCTGGTTGGCTTATCTGTTGGCAATATGAGTTTAGTTTTATTTTTAATTTAATTTAATTTTTCCGTGTATATTGTGTTATTGTATTTTTTTGCCACAAATAAATTATGTCTATGTCTATGTCTGATCCTGAGCTGCTGGAACGAATTGGTCTGAAGGTTTCATCAAACCCAAGTAGGCGACCTTGCTCACTGTTCAATCCCGGAGTGAACACTAACTACAGAGAAAATACCTACATGTTCAGAGCAAGCCGGTGTTTCAATAACGAGGCTGCTCGGCATGATATTGATCTCTTCAACATATCAGCCGAGCAGCTGAAGCGGTTATTGGCGAGCGCTTTTTTCGGTTAGTTTACTGTACGTTATATATTTTTTTGTCTACTGTTTAAATGTTGCGTGTTTTGTTAATGTTATCTGTGGATTCTTTTAAATGGCCCTCTGCATTTATTAGCTTGTTGTACTCTATTTATCTGTAAGATTCCAAAAACTTAAAAAAATAAAATATGGGACGGTTCATGACTACTGTGGTATTTTACCTAAATGGGCAAGGAGGGTAAGGGCTTTGGGCCCTAAACTTTAGGAGCAAATGCACAATACAAGCATAGCGTTAGTGTAGGTCTTATAACCCCCTTCCTCCTTTTAAATTAAAATTAGATAGTACAAGCTTTGCTTAGTTTGGGGTCAGGTGACCGTGTGTGCAAATATGTCCCGAATATTTATTTTAGTCAAAGTCAAATATAAATTTACACGTCAATTCATAAGAATAATTATTATTATTATAATAAATGGTATATAAAAATTACATACATTATATTATACAAACTAATATAATTCAAATTCATATTCAAATTCAAATTAAACATATTATTGTCATTTCTCATTATTTCACAAATGTATAATATTATTTTAATTGGCCATCACTCCCCCTGAACTCATTGAAGTCATAGAACGTTTGCTCGACGAGCCAGCGCTTGAGTCTGCTTTTAAAGCAGCTCACACTTGGAGCAGTTGTTATCGTATCCGGCAACATGTTGTATACCACCGGGCCCATAACGTGGGTCAGTTTGCTGGATTTCGTGACGGAGCGTGGGATACCGACCAGTTAGTATTCATTATTATTAAAAAAATTATAACACCATTACAGATACACTAAAGCGATGCTATAACGACATAAACAAATTTAAACTATTATAATTTAAAAACAGCAAAAATATTATTAATATTTTATCATATTATATAGCAAAAATATTATTAATATTTTTGCGTTAACAGTAAATGTCACTGAAAACATACTTTTCAGAAATGTTGTGAACCGTTTCTGTGAACTCTGCCAGGCCCCAAGTCAAAATATCTGTATCTTCTGAGACCAGATTAATATGTTCACTCACCGTTCTAGTGAGAGTGTGCGGTGTGTGCGGCCGCTTGACGGGCACGTCGCGGTACTCGTAGATGTTGTCCCGGGAGCGGGTGGTGTTGTCGACTCCCAGCGCACTCGCGTCAGCCTCGCCCACCATAAATATGTCACCGTCGTAGTACCGATCCGTTTCACTGTGACACCAAACAAGTCGCTTTCATTATTAACCCTCAACGCAAACAGAGGGATGTTAGATAGATACTCTTTATTGTGTACACCAGAAATAAAATTACAAACAGATGGTGGACAAGTGGTGGCCTTATCGCTAAAAGCGATCTCTTCCAGGCAACCATTGGATGGAAATAATTTACGTAATAGGATCGACAGGGGATTGTGTTATGAGTTATTAACGTGTGTATCTAAATAAATTATGCGCAGTTTCGATGCAATCGCTCTAAAACAGTGAAGGAAAACATCGCGAGGAAACCGGCATGTCATTTACACCTCAAAACTTCACAGGACCTCTTCTTTTATGAACAAATATTTGTTGCATAATGATATCGACGTATTCTTTGATAGTGTGAGCGTAATACGTTCACACTTAGCTTGCCAATTGTTTAATTCTCAAACTTAACCTGTATATTTATAATTGTTTATTGCAGTGAGTTTACTAATAGACTTATTTAGCTACTGATGCGCAAAATTTCAAAATGTTATTGTATTTTTCTATAGGCGGGAGCTTGTAATTGGCCCAGTCACCTAATATATTTTTTACTTATATACTGTTAGGATGTAAGTTTCCCTAAAAATGCAAAATAAATAAATTAAATAAAACGGCGAAGGAAAACAGGGTGAGGAAACCGGTATGTCCAAGAATCTCAAAAGTTTAATGACTATGACATTCACCATGCGCTGGGCCAGCATGGCCATGATATAACCACTTGACAGCTAGTCCTTTCCCCCCCGTGATAAAATGATTCTTAATTTACAGCATAAACTTTTTCGAGCAGGCCAATCCTAGGCGCAAATTGTATGAATGACATTTGAGTCTCCAATCACAAAATTCATGCGCGATCAAGTGGTTATATTATCTTTGATTAGGGCCCATCCTCTCTCCCTGAGAGACGGCCTGTGTTCCAGCAGTCCAACATGATGGGTTGATAATGATTATAACTTTGCATAGTACACGCAAATCTTTTTGAGGTCTCGGAACTTAGGCGCTAGTCACGCGAGGTGCGTGGTACAGTCAAATGCACATCCCTTGCGAGTTTATTTTTATTTACTAATATTATAAATGCGACAGTTTTTGGGTGTGTAGTTACTCAATCGCGCAAAAATAAGCACAAAACTCAAATAACAACAACTTTTCCCTTCGACTGTTCTTTGGGACCGCAATGCTCTTGTGTGTCGTGTATATATGCAGCACTCACACCAGCATGCGGTGTTGGTAGACGCGCGCGGGTGTGCGGTGCGGGGCAAGCGGGCGGTGGCCCCTCCCGGTCGCGAGCTGCGTCCCTTCGACACCTAAAATATGCGTACTGCGCAGCAATTCGCGCTTAATTCTCAGCTCTCAAAAAGATTTGCGCGTACTATACATCAGAGAGTAAAGGTAACCAACAAACTATGTACAATGCTACAATACAAGCGTCCTTAACCTCAATCTACCAAACCCCAGCATATATCATAAACGTGCTTTGCGATTTTTATTGTTTTAGCTGATGTGAAAAAATCACATATAAAACAATGGTGCAACTGTCAGAGTGGCGCTAGCATAGCTTCTTTTGTTATGAGAATTTTGCCATTATGATAATTGCTACATTTGTTTATTACCACAATTTTAAAATAGATTAAAACAACCTTCTCAAATGGTTATGCGTATCGAATGGTTATGTGCGCAAAATGACCTACCAATCAACACACCCTAAATGCAAAACGACCTATAAGCATTTCATTCTGTTAGCAATAAGTCCTAATAGCAAACAGTACTAATCCACAGTACTACCCTAATCGCTTTAGGCGATAAGGCCGCCCATTAAACTGCCGTATATTTGTTTTTTATGTTAGTTTAAGTTTCATTTGTATTTTTGGTGTGTAATATAGAAATATTGTATTGTATTGTACTAAATTTTAGTATCAAAAGGACTTTCTTTCAAAATGTATTCTCAATACGGCCACATTTATTTGAGGAATAGCTTTTACCCGAGGCTTTGCCTGCCTGATGTCTTTTTAAGTTATACAACAAAACTGACTGTTAAGTATAACTGACATTATATCGGTTACCGATCCTACTTATTGGTCGTTTTGCGTTTATGACGTTTCGATATGGTCATTTTGCTAATACGATCATTCTCAAAGGTACTATACTTGCGCCATCTGAAATAGTTTTTGCCCTCCATCTCATTTGACCAACCACACAATACAAGTACATGCAGACAAACGAAGAAAGCGTTAAATATTGGTTAGTTCACCTACATCGCCGGTATCATTTTCCATTTTGGAGGTATAGACCTGTCAGAGAGGAGGTTCTACAATTAGTAAAACGATCACCACATCGCACCATTGTGCAATTTCAGGCTTACAGACCTGGAATGGACAGCTGATGAAAAATACGCATATAAAAGAATAGCCATTTAGTTTTGCCGGATACCGAATATCCGGTCAGATATCCGGCCGAATATTGCCGATTGGCGCATCGTAACTAGCAAGCTCTCATGGCGCACAAATCAGGCAGGCTTGGACGAATTCGGGTCGTTTCGTTCTTGAGCGAAGTTAGCAACATTAGTGAGTGTTTTTTTGACTTGTTGAATTGATTGCAAACACGGTCACTTGAGGTTATTGTAAACGCGCTATTGTAGTTTAACGTAAAAGTATTTTTGGTTGTAAAATGGTAATATGGTGATTATATTTGTCACGTGGATTAAAATACCACATCAATTGGTTACCATGTAAAAAAAAACCGGCCGAATATTCACTTATTATCTGGTATCCGGCCAGATACCGGATAGTTACGTGTGGAACAACACTTCAATTATACTTTTTAGAAAAAATACTTTATATAAATATTCGGGACATTTTTTTCACACACGGTCATCTGACCCCAAACTAAGCAAAGCTTGTGATATGGCTGCCAGAGACTGATATACATACATATATAGTTTTAAATACATACTCAAATAGATTTAACAACCAGATATAGAACCAACACAAATGTTCATCACATAAATGTTTGTCCTTGGTGGGAATCGAACCCACGCCGCCAAGCTCAGAAGGCAGGTTCACTACCAACTAGACCAACGGGCTATCACATACCCTATTATGCACGTTTCCTTCTCATGAGTAGTCCGCGTCAGGTTGTAGAGCCTGTACAGTCATTTATTACAGTTATATGATTATTAACAGGATTATTAACGAGAGCTCCATCCACAGCCTTAATACAGTAAAATATCCCGTTAATTATCATATAACTGTAGTGAACAACAGTGTTTATTTGACGTATTTGTTGTTTTACTTGGCTTTTCTTGCTCCTCACGTTTTCCACTCCGGTTATGGCCCACTACTCGAAGATTCAAATAAAAACACCGAATATTCACACGTTGCTTTATTTGCCTTTGGATGACAGACAGTGACAGTGAACGAACAACCACAGACTAAATTATAAGAACTAGATGGTGCAAATTATTCACCGATCTCACACCACAGACCAACACACCTCTAATTCAACTCTAATTCAAAGAAACAAGGGTCGGCACTAGACAAACAGTGATAGTTTGAAACAGTGTTTTAGTACGTTATTAGTACAGTCGTCCATTATAAAAAAATATTAGAATGAAATAATACCAGGTATAAAGAAACACTCCCGAAGCGAAAACGCGAGGCAGATAGGAACACAAACGATAATTTCTATTCCTACATTTTTATTTTTTATTATTAAATTAATTTCAGACATAGGCTAATGAATAAATTACTACAGTGCCACCAATTTAGCTGTTCAGGTGGGCAAAATTGGAACTACAGTTTTGTTCTTGGCGAATTTCTTAGGTGGCAAACTTTGTTCTTCACCAGCGACGCTGTTAACTGAACAGCTAAGATGGTGGGAATGTATATTAGATATAAAATAATGTAAATTATTTAAATAAATCAACCGAATCGAGTCATAGGTAAGTTCGATGTGAGTGTGATTTCTACCAAATCAAGCCATAGATAAGTATGGTTAATCAGATGGTGGAGAAGTGTTCTCACCGCTTGGCGTTCCTCCAGAGCATGCAGCAGAGCACCAGCAGCACGATGAGCACGAGGCAGGCGCTCGACACCGACCAGAACGCGATCTGCAGCGGCTGCTTCGGCTCCCACCAGTACTGCAACAATACTCCTTGGGTTACATTGACCACCAACCACATCTACTAGCCTTGGGTCACTCACACGCGCCAAATAGCCTTGGGTCACGTCCACCAACTATCCTTGGGTTACATTTACATGCGCCTACTAGGCTTATGTTACATACACACGCACCATCTAGCGTTGGGTCACATATGCACGCTTAAACTAGCCTTGGGTCACATTCACACGAGCCACCTAGTCTAGGGTCACATTTACACGCGCCAAATAGCCTTGGGCTACATTCACACGCGACAGTTAGCCTTGGGTCACATTCACATGCAGTAACTAGCCTTGGGTCACATTCACACGCATCAACTAGCATTGGGTTACATTCACACGCGCCAACTAGAATTGGGTTACATTCACACGCACCATCTAGCGTTGGGTCACATATGGACGCTTCTATTAGCCTTGGGTCGCATTCACACTCGCCAACTAGCCTTGGGTCACAGTTACACGCGCCAAATAACCTTGGGCTAAATTCACACGCGCCAATTAGGCTTGGGTCACATTCGCAAGCGCCAACTAGCCTTGGGTCACATTCACAAGCGCCAACTGCCTCCTCCAGCTGAAAGCTGTACTGCCGCTCATATTCATTAAACATCAGCAGCACGGATAATAAAAACGAGGTAGTATTTAAAAATCATACCTCCGTAAAAGGCGGGTAAGTAGGCACTAGCCTGCCAATCACACTTGGCAAATACATAGTCCAGAATGCCAGTTCCGTTTGTCTGTAGTTGAGCATTATTGTGGAGTTGTACGTCGTGTTCAGGTTCAAGTACCGGAGCTGGCCTTCTTCAGCCATCTCGAAATGCACACCTAAGATGCGGGACCGGGTTGGGTTACTGAAAAAAATACTAGTATTAAAAAAAACACGCTTAGCTTTTGAAGAGTTCCACTATCCATCTCCCGTCTCCATCATCAGACCTTCGTCACCAAGTATAATAATTGACTCGTCAAAACCAACCAAACGAGCCCAAACTCGATGGGTTTACTTAATAGTTACTGAAGAGCTTCACGATCTAGGCTCCATCATCAGATCATTACGATGGTAAAAAAATATTGTGTTTCCAGATAAATATACTTGCAAAGTTACAAATCAATACGACAATTAGAAGTAGGTTAAAATTAACCCTCCAAGATTTGTTTACATACTTCGTTAGTTATATTTAAAAGTGAAGCTTATAGAAGCGTGTTGAAAAGTAGAAAATAAATTTGAGGCAGACATGAAGCGTCATCATCATCATTTCAGCCGTAGGACGTCCACTGCTGGACATAGGCCTCCCCCATCGATCTCCAAAAGGGCCGGTTGGAAGCGGCCTGCATCCAGCGTTTCCCTGCGGTCTCTTTTAGGTCGTCTGTCCATCTTGTGGGTGGACGTCCTACGCTGCGCTTACCAGTCCGTGGTCTCCATTCCAGAACCTTTCGACATGAAGCGTACATCTACAGAAAAATGGTAGAGGAGAGGACTACCGATTTTTAAGACTGACATTCAGAGGCTAACAGCCGCACTCAGAGACGTTACTTAAGCTAAGGAATACTTAAAATTGTTCCGTCTCGTTTTCATGTGTGACAATTTCCGTCAACGAGAAGTTGACAGAGCAATTTTAAGTATTCCTTAGCTTAAGTAACGTCTCTGAGTGCGGTTGTTAGTACTGGGGCCTTACGGACAACTGCTATTACAGGCACCTAATCCGCTCAGTTGGAAAATCATGCGACCGCAAACCGTATCTGGGCGCGATAAGGTTTGCGGTCGCGTGATTTTCCAACTGAGCGGATTAGGCGCCTGTAATAGCAGTTGTCCGTAAGGCCCCTGAAAAGCTTTTAACAACAAAACAAAACTTTGTGCCCTTCGATCCCCTTTCGAAGCATAATGCCAAAATCAACAGATTTGGTGGTTTGCTATAGTAAATAAAATAAAAATAAATATTCGGGACATTTTAGCGCACACGGTCATCTGACCCCAAACTAAGCAAAGCTTGTGATATGGCTGCCAGAGACTGATATACATACATATATAGTATTAAATACGTACTTGAATAGATATTAACAACCAGATATAGATCAAACACAAATGTTCATCACATAAATGTTTGTCCTAGGTGGGAATCGAACGCACGCCCCCAAGCTCAGAAGGCAGGTTCACTACCAACTAGACCAACGGGCTATCTAAAAAACAACTATCTAAATTGTATGTCCTTATAATCCTATAAGGATCATAAGTTTCTATGTGACTAATCTCTATCTAGTATAAATTAAAGTCGCTTTCGCGTCTGTCCACCATTAGTTAGATACATTTTTACGGAAGGTTTATATATATAACTAGCAACCCGCCCCGGTTTCGCACGTAAATTACACCCGTGCGAAGCCGGGCGGGTGGGTCGCTAGTTAAGATTAAAACAGAAATTTAGGAATCACACAGAAATATCAGCATGTTGAAGAACAAATGGTTTAATTGCATGCTTACCCATATCTAGCAAAGTCAGCATATGCCTTCATGAAGAAATGGCTCATGTTTCTGTCGTTGCCGGTCCACGCTTGTCGATCTATCCTGTACCTGAAATAGTAACATTGAAAGATATTTTAAACTATGGACATTGGTCAAATTACAAACCTCAAGACCAGCGCAGAACTGCCACTGCCTGTCTGACCATTGTCAAGTTATACACTTCTAAAAAACCTATGGAATAAAACAACAGACTAAACATGCAAACGCTTTCTACCCATCTATACTAATATTATAAAGAGGAAAGATTTGTATGTATGTTTGTAACGAATTGGCTCAAAAAGTACTGGACCGATTTAAAAAATTCTTTCACCATTTGAATGCTACATTATCACTGATTAATATAGGCTATATAACTATACCCGTGCAGAGCCGGGGCGGACCGCTAGTCAATAGATAAAAGAGTAATTAAACAAACTACTTAAATTGACTAGGTCGGATCTCCGTCTAATGATAGGTACCATCACAGGTCACTGTGAGCTAAACAATCATCATCATCATCAGCCCTGAGTGACCCAGTGCTGGGTATAGGCCTCCCTTTGTTTATGCCACTCTCCCCGGTCTCTCGCTATTCGCATCCACTCGTTCCCGACAGTACTTTTGATGTCGTAAGTCCACATCATCCTCGATCGGCCACCACGCGGTTACTGCTGTACACCACCTCCCATCATTACGTCTGGCCATGTGTCCTGCCCAGTTCCACTTAAGTTCCTTCGCCCTTTTTACGACGTCTGCAGCCTTGGTGCGACGTCGTATCTCAGTGTTTCGGATACGGTCCTGCAATTTGATGGCTCGCATGGCTCGCTACATGGCTCTCTGCGAGACGGCTATCTTGTGCACAGTCTTCTCCGTGAGCGTCCATGTCTCATAGGTCATGGTGGGCAGGACACATTGGTTATAGAGGCACTTGTACAAAATTAGAGCTACAGATAGCTCTCTATGCCGAGGCTGTCTACAGGAAAACGAGACCGTGGAGCATGTCCTACTGTATTGCAAGGCCACAGAAGACATAAGATTAAGGGACTCCTTGAGGAAACTCAACAAGTCTCCAGTACGACAACACCTAGCGAGATAGGGGTAGAACAGTTTATCAAGCGAACCAAAGCTGTGCTCCGTTATGTTAAGGAGCTGGGCTGGCATGGGCAAATGCACAATACATCTCAAGTGGGATGTCAGCGCAAATCTTAACACCGCCACTTTGAATTAGATACACTTCTACTGGCCTCTATTTTGGTCAGAAAGTTAGCGTCGCAATCCAGCGAGGCAACGCGGCCAGGATTTTGGGCACTCTGCCTGAAATTAGAGATCGTTTGTACAGTTTGTACTATCTATAGGCCTTCGTTGCTTATAGGTAGTATAAACGATCTTCAATTAGTTTAGTTTTAAAGTATTATTTAGTAATTCGGTATGTAAAGTTTTATTTTTGTATTTTTGTATTTTTTTTTGGCTATTTTAAGAAACTAATTTCAATATTTTTGTTTTCTATTGAGTAGCTATTTGCCAATATTTTTTTGAAAATTGAAATTATTTGACCTTATATTTGACCTATTATGTCACCATATAGCACAAAATTTCGTTGCGTTGAGAAGCCTAAAAAAGCACCCCATATTGGCAACCCTGAAAAAAACCAGACAGTCAAACCACAGAAATGAAAAAATATTCTATTCTGTGTGACGAACAGTGTGTCAAATGTATAATATTTTTATTCTTAAAAGGCACAGAAAATAAAATGCTACAATGTGACGTCATTTAGAGGACAATGAAAGTCGAATGATTTCTTAGTTTTATGTTAAAATAAATGGCATCTTATCGTTTTAAAAGGTCGGAGTAGAAAAATAAGGGTCGGTAAGATAAAATCTCGAAATGATTTTGGAATTGGCATAGGTTAATTTTTTTTAGCATACCGAATTGCTTTGTACTTTGCTTCTAAATTATTTTGAGCTTACACTCTTTGAAGAAGACTACCGAATGCAATCGAAACAAGTTGAAGAATCCGACTCAATCAAACATGAGTCATCATCATCATCAGCCAGAAGACGTCCACTGCTGAACATAGGCCTCCCCCTTTAACCTCCACACTGAACGACAGCCTGCCTTCCCACATCAAACATGAGTATTGCCTTACAATAAATACAAACAAAATATCTTACCTTCTCGGAAAGAACTCCTGGTCCATAAACGGCGCTCCAGTGAGGAAGAAGTGTTCAGTGTCGTGCGAGTACTGGCGCCAGTCGGGCCACTTGAACGCTTCTACTGTTGTGTTTAGCACGTACATGTACACTGGTACTTTTTGTTCCAGTAGTAGTTTCACCATTTTGTCGGTCGGAGCGCGGTAGAGGAAGTCTGACAGAAGCTGTTAAAGGAAATATAAAACTTTTAATTGATCAATGTTGACGAAGTCCGTTGGTGGTTTAATGATACTATAATTAATGTTTAATGAATATACTGTATTTTTTTACAGACTTCAAAAAAGGAGGAGGTTCTCAATTCGGCTGTATTTTTTGTGTGTATGTTCCGCGATGTTTTCGTCGATTGATTTGTTGACTGATTTTAATGATTCTTTTACTTTTTGAATATGCTGTTTCTCGAAAGTAGCTCCATTTGTAATCACTGAATAGGCTATTTCTTGAAAGTTGCCCCATTTTTAATCATGCAATAGGCTATTTCTTGAAAGTAGCTCCATTTTTAATCACTGAATAGGCCATTTCTTGATAGTAGCCCCATTTTAAATCATTGAATAGGCTATTTCTCGAAAGTAGTGAAACGTACCCCAAGTGAAGCTTGGGTTATGTCCACCTAGCAGTGGGCAGGCGCTTCAAAGAAAGATTCTATGAGAGTATAAGTTAAAATTTAATCAAGAAAAATTGAAGTTACATGCGAGTAAGACTGAGGGTCGTGAGCTCGGAAGGTGGTGAGAAAATATGTTGGTCTCTTGTTTTTTTTTTTTTTTATTTTTTTTTTTTCACCGTTCTCCTCCACTTAATTCCCCCGAGAATTTCGGGGACCTTTTTTAGGTATTTATTGATTTTACTAATTTTGAATATAAGTTGAAACTTATTTATTTACGTCTAATTTTTTACAATATAATATTATGTATATAACTTGTCTTATTTATTTAAAGTCTATAGAGATGTTAATATTGTTTTAGTTTATTACTAATCTTGTTTAAGTCAATTTCTATTTTAGTATAATTTGGTTTATACCTTTCAATTTAGTATAAAGTCTTGTATATTTTAATTTACAAGAATTTTAATGCCGTTCACTTTCTATTAGCATATAATATTTTGTATCACACTCATATATATTTACTGTTTTATTTATTGTTTTATTTGTTTAGATTACCCATCTACTGCCACGGTTATTTATTGTTTACTCTATTTACTTTATGTTGTTTGCGTTTCTTAATTTATGTCGGTTTCTTGTTAGGAGACTTAGCTTGAAGAGCGTAGGCACCGATCGCCGCGTGGCTCGACGCGGCTCGTGGCATGTAGGAAGCTCAGCTGGCCCCATTTTAATCATTGATTAAATGACTATTTCTTGAAAGTATTAAATTATTGAATAGGCAATTTCTCGAAAGTAGCCCCTTCTCTAACTTTATAGTTTTGCTGGGGATTGAGAGAGTATGCTTTGTCCCTTTCCCGCAAAGAGTGTGTTTGTATAGCATTTGTATGGCACGCGTGCGGCTTGACGTCATGACTTGCTGCAGCGCGCTGTGTCTACCATGAAATAAAAATACTTACAACTTGTTAACTTTTGAACAAATTCAAATTTTGTGTTCGTTGTTCGTCTATTTATGATTTTTATGAGGTAATAAAATAATAAGCATGCCTATTATCGCCTTGTCGCTATAAGGAATCTCTTCCAGGCAACCTTACATGGCCGTACGTGTACGGAGGGTCTACTTACGTGGATGTACTGGTCCCGTATAGCGCTGACGTTCTTCGGCTGCGGGTGGTAGGTGTACATGTACTTGACAGCGTCGAACACTCCGCGCGGGTTGAGCGTGTAGTTGTACCGGGCTACCAGCTCCGCCACCTTCTGGTCGAACCACTGCGACGATACCTCGTACGTAGGAGCCAGAGACTCGTTGTTATCTGGAAATAATGTAAAATACAACTTCAAGACAAGAGTGAATAGGCACCTCATGGGCAAGCGTGCTCCATCTTAGACTGCATCGTCACTTACTATCAGGTGAGTTGTGGTCAAACGATAGCCCATTTAATCATTAAAAAAAACTTTTTTTATTGGGCAAATAGCTTTATTAAACACAATCAATTACTATAATAATAAATTTATAGAAGGCAAAAAAAAAACGTAACGGAACAAAAGCGTGCTCCATTGTAGGCCGCATCATCGCTTAACATCAGACGAGATGGCGGCCAGGCGCAAGCAATAAAAAAAATACCCTGCTTCAAGGCTATACCTTAACCTACACGTACAAACTAAAAAAGTAGACAGTTAAAAGAGATTGAAAGGCCTCATCAATACTTTTTCTGTAGGGAACCACAAACCAAAACGTCATAATATGTGTAATAAGATGTATTGTAAAAAAAAAAAAAAACAATTTCAATATAAGAATCGATAACGACGACGTTTCGATTAGTATTTTTTTTCGGTTTTCGATATCTTACGTGAGTAATTCCCGTGTAATGTAAATAAAATTTCGATATAATTTATACGGGACCACCTATGAAGAATGACCTACCAAAAAAAAAAAAAACATCAAAATCAATTCATAATTACCGGACTAATCGCAAAACATAAAAAAAAAACAACAGTGGAATTGATAACCTCCTCTTTGGTTGGTTAAAAACGGCTCCCACTCAAGACTCACTCTCGGCTCGATTATGTTTATCGAGACGATAGACGATTGGTCGATAGTTTAAAAATGTATGTTTCTTAAAAAAAAATATTATAATTGTGTACTCACAGAGTACATAGGCCGCCTCCTGCGCCGTGACGCCCGCCATGTACCGCAGCGCCGGGTTGAAGGCGCGCCGCCGGACCAGCGTCTCGGGCTCCGTGTCGAGCAGGCGCCAGTCGCGGGCGCGCCAGCCCTCGTACCACTCGTCGCCGGGGAACGTGAAGTTGTTCTCCAGTACGGGACCCCACGGGATGAAGCCTACGTGAGGCTGCAACGAGGAACGGCTTTCAATATACTTTGATTAGACCTGTGTTCGATTTTTTTATTACATCGTAAAAAAGCTGATCATAAATAGACAAAAACAAAATTTGGCTAAAAATTTATGAGTTATTTAAGTATTTTACTGATATTTACAATCTGGGTGTTTTGAAGTCGCGAGTGAATTGGTTTCTTCTATCAAGGAAGATAGACTAAGAGGAAAGACAATAGCGGAACATTAGAGCGTAGCTCGGAAATAGGCATGATGACTAATATTTTTTTATTACCTCATAAAAAAGCTGATCATAAATAGAGCACATCAACAAAAACAAAATTAAAATTAGTTCAAAAATAAATAAGATATAAGCATTTTAATTTAATTTCATGCTAGACAGAGAGCGCACTATACTGAGCCGTGACGTCACGGCTCAGGAGCGCCATACAAATGCTATACTACTCACTCACTCTCTCTCACTCACTCCCTCACAAAACACACACACACACACACTCTAGATAGCTAAGTCAAAGATGTTCTATTCTAAGAAGAGCAGGGACTCCTAACACAGACAATTTTTTTGTCTAAATGGAATTCCTGGTCACTTGAAACTGTTTTGTACTATGATTAATGAATAAACAATTATTTATTTATTATTTATTTATTTATACTAACACACGCTTTGCGAGAAAGGGATAGAACATCCCCTCTCCATCCCCACCTAAAACTTTAAATACTCATATCTCAGAGATTTATCAGCCAATTTAAATTATTTTTTCAGTATGTGTAACGTATTTACTTATATTCATCACTAAGCCGGTTATTTGTAATAAATTAAACATTAGGAATCATGCCTATTTGCCTAAAAAGGTATGAACTTAGATGGCGCCGTAATTTGAGCGTTATATAGGTTGTCTCGAACTTCCGTAAGCGCTGCAGTCAGATAATGTACGAAAGGGTTCTACAAATTACCGTAGCGCTAGTATCGCAGTCAAGTTTCGCAGCATTTTAAGAGAAGTGCAACTCATACCAATAGATGGCGCCTTTCTTTATTCCCTTGAAATGTTGCGAAACATGACTGCTATACTAGTCAAGACACTAGTCTACTACTGACACTAGTCTGTGATACTAGTCTGTCTACTAGTCGATCATACCAAGTTTGACGTTTGTACGTATTACCGTTTTTACATTAGAGCTAATACAAAAATACGTGCGTAATACATTTGTGTTTGTTCTATATCTGGGTGTTAATATCTATTTAAGTATGTATTTAAAGCTATATATGTATTTATATCAGTCTCTGGCAGCCATATCACAAGCTTTGCTTTGCTTTGCTTTGGGGTCAGATGACCGTGTGTGCAAAAATGTCCCGAATATTTTTATTTTTTTTTACGTTTAAAAATACGTTTGTTGTATACCCGCTCCCCTTTCGTTTTTACTTTTTGACTTTTTTATTATTTGTTAGTTAATCCGCTGTAACTATACATATTCTGTGAAAGTTTCAACTGGCTATCTATTACGGTTAAGATATAGCCATTAATAGATAGGACAGACAGACAGACATCGTAGGCTTAGTAATAGGGTCCCGTTTTTACCCTTTGGGTACGGAACCCTAAAAAAGTGAGCAGAACGGAATCCGGTCTGAAACTGATAGGGCAGGACGGGAAAAGAGTTGCTTACAGTTAATTATTATAATATTAGCCTTTAATAAAAAGATAGTTACTTGAAACTCTGCATTCCCCAGCTCGTAGAAACTCCTGCCTTGTCTGAGGCAGTTGACGAGCTTCCACGAGGAGTCAGTCGGGCAGCCCAGCAGCCGACCGAATACCAGCGACGTGTTCTGAACGCGGAACTTGTCTTCAATCATGGCCCAGTCTGCTAGCGCTGAACCACTCTGGAAAAGTGACCGACAGATTTAAGTTAATTAATACATGTTATAAAACATGATAAACATTAAAATACAAAAACACGGCTACGAATGATTAAATAAACCGGCCAAGTGCGAGTCGTGTTCGCGCACTGAGGGTTCCGTACCACCAGAAAATTCAATAACGAAATTACCATTCATAACTTGGTAATGAACAGAAACTTGTCACCGACTCGCACTTGGCCATTTTTGATTATTTGTTGTTATACTTTAGAGTGTGTACTATAATTATGCCAAGTTTGACGCTTGTATGTATTACCGTTTTTACATTAAAGCTAATACAAAAATACGTTTGTTGTATGGGGACCCCTTTCGTTTTTACTTGCAATGATAGCCCGTTGGTCCAGTTGGTAGTGAACCTACCTTCTGAGCTTGGGGGCGTGGGTTCGATTCCTACCTAGGACAAACATTTATGTGATTGATTGATTAACTCTTTATTGTTCACACCATGAAATTTGATACAGAGGACAAAAAACTCTTAAAAACTAGTGTAACAACTGGCGGCCTTATCGCTAAAAGCGATCTCTTCCAGGCAACCTTAGGATGGAAAGGATTTATAGAAGACGTAGAAGACGGGGTGCGTAATAGAGGATCGACTATAAAAATTTTACTTATACCATACACATACATTCTAATAGTAATACACACTATTACTTAAAATTATTTACAACAAAATTATTTACAACTTTGACAAATAAAACTCTTTAACGCGATCTTTGAAAGTAGCGAGCGATGGAGAATGTCTGATAGACACGGGCAATTTGTTCCACAACTGAACTGCCTGAAATGTAAACGACTTACCATAAAAAGTTTCAGAACGTGCGGGAGGGGACTTAAGTGAGAGGTTGTTCTTCGACCTTAAAGGAAGAGGATGACAGTCTCTCCACAAAGTGAAGCATTCTTTAAGGTAGCGCGGGCTGGAGGGGTTAAATAAAATATTATATAGAAAAGAAAGGATGTGATGAACATTTGTGTTTGTTCTATATCTGGTTGTTAATATCTATTTAAGTATGTATTTAAAATGTATGTATATCAGTCTCTGGCAGCCATATCACAAGCTTTGCTTAGTTTGGCGTCAGATGACCGTGTGTGCAAAAATGTCCCGAATATTTATTTTATTATTTAATGTACTTAATGAAAAAAAATATTTAAAAAAATTAACCGATAAAAATAAAAATTTCGTCGTGCGAAATTAGGTCATAAAATCCGCCATATTGGTTTTAGCGAGACGTCATATAACTTACACCTCATTGGTCAAATTATGACACGTAGATCAGGAGATTAGAGGGGAACACAAATAAACATAGACAGTCAAACTCATAAATCGTCATTGTTGACACTCGACAAAATGTATGGAACAGCTGTTTTTTTGTTGCGATTCCAGAGTTTTAGCGATTTTGACCATAAGAAAACAGCTTTTGGCTACTTGTAGGTGACTTTCACTACCCATTATAGAGATAGAATGGTCTTCAACTCACCTGAGCTATGACCCTAGAGACGATATCTCTGGTCTGCGGCACCACGGCTAATAAGCCAGCGGAAGCTGCGCCCGCGCCCGGCCCGAACAGCGTTATAGACGAGGGGTCTCCGTTAAATGGCGCGATGTTCTCGTGGACCCAACGTAGTGCCATTATCTGGTCCAAGATGCCGTAGTTTCCGGGAGAGTTCTCGTCAGCGGTTGACAGGAAACCTGGAAATGGTAATGATTTTACTGGGTTAAGCGAAAAGAAAGACGCAGCGTAGGGAGGCCTCCCACTAGATGGACCGATGATATTGTGAGAGTCGCGGGCATCCAGTGGATGCAAAAGGCAGGCTGTCGTTCAGTGTGGAGGTTAAAGGGGGAGGCCTATGTTCAGCAGTGGACGTCTTCCGGCTGATGATGATGATGATGAAGCGAAAAGGGTGTACTAAGCCGAAAGGGATTCATTATACTCATAATTATAAACAAATGTTTACATTTATTTATTTTTTAAATAATTAATAGGCTTGCGTTTGACCACCATCACGCCTGATGTTAAGCGATGATGCGGTCTACGTTGGAGCACGCTTGCAAATTGCAATTGCAATTGCTTTGCTATGGGACCAAACTTGAAATCGCGAGAGAAACCTTAGCTGTTCAATACATTTTGTGGAGTGTAAAAGACCGTTTTCTATGGAACAGCTGATATTTTTATTGAGATTTCATTTAGTTCCTTAGTAGAAGTTGCTCATAATGATGGGTATTATGGAACCCATTCGGCTAAGTACACCTTTTTCTGCGTAACCGTGTAGAAAACGGTCCTTTACACTTGACAAAATGTATGGGCAGCTAAGGTAGATTTTTTTCGCTTATTATGTGATTTGTGCCTTTCTTAACCCCCGACGCAAAAAGAGGGGTGTTATAAGTTTAACGTGTGTATATGTGTCTGTCTGTGGCATCGTAGCTCCCAAACGGCTGAACAGTTTTGAATTTAGTTTTTTTAAGGCGTCTTGGTCAGGAGTGTTCTTAGCTGTGACTCAAGAAACGTTTACACAGACGTTAAACTTATAACACCTCTCCGTTTGCGTCGGAGGAAAATATTTATATTTTATTGACATTTCCCGAGTTTATAAAGTTGTAAGTGCCTACTACGCATCGTCTGCTACGGGGTGCTTAGTGCAAGTGGCAGTGAAAGTGCTTAGTAGTACCTCGCGCTGGCTGTTGTGCAAGTGAAACTTCGTTTCCGGCGCTACTCACGCGACGCCCACTGCGCATCGTTCGTTTCGTTCGAACACTCGTGCGAGTACGTACTCGCACGCGAGTTGTGCGCGTCACCGCGCGAGTGGCTACATTACATTTGAACACTTACTTGTACTTGTTACCTGCATTTGCTAGCTACTCGCATCGTCTGCAAGCACCTTTACCCAACCAATATTGACTTTATAGTGAAAGAAACGTCATTAGATCCTCACCTAAAGCTCCCAGCCTGTAGTTGAAAGAGACGACGACGACGTTGTAGAAGGCAGCCAGCATGTGCCCGGGGAATAGATTGGAGGCTCCGGACATGAACTGACCGCCATGGATGTACACCATTACGGGGTACCGCTGTGCCGTCGACCCTGCTTCCGTCTAAAATACAACACACAATATAATTACGCGAAAAATATAGGTTTTCTAGTCAACGCGTATACCCCGTTGGTCCAGTTGGAAGTGGACCTGCCTTTTGCGCTTGGGGCCACGCCCCCAAGAGTTCGATTGCCACCTAGGATAAACATTTATGTGATGAACATTTGTGTTTGTTCTATATCTGGTTGTTAATATCTATTTAAAACTATACATGTATGTATATCAGTCTCTGGCAGCCATATCACAAGCTTTGCTCAGTTTGGGGTCAGATGACCGTGAGTAGAAAAAAAAAACGATTTTTTATTTAAAATACATATATATGTATGTATGTATATCAGTCTCTGGCAGCCATATTACTCATATTACAAGATTTGCTTATTTTGGGGTAAGATGAACGTGTGTGCAAAATGAAATAGTTATAGCCAATAATAAAATGTTAGCTATTGTATAAATGAGCCTTGTACGAGTAGGTCAGATTACCAACTGGCACTATTTAACTCTCCTGTGAATAAAATCCAGTGCATCTGATAATGCACGGAATGATAATCATGGTTGCTACACTATGTGTTACATACTGATATTATGGACGTGGTACAATTACAATAGGTATTTTGTGGTTGGTTGAATTCGTATTGAAACACTTATCGCGTATATTTTACATAATTTTGATGTCTGCCATTAGCGGATCCAGGGGGGGAGGCATGGGGGCCATGCCCCCCCTCAAAACACCTAGCGATTTTAGCATTCGACTCAACTTTTCGATTTGATTCAGGTGCACCTTGTCTGAATGCCCCCCCCCCCCCCGGCCCAATTGAAATCCTGGATCCGCCCTTGATGCCTGATGTCCGTGGTCACAGGTAATCTAGATGATGGGTGTCTATAGAAATCAGGGTTGCCACCTTTAGGAAAGTCGGAAAGATAGGTCGGTCATCGTTGAAGGGGGTAAAAATGGGCAAAATCGTCCTCAGGTAATTAATGAATGGCCATCTAGTTGACTCGTATTTTATTATAGGTTATCGGGACGCGGGACAATATCATCCAAATCGGGTCTGTCCCGGCAGAATCGGGTCGGGTGGCAACCCTGATTAAAATACTATGAAATTATTTACCGTCAATGTTTTTATTCATATCTTTGGAAATAATAAAGTCGAAATAGTAACGGAATGAATATTTGTAAAAGTTATTAAAATTATACAAGTTTGGGTCGGATTTGATCGATCCCCGAGCCGCCTGCCAAGCGTGTGGCTTATGGCAACACCCCTCTCTAAGAGGGAGGCCCGAGTTTTGGCGCCAACGCGGAAAAAACATGTCGGCTCGTTGGATTATTTTCCCATACTTGTGTATTTTCGAGTGTTAATGTGTACTAAATGGTGTATTATTATTCATTAAGTGCTCGTAAACGTGCTCGAGTGTGGTCAAGTGATATAACGAGGTGAAACGTGTCTTTTCGTGTTGTTTCCAAAACTCCATAGGAGCCTCTTGTAAAGTCTCCACCACTTTACAGGGGCATGAGTTTGACTAGACCGTGACTTACTTAGCTTGACTCTGATTGTGACTATGACTTGTTTGACGCTATTAAGACCATGCAATCTGTTTAATATTACGACTAAAGGACATTGAATCCACGGTCATGAAAATTTTAACAAAAAAGAGGGAGGCCCTTGTTCAGCAGTGGATGTTTACTGCCTGATGGGCCAGATTGTATTTTTTTGAAGTGAATTACCCGTGTTGAGCGGTTTTTGGTAGGGACAAAACTTATGGGTTCGCGTCACCGACATGATAATGTGACGTGTCGCGCCAGACTGGCGACGTGCAGTGCCTGTGTACATGTATCCAGTTTTAAGTTTTCACTTCTGTCAGCATGACTGCTTATTTTATATGTAAGAGAATAGGCTTGCGTTTGACCGCCACCTCGTCGGACACACGTCCGAGGCATAGCTTGATATGTTGGCACATTACGGTCAGTTGCGTCCAATTATTATGTCAATGGACGCCGCGATCATATGCCGCAGTTACTCATTACGGAGTTTAAACGAGATTAAATACCTTGATTAACGACTGATTCGTATTAATCAAAGTAGCGCGCCGCTGGCGTTGCTCATCCGTTCAATTAAGGTAAAGTCGAGCAATATTTTGATAGCCCGTTGGTCCAGTTGGTAGTGAACCTGCCTTCTGAGCTTGGGGGCGTGGGTTCGATTCCCACGTAGGATAAACATTTATGTGATGAACATTTGTGTTTGTTCTATATCTGGGTGTTAATATCTATTAAAGTACTCGTATGTATTTAAAACTATATATGTATGTATATCAGTCTGTGGCAGCCATATCACAAGCTTTGCTTAGTTAGGGGTCAGATGACCATGTGTGCAAAAAATGTCCCGAATATTTATTATTTAATTAATCCCGAATATTATTTATTTATAATTTTTATTATTTTTCCCGTAGGCTTACTTGAATTAGCGTTGTCTCGCCTTTGCTACTGTAGATAGAGTGAGAGAAGAGACAGTTAAGTCCAGCGAAATTGTAGTAGGCTCAGGGCCTGTTTTTAACCCACGACGCAAAAAGAGAGGTATTATAAGTTTAACGTGTGTATCTGTGTCATCGGCATCGTAGCTCCAAACGTCTGAACCGATTTTGATTTGGTTTTTATTGTTTGAAAGGTGACTTCGGACGAGTGTTCTTAGCTATTCAAGTAAATCATCAGCTCTTATATCAGGGGGTTTTATTTATTTAGACATAGACATAGACATCATTTATTTGTGGCAAAAAAATACAATAATTAGATAGGTAAAAAAAAAAAAAAAATTAACTTAAACAAACCTTAACTAGAGCTTATCATATTTTTTTGTCACAAACCGGCTCCAACTCAGCAAGATGCCGGATTTATACTTGTATTAACTACTCTGCATGTGTGAACTTCGTATTTTAGACTATTTCGCTGGATATGCAGAGCCAGACGACACCTGCGAGAAGTAAGCATCTACTCATTGGTATCATCATCGTCATTATTTCAGCCATAGGACGTCCACTGCTGAACATAGGCCTCCCCCATCGATCTCCAAAAGGACCGGTTGGAACCGGTTGCATTCAGCGTTTCCCTGCGGTCTCTTTTAGGTCGTCTGTCCATTTAGTGGTTGGACGTCCTACGCTGCGCTTACCGGTCCGACGTCTCCATTCGAGAACCTTTCGCCCCCATCAGCCATCTGCATGATATGTGCCCTGCCCACTGCCACTTCAACTTGCTAATCCGGTGGGCTATGTCAGTAATTTTCGTTCGTCTACGGATCTCCTCATTTCTGATTCGATCTCGTAGGGAAAATCCGAACATAGCCCTCTCCATATCTCGTTGTGCGACTTTGAGCTTGCTTGCTCACTGGTATGGGTGACCATTATTATAATAGCACTTTCATCGGCAATCATCTGCACGTACAGAGCCACCTACACTCATTATTTCGTCTCATTTTAGGCATCGTACCGTTGTTTTGTGCCATTTAGACAGTCGCTTTGTCGCGTGTGTTGCAATTAGCAGGTGATTGCCGTGTCCACATGCTGTACTGCAAACACGGCGGTGTGCGATGAGTCAGTTTATACATCTAGACAGCTTGGCTAGCTACGTATATCTCTTCGTTTTTGAAGGCGATTGTTAATAAAGGATATATTCAATATTTCATCTTATTTACTCGACTGCTGAAGGGTAATGTTTTTCGGATTCAATGACTTACGTTTTTACTAAGTTTTTACGGAACCTTCAGAGCGCGAGCTCGACTCACGCAATAAGTGATATTCTATAGTGCGCTCTGTTTTCTGTGGCCATGTGTGCTGTGTGTAGAAAGTGTGTGTGTAAGCCGTGGTAGCCTATTTGGGAGACAGCTGGACTTGAAAGCGTGAGGTCGCGGGTTCAAATCCCGGGCCTATACCAATAAGCTCTTTGGAGTTATGTACGGATTTTCATAACACTGGCTTTTCGGTGAAGGAAAACATCGTAAGGAAACCTGCATACGTACGGAGGAGGAATTCAAGGCGTATGAACATCTACTAATCCGTAACTGGACTAACGTGGTGGATATGGCCCAATCGCCCTTTCGGGGGTAGGCCAAAGTCCAGCAGTTTATGCTATAGAGTGTATCGGTGTTCAGCTGGTTGCTCAGCGCGTTTAACATGAATTATTGAGCGATGCGTCACGTTAATTGCTCTCACTGGCTGCGATTGAGCTCTGAAATGCAGCTTAATTAAGCTTGTTGCGTTTAATTGTGGATGACGGATAAATGGTAGAGGTTCTATTGATAAAATAAGCTAATTTGATAACGCTATTGAAATAATTACGAAAAGAACACGTCTTACACTTAGCTAGTTGACTAGTGTTTCATCTGTATCTATACTAATATGTATTATAAAGAGGAAATATTGAATTGTTTGTTTGTTTGCATTGAATAGGCTCCAAAACTACTGAACCAATTTGAAAAAATCTTTCACTGTTGGGAAGCTACACTATCCCCGGGTGACATAGACATATCTATACCCGTGCAAAGCTGGGGCGGACCGCTAGGGTATTATAAAGAGGAAAGATTTAATTGTTTGTTTCTTTATTTGTTTGCATTGAATAGGCTCCGAAACACTGAAACGATTAGAAAAATTCTTCCACTGTTGGGAAGCTACACTATCCCCGCGTGACATAGGCTATATATATATATTTTTTTTAATATGATGCTTCCTAAAAGTCCAATAATGTTACCCAAGGTGTAAAATAATAAGATTTACACTCGTGCGAAGCCGGGATGCGTTGCTAGTTTATTATAAATTACAAAGAATTTAACAAAATACATTAATACTGAAAAAAATATTTATATTGGCTGATACATTTCTGAGATATAAAGAGTTTATAAGTTTTTGGTGGGGATTGAGAGGGGATGCTCTTTGATGAGGCCCTTTCCCGCAAAGCGTGTCAGTATAGCATTTGTATGGCACGCGTGCGGCTTGACGTAATAATAGTGCTATGCTATAGTGCGCTCTCTGTCTAGCATGAAATTAAGATAATATGTAATTTTTGAACAAATTTTAATTTTGTTTTTATTTGTTTTTATATTATCAGTCAGCTCGTGACCACGGCCAGTGTAACATGATCGAAACGTCAAGCGATCGGTACATATTTTTACCAAAATTAAATAATACGTGATATTAATTTTGTTTTCTAATTTTATCTAATTCTATTTTAAGATCAGATTTTTTTAAGGTAGATAATAAAATTAATTAGGATACAGGCCTATTGAGCAAATTTTCTCTTTAAACGGGTTCTAAATTAAGTCCATATTTTTAGGTCAACTATGTGGTTTAACTTTAAGTCCAAAACAATCAACACATCTTTTCTATGAACAAACAAAAATAAAACTGTATTTTTTTACTGAAGTTTCACCAATCGGGTCATACACGAATAAATACATTTGCGATGTTAAATGCGACGAATGCACAACCTTCTAGATGTAAACACAGCATGCTACAAATAATATAAACCCATAAATATAGAATTTTGAGAAATAAACATATTTTGATTAAAATAAACTATTTAGGGTACTCACATTTGGTGAGAATATATTCAAATAGAGGCAGTCTTCGTCCATGTCTCGAATGCCCTTGGTGGCGCCGGTGAATCGTACGGGCTGCGGGCATGCTGGACCCCAGTCCACTGCCTGCATCAGCTGCCAGCCTGGGTGCTGTCGTGGCGGCTGTAAGAAAATAAGTTGTGTAGACATCGCCATAGAATTCTTTGTTTGAGATGTATGTCGTTTTTATTTTTTTCGACGAACGCCTATTTTGTAGCTGCGTAATGTCACTAAAATCGTTACTGTTCCAATTTTCATCCGCGAGGACCTTTAATTAGCTTCTGGATCTATTAAGATAGTTATAATTGAATTTTAAATAGTGTAGAATTATTAATCAATGCTTTTTTGTGTTTCATTTGATTTTTTGTTGTTTTTAATTATTTATTGATTGTATATTAATTTGATTTTTTATTGGTGTAGTATTTTGTAAAATAAGTATGGACATTGTCTGAAATAAAATGATTATTATTATATTTCTTTTTGGCTATTAGTCTTCCTTTGAAATTAATAAATAAAGAAGATGAATTCTCTGCTGTTTATTTTTGAAAATTTTAGTTAAGAGGTACAACAATATCTATGTAGCAGACGCCTTTGGTGGTTCTGGTGAATTGCACAGGATATGGGCACACTGGGCCAGTCAGTAAATTCAGTATTTCACACATATATATAAAATTATGTAATAATAATATCAATCAATATGAATATCGACTGTGGAAATTTCAAATGTCATAAAAGTAATTTTGTATTAAGTACACTGAACAAAATTTGCCATTGAATGGCAAATGATATCATTGAATGGCAAATTTTGTTTTCTGTTATCAATCTGTATTATTAGAATTTTGGCTGGACTGATTATGACGGGACTTTCACTGGCGGATAGATGATGTTATAAGTTATCCACGCGGGTGTAACCGCGGGGCTCAGCTAATTAGATATAAAGAAACTCCGTGAAAACCACATCAATTGTTAACTCCAAACTATCCTTCGGCTTCACTGTTGTCAAATAAAAATTGAATGGCATAGCTGATTAGACAAATGTTTATGTAAAATTCAATGATTGTGTTTATTGCTAGCCTAGATGTATAGTTTAACTGTCTAGGTGTAAAGACAGTGTATTGGCAAGCACAGAGTTGGATGATCTGCGAACAGGAGCTGGTGGCCAGTAGAACTGTAAAGCAGAAGATTGTGTAATGTGGCATTCTTTAGGAGAGGCCTACATCCAGCAGCACGATCATAGGTTTAATGATGATGATATATGCATAACATGCCTACCTTGAACCTTCCTTCCAGTACTGGTGGTCTTGCGTAAGGGATGCCGAGAAAGACCGAAGCCTCTCCCTGTATCCTCTCAACTGGAGTGAGCCACGGTCTGTACCCGGAGGCAGGGTCAGGATTATCATATAGATACACCTGCAAGTTTAAACTGAGTTAGATGAAAACAAAGAGCAACAGAATTGTGTAGTGGCATACCGGAAGTCTACACTTCAGCTTAGGTAGGCCTCGCATTGGATGGACATACAACATTGTGAGAGTCACGGGCATACAGTTGATGTAGATGTAGTGTGGAGGTATTCTGGCTGATAAAGATAATGTATGTACTGGAAATGCCGTCCAGGGCAAGCATAGCAGTTGCACCCCTTCGTAAATTATGTAAATATACAAGTAGTTTGCCCCGAGCAGTAACCTTGCTGACAGCCCGTGGATGCAAAAGGCAGCGGTGGACGTCTTCCGGCTGATGATGATGATGAGTAACCTTGCTACCCCTATATTTTCTTCTACATGCCTACAATTTTTTTAAAGATCGGATCACTGGTATTAATGTTTTCATCGAACATTATAATACAATGTGCCATTGAAATAATGCAAAACCACTAAAGGGTTCATTGTATTCCTTATTATGAACACGTTTTACTAAGGAATCAACACTGATTTTTTTGTCTTCTTATCATGCGATCAATCTTTTGACTTAAGCAGATGAGGTGAAGCCTTAACAACACTAAAATTGCAATAAAAAAAACAGCTGTTTCATACAAAAAGTTAATTGCCACTCGACGAAATGTATGGAATAGGTAATATAAATATATATATTTTTTAATAATTAATAGGCTTGCGTTTGACCACCATCACGCCTGATGTTAAGCGATGATGCGGTCTACGTTGGAGCACGCTTGCCTAGTAGGAACCGATTCACTCGTGATTTGAAGACACCCAGATTGTAATCATCAGGGAACACCCATTACTACTACTACGAACTACGAACACGATTACTACGAACTAACCTTAAATCCCTGAACCTGACCATAGTTTGTAGTGACAAAGATGTCTCTCTTTAGCTGCCTCGAGTCCCGCCTCTCTCGTCCCTGCAGATCTTCTCTCCAGCCCCCGAGAACACCAGGAAACAAAGCGTCCGGGTTGTTTGGATCTCGATTCTGGAAAATAATTATTGTTATACAAATGACAACAGTGTGTGACCCATCTATAGTCATAAATAATCTTCATTCTATTTTAATCCCTGACACAAAAATAGGGACGCTATAAGTTTAGCATGTATATAATTATGTGTGTCTGTCTGTGACATTGTATCTCCCAAATGGCACAACATGATTTAGTTTTAAATGTGACTTGATCATGATTGTATTAAAAGTGTTCAATAAACACTTGGGTACAGAACCCTAAAACAGACTTTAAAATTAGTAAGCGCTCTAACAAAATTATTGCTATTGACAAATCAACCAGCATTCAAATAATATTATTCATATTATTTAATTCAGTTCAAAAATTACTGAGCCTAAGTTAATAAAATTTCTGTAAGACCACCGTGAAAGCTTCCACGACATGATAGAAAAATAATCACTTAAATTGGTCACAAAAATCATGAGTAAAATTTGTAAACATACAAAAAAAATATACAAGAACCAAATAGACGACTTCCCTCTTGAAGTCTGTAAAAAAGGTATAAACTAAGTTGACTTACAGTTACAAATTTGTACTGATCGTCCAATGGGTTTGTATAAAGAGGCTTATATGGGAAGCCTCCAGGCTGATTTATATTCGGATTGTATGGGTTGTACCGAGTGGGGTCCATGCCATATCTCCTGTTATTATACACGTAGGTCCTGTAGTCGCTGTCGCCGGGGCTGGGTAGCCTCGTATTCCTCGAGCTGTCTTGTGTCCCACCATAGAACTCATTGTTGGCTTGCCCATTGTATAAATCCTTGTTAGACTGGCCGGTAACACATACGCCTAGTAAAAACGTTGCTAGTGCGTGTTTAATCATCTTCACATCAGCATTTAGAACAGATTTTGATGAGAACTCTTTAATGAGTCACCATAGTTTTAGACTAATTTCTAACACAATGAATACCTGACGCCTTGTAATTTCATGAATGAAAACACGTTTTAAATGCTTTTGGATTTATTTTGATAGGATTTCATAGTAGTTATCACTGTAAAACTGTGTGTAATAGCATTAAAATGAAGCCAAACAATGCATGACACAGAACCAGTGACACGGAAAACTCATGGCCATTTGTCTGAAAAAGCCCTAATTCTTTATTATCTTGTACAATATCACGTATGTGCGTAAGGGCTTATCTCTGTGTAATCAAAAAATTATCAGCAACACAAGATATGGCAACGCCCATTGAAAACAGTAATCCAGTTTGTTTTGTTTGGATTCGATCAATTTAACTTTTGATTTGGTTTGCAGTGTTGCCAGTGGCAGATAGTCATATTTAACATGAGACAACTCAAAAAGTAACATTTTCACGAGAAATGTAACATCACCTATTCTATGTGGAAAAATCATCATCATCATCATTTTGGCCATATGCCGTCCACTGCTGGACATAGACCTCCCCTCATCGATCTTCGAAAAGGCCGGTTGCAAGCGGCCTGCTGCATCCAGCCTTTTCCTGTGGTCTCTTCTAGGTCGTCTGTCCATCTTATGGGTGGACCGTCCTACACTGCGCTAATCGTTCCGTGGTCTCCATTCGAGAACCTTTCGGCCATCTGTTCTGCGTGCTATATGTCCTGCCCACTGCCACTTCAACTTGCTAGTCCGGTGGGCTATGCTGGGAAATTTCGTTCGTCTACGGATCTCCTCATTTCTGATTAGATCTTGTAGAGAAACCCCGAGCATACCCATCTCTATAGCTCGTTGTGCAACTTTGAGCCTGCATAGAGACCCATAATGAGAGACCACGTTCCAGTGCCGCATGTCATCATACTTCATACATCACTGACAACATACACTGTTCGAATACTTTCGTCTTAAGGGACAGGTATTTTGGACTCACACCTTTCGACTCATTTTGAAAGACCTAACGCTACACTACGCTCGATTGCTGCTTTGTTTTGGGATTGTACTAATAAATCCATGTTTTGTCACATACTATGTCCCACACCAAATTTGACGCTCCTTCGTTGAATCTGGTAAGCATGGCATTGCACCAAGTGACGAGGTCCGTTATTTGAGCTTCAGTCTAATTGTGTGGGATCCACCGAGAGTACCGAGACAACCAGTTTTTTCACACCCAAATGTTTGTGTCTACGCTTACCACGATTAGTTGTATTTGACTCATACTTGAGCCTAAAGATGCCGAATCTCATGGTAGGTCATATCATCACATGCCTGTCTGTTTCGATCATACGGTGCACAGCATCGATGTTTTTGTTATTCACAGCGGTGAACATACTGGACATGTGACTATCACGAAATTGGTCACTGAAATTGACACGACCGCGTTTGAATACTGCAAACCAGCTATAAATACTCGTCCTGCATGATGCTTCATCGCCAAAAGCAGTTTGAAGCTGAGCGACGAAGGGCTGCTGAGCTGTCAAATTACACTTAAAATCGAAGCAAATCAAACTACGAAAAATTTATATCCTTGGTGATGTCATCATCATCAGCCAGAAGACGTCCACTGCTGAACATTGGCCTTCCCCTTAAACCTCCAAACTGAACGACAACCTGCCTTTTGCATCCACTGGATGCCCGCGATTCTCACAACGTCATCGGTCCATCTAGTGGGAGGCCTACCTACGCTGTGACTTCCGGGTCGTGGTCTCCACTCAAGAACCTTTCTTCCCCATTGGTTATCGGTTCTTCGAGCGATGTGGCCTGCCCATTGCCACTTCAACTTGCAAATTTTAACAGCTATGTCGGTGACTTTGGTTATTTGGCGAAAATCTACGTTCCGGATTCTATCGCGCAAAGAAACTGCGAGCATAGCTCTCTCCATTGCCCGCTGTGTGACTCTGAGTTTTTCCAAAAAGCCAACAGTTAAGGACCACGTCTCAGTACCATAAATAATAATGCCTTCACTGGTAAGCTGGCAACACACACTGGTCAAAGATCCTTGGAGCCATGGTGATGTACAGGCAATTTCTAAAATGACGCTAAAACAAGTGACAGACAGATGAAATAAACTGTATTCTACAGCCAAAGAGTTCAATTATCATATGTAATTACTTTTTAAATATTGTTTATGTAGTGGCCAGTACCGAAAACATGCGCCCTATGTAATCAACACCCTTTCAAAGGGCTTTACTCCTTTTAATATCAGGTCATAAATACCGTGTTGCCTTTATGTTCCAAAAGTAACATTTTGAGTCGTGTAACATGGAGGTAACATGAGAGGGTCAAAAGTAACATAAAATGTTACAAAGTAACATTCTGGCAACGCTGTTGGTTTGGCTTTCTGTCAGTTGGCTTTTTTTTTTTTTTTTTTTTTTTTCTTCTTCCCCGAGTTGGGGCTTTTGGCTCCGCATGATTGATGCAGTTGGCATATTCAAGTCGTATGAGTTTAGTTTTAGAATTTAAAGGTAGGGAAACGATACGCGAAAATTAGGATATAGGAAGGATTAGGATGGACGGAACTCATGCCCCTGTAAAGTGGTGGAGACTTTACAAGAGGCTCCTATGGAGTTTTGGAAACAACACGAAAAGACACGTTTCACCTCGTTATATCACTTCCCCTCACTCGGGCACGTTTACGAGCACTTAATGAATAATAATTCACCATTTAGTACACATTAACACTCGAAAATACACAAGTTTAGGAAAATAATCCAACGAGCCGACATGTTTTTTCCGCGTTGGCGCCAAAACTCGTCAGTTGGCTTCACTTTAGTGTCAAAGTTGTCAAACTAATATTGCCTAAATCACTGTCACTTATTGTTTTTTTTTTTTCATTTATTCTTAGAACATTATGGCGTCGCACCTCTTGTGCATTTACACTTGCAGATAACTCTTGTCTCATGTAAATTTTTATGGTTTTGCAAAATATAATCATTAAAATGTTGCTACGTTTCCCCTATGATGGGCAATTTTTCAAACAGTTTTCTTGTCCTTGTAAAACGATCATGATGTTTGCACAAATTGATTATTATTCTTTAGATACATCATCATGTAAAGCTATAATTATATCTCTAATCTCTAATCCACATTATTACTTACATTCGTCAATAAACTAATTTTTGCTGTTTCAAACGATTTATTGACAAATGTAATTAATACTGTGCGTTACTGTTAAATAGACACTGACCTAGAAATAGAACGGTCGGTGAACTAGAGTCACCGACATAGCTGTTAAAATTTTCAGCAGTGGACGTCTTCCGGCTGATGATGATCATGATGATGTTACTGTTAAATAACTGTACATGATAATGTAAAGAACAACCAACATTGATTAATAAGAAAAGACAACAAACGATTTGGGCAAACACTGTGTCATTTTACAATGCCTAGCTACAAGGACAAAAAACTGTTTGAAATTTGAATTTCCCGCTACAGGTGAAAAGTACGTACGTACCTATATTCAAACACAAGGGTCTGCACAAAGTGATTTGACCCACACGGGCAACCAATCTAAAGATACGTTAGGTTTAAATGGAAGTCTACAAAAAGCAAATCTACTAATTAAGTACAACAATCATTGTATTTTGTATCCAACTTAATTGTTGGCCAAATGCTGGTTGGCTGCTACAATATTTGACCCAATTATTCTTATTTGCATTTCCATTAGGAAGGGTCGAGCGCAACCGCGACTTAACGGTTGGAACAATGTTGAGGTTATGCAGAAATATGATAATCATCTTCGTGGTTGTAATATTTCTAGCTAAAATAAGTCTCACGTGCTTACATTTGGGTACTAATTACCTAACTACTTAGGTTGAAGCCTACCTAAATAAAATAAAAATGGAATTCATGGCATACTTAGAGATGCCCGTGACTCTCACAATGTTGTCGGTCCATCTAGTGGGAGGCCTACCTACGCTGCGTCTTCCGGTTCGTGGTCTCCACTCCAGAACCTTTCTTCCCCATCGGTTATCGGTTCTTCAAGCGATGTGGCCTGCCCACTGCCACTTCAACTTGAAAATGTCAACAACTATGTCGGTGACTCTGGTTCTTTGGCGAATATCCACGTTTCGGATTCTATCGCGCAACGAAACTCCGAGCATAGTTCATAGTGACGAACGCTGCCTTCAAACTAAAAGTGAGCTCCCCGAGGCCCTGGGCCCCTGGGCGAGATTTCTCCGGTTTTTTTAAAAAGCTTGAGGTATAATATGGCTATAAAGCCCTTTATCATCATCACGAGTTTTTCCTCCCTCCGGTTGGGGAGGTGGGAAACAGCATCAAACTTTTAGGTTGTTTTCTATTGTGGCTGGGCTCTGGGGCACACTGACCCCAGGGAATTTGAGGGGCGAGCGCCCGCCCGGTACTGTCCGACCGGGCGTCGTTTCGCGCCCTCCTAGGACCTGCGTCCTGTGGGATCTTGCGTCTTGTGGGAACGTCCATATATCTGGCGCCCTGGGCGGCCGCCCAACCGCACCTTACCCTAACGCCGGTTCTGCTAGTGATGGCGCCACTTCCATCACTAGTCCACCAAAACTAGGCTAAGTGGCGCTTAACTAAATAGTCCCATATTAAAAGGTACATATTTTTTACCTAAATTTAATAATACGTGATAAGTCCCGATAAACGTTTAAAACATGTGATAAATCGCGAAAGTTAAAAAAAAAAATACTAAATAGTCCCATCCATAAAAACTATGCGCCGTCAAATAAATAAATAATTTATACATAAGTACCTAATTATCTATAACAAAAACTGACTTCACTAAATTAGTATAATAATAAAATTATCAATTTCTAAAACCGACTTCACAAAACTTCACAAAATTAGTAAAACATGCAATTTAGCACTGTTTTAAACTATCACGGTTATATGATTATTTACGGGATATTCATTCCACAACCTTCAATCATGCAATTTAGGTGCCTTTATTAACTAAACAAAATACATGCTAAAACTAACACTACTAATACAGTTAGACTGCCCATAGACCGTTGAAGGTCTAAAGACAATCCAAATGCTCAAGCCCACTACCAGTTGGCAGCGTACCCACCATACTGGCGGCATTACCACGTTGAATGGCATGCTTATGCGTTGAGCAAGAAACACGCCAGCATTTTGGTCACGCGTCGCATTAACCAGGCGCTCTTAAAGATTTTTGAAAATGAGGTGCATGAGCTCCCGGTCCCCAAGGGCCCAATGTCTCGACTTTTTTTTTTTTTTTTTTATGATTGACTTTTACTGTTGGCCTTTTGGCCTCTACAGCTTGACCGGACTAGTTAGCGAACGCAGAGTGCGTTCGGCATAACTTGGTGGTTAAGTTTATAGGCGACTAGCACAAGGGCACCTCGATGGTACGAACCTCGGCTTGGGCCGTCGCCGGGAGTGGGAATCAGACTTGCCCAGGCACCCCAGAGGGGGTGTGCCCTGGATCCCTAACGGTTTGTTGAACTGAATGATTATTTGGAGAGAATCTAACCGATCTTCTAACAGATCCTGTGGGCAATGTCTCGACCCCAAACGCCTCAAATATGTAACCACTGCCGAGGTTAGCATACTTGCGTCGCTTGTGCTGCTCTGCCGAATTGGCAGCCGCGCCAGCCCTACCTTGTGTCTCAGGAAGATGTGACGGCGCCAAAGTATCGACACAAGTTGCATCCCATACAAGATTATAAATATACATTTAGGTTCCTCGGATGACATAATATTGTCATCAAAGTAGCATTTTTTTATTTTATTAATTATGTATTTTGATTTAAAAGCCAAACTACTAAACAGATTTTTATGAAATTTCTATAGGACCAATCTGAAAGCAGGTAAGTACCTAGGTATGTCCATTCCATAAAAAAAGGTCCATAAATGACGGAGATGTCAGGTACAAACATTTAAAAAAGAAAATAGAAAAAAGAACGAACTGATAACTGCATCTGTTTTTGAAGTTGGTTAAAAAACTTAACCCATTTTAGATTGTAGCGTTATTTCCACCTATTACAAATCCAGCTGATACGTTACCTATCGCTCTTAAAAGTATTTCAGTGATTTTATTAAAAGCACCCGTTGCCTATTCACGTTCTAAAATTTGGATTTCCGATACGAAATTCGCGAATTTCAATTAGCTAAATGCAATGGCTAAATGTAGGTAGACTACACTTTACCCACAGATCTATATCAGGTTAGAGGCCGTGAGTTCGCCAATTTTGCGTGTCTGTTTCACGCCATAATAGAGCCGGTAGCGAGATTGTCTTTTGGGGCGTTTCTGAAAACGATCGTACAGGAAACGTTTTCGTGACAAAAAGTATATTCCATGTCTTATTTTACACATCTAAATTTTATGCTGTCTACGAACAACTGCCATAATTATCGCTCGTTTTTTTTTCGCTTTTGGCATTTTGGCGTCCCTTTCTTTCTGGCGCCTAGAGCGACCACTCCTCTCGCTCTACCCTAGGCCTGGTATTATATCAGTGTTCCAACCTAATTTACTTTCGATCTCCATTTTCCGTCTTGGCAGTAGCACCTTTGCTCAGACGTCAATACAAAAATGTACAAATTGTGCCGTACCTATCAAACTGTAAAAACCCTTCGAAAGCGCAGTTGACCTTGTGAAGGAAGATAAACTAGTACCACTAAATTACTCTAGCGACGTCCAAAACATGCGGGCTGTGCTATTTTATAATTTGACGTTCTTGTTGCTTCTAACTCGATAAAAGTCTATGATTTTACCGTTGAAAGTTAGGCGTAATGCCAAGCGGACCTGCCTGTAGGCTGTAGCTGGCGTGGCAAAGGAACGTCGATATTATAGGTAGGTAGCTATGTATATCATGTATGTACGTTACGTAGTACTTACCTACATACATGGTACGTTAGTACATCGATGCATGTATACGGTCTTGTAAATTATTACTAACATACTCCCATGAGGTGCGATTAATAATACCATAGATAAACAGATAAACTTAGGTTATATCGATAACTACCTTAGAGCAGTGGCGGATTTACACAGTTACCGCCAGTAGGCTATTAAATTTTTGCCGTCCCTACCGATCTCTACATTTGGATGCCCTGATACACAATCATTATTAATAAATAAATAAATAAATGCAATGAAATTGTAACTTTATGATTTGTGCACTATCGTCCTAATTAAAACCACATTTTCCTCCTAATTATTAGGATTGTGTACAAGGGGATCGATGTGTCAGTTGCCAGGTTATTTTGATAACCCAACGATTTAGATAAGATTGAGATTCTTTATAACCCTGTATAGATATAGGTAAGTAGTTAAGTAGGTACCTAAGTAGTATGCCTGTCTTGACTGAAGTAGTATGCCTATTGCCTGTCTTGACTGTTCTGTACCAATCAGTCTAGGCCAAGTTATCCCGAAGAGTTCGTCAACATATAGATAAAGCGAAATACCACTTGACAGACTTACTTAACTGACTCATCACGAAATCTCAAAAGCTACCTACTAGACCTGACGCTGAAATTTGGCACTTGGCAGGTAGTACCTACGTATAAATTCCTTATGATTCCTTATGGAAGGTGGATTTCCTAGAGGTAAGTGATGATTTTGCGGCGAATGGGCCGAGGGAGGATTGAGGCACAGAATAAGTACTAGGTTAATTATTGAGGTTGAAAGTTCATAGGAAAGTCTACACGTACCAAAGTAGCAGACAGCGGTAAAGTTAGTATTAGGTGATGAAACCGTTGAGCTTAGGTTTTGCATCCCTGCATGGCAATCGCGCTAAAAAATTACAGACGAATCGTTGACGAATCGCACCGCTCCACTACTTTTGGGCGATTTAGTATCGCGCTAATGATTTTAAATAAAGGCGAAACACAACCCGATCACAGTTGGAACGTAGATGCTGTCAAACTAACGTTTGTGATAAAGCTAGAAAATATGAACTTTTTCGCGCCGATACGAAATCGACCAAAAGTTGTGGAGCGTTTGCGTTTCGTCAACGATTCGTCTGTAATTTTTTAGCGCGATTGCCCTGCTGTATAGGTCGCCTACAATTTGCACCAACACAAACCAGCTGTGATGTACCCACGGAAAAAGTATGGTCTATAACCTCGTTTCGGCTTAGTAAAACCATGTTTCCGGTCTACCCACTTTATAATAGACTCGTAGATAAAAGTACGGTCTAAACAAAGATATTCCTAAGGTATAATTTAGCAACACTGCAGAAAACATAGTTATATTATAAGAGAAATTCGTACTACTTAAATGAAATAGTTTGAGGCGAGTTATACTTATACACACAAAGAACTAGGTATAAGCATCGACCAAAATAAAATGAATGGATGGGCCATAACCATTGAACTTGCTCAGTAAAAACGAGTCAAAACCGTCGGACATTATGCTTCAACAACTAATTATAACCATGTACTACATTTGCTACAAAACATAGATAGCGGTTTTTGTTGTGTATGTACACTTCGGGAAAGCACACGAAGGCATAATTTTATCAGATGTTTCTTTATCATGTAAAAATAGACTCGTGTTGCACTTCCTGCGGCTAGAGACCAACTGAGACGAAATGAGCGCCAGCGCTCATTTGGTAATCTCAAAAATGCTCTTCTTCTGGGCCCGTCCATTTATTTTATTTTGGTCGAAGGGTATTAAGTGTACCTACATAGAAAGAAGTAGGAACTAGGTACGTACCAGTATCCATCAAAAATTTCCAAAGGCGCGGCAGTTGTCCCAAGTAGGCGTGCCTATAATATGCGATGAAACACTTCGAGCCTCTGAACATTTTCACGCGATGAAGACGGTATATGCATTTGTGGAATTAGTATTTTCCCGGACACGAAACTCGGTCCTTTGAAATCATTTTTCTGGAGACAGCTCCGGGCTGTTATTTATTCATAACTTCTTGACATCGCCATGCGGATATTTTTAGGGAAACGACTTTGCGCTCGTTGCTAGCATTAAATTGAATTCGAATGTTTCTTTAGCAGCTAAGAGCGTGGGCTATCTTTATTGTAAAGCTCATCCTTTTAGTGTAATTATTTGTGTAAACTTGTAAAGTTGAAACGGAATATCTTTATAGAAGGTAACGCTCACAATATACACCGACATTCCTTACCTAACTATTTTCTATGCTTCAGAATCGTCCGATACGTAGTCTCATGTACGTTGTGTTTGCTTTTCTACCAACATAAGTTGCAATTCAAAGGAATTGGGATTCCGCTTAGAATTGATCACTGTTTCCGAGGTACAAAGCTTGTTTTTGCCACCCGATAGCAAAACCTAACGTCTAACCGCACTGAAACATAAACCGCCATACTGATCCAGTCTGCATTTCGAATACAGTGGAAACTCTATATAGCGACACTTAAGGGACTGCGCATATTATGGCCTTATTGAGACTTGTCGTTAAATGGTGAGGAGAAAAATTATATTTTTTTTTTACTATTGTAATTATGTATTATTTACCAGTGAAGTATAAAATTTACAAACACCAATCATATTGATACAAATAACAACGCTTATTGAGTATAGATACTTAGTTTGTTACCTTGGTCTGATATTTTTTGCTGCTCCAGTATTTTATTTTATTTTATATACGAAGTGTTAGAAAGTACTGTTTATTGCTTAATAATGACGTATTGTTGTCGTTATTTAGAGTGGGTGTGATGGGACATAGAGTGTATCATTGTATGAACAACAGGGTAAACCAACCAAAGTCAAGTAATTTTGACGTTTTAGGGAATTTTTCGTTAAATCGAGTGTCGCTATAATAGAGTTTACACTGTATTTCAAACCGTCCGGGTCTTATCTGTCTGTCCAGTATCCCTCCGTCCTCGGACAATGGACCAAATCCGCATAACTAAACTCAAGCCGGAATCGTCAGAATTCCGACTGACAATGTCAGCCGCACCGAAAGAGGAGTAAAATTACAAAATTGATGCTTACACCGAGTTTCACAAATTCCCATTCTGGGGCGGGATTTGAAAGTTCAATTCGTAGCGACCCCGCGGCGACTGGATTGATACATTCTGGAACAAGGTTCTGGAATGTTCGCGTGTTGAGTTTAGGTACAATTTATTTTAGTTTCAGCTCTGTCGTAGGATATACCTACCTCATCATCATCATTATTTCAGCCATAGGACTTCCACTGCTGGACATAGGCCTCCCCCATCGATCTCCAAAAGGGCCGGTTGGAAGCGGCCTGCATCCAGCGTTACCTTGCGGTCTCTTATAGGTCGTCTGTCCATCTAGTGGGTGGACGTCCTACGCTGCGCTTACCGGTCCGTGGTCTCCATTCCAGAACCTTTCGGCCCCATCGGCCACCTGTTCTGCGTGATATGCACCCTGCCCACTGCCACTTCCTAATCCGGTGGGCTATGTCGGTGACTTTCGTTCGTCTACGGATCTCCTCATTTCTGATTCGATCTCGTAGAGATACCCCGAGCATAGCTCTCTCCATAGCTCGTCGTGCGACTTTGAGCTTGCTTATGAGGCCCATAGTGAGAGACCACGTTTCAGTGCCGTATGTCATCACTGGTAACACACACTGGTCGAAGACTTTATACCTACCTACCTGACTTCAAAATATTATCTTTGGCTTCAAAAGATATAAGTACCTAACTTATTATCGACATAACCTAAGGATGGAAGTTGAGGAATATAGGAAAACTTCACACAAAAACAACATTAGTGAAAACTTCAGTAAAACATCAGTGAAAACTTCATTAAAACATCAGTGAAAACTTCATTAAAACATCAGTGAAAACTTCAGTAAAACATCAGTGAAAACTTCATTAAAACATCAGTGAAAACTTCATTAAAACATCAGTGAAAACTTCAGTAAAACATCAGTAAAACATCAGTGAAAACTTCATTAAAACATCAGTGAAAACTTCAGTAAAACATCAGTAAAACATCAGTGAAAACTTCATTAAAACATCAGTGAAAACTTCATTAAAACATCAGTGAAAACTTCAGTAAAACATCAGTAAAACATCAGTGAAAACTTCATTAAAACATCAGTGAAAACTTCAGTAAAACATCAGTAAAACATCAGTGAAAACTTCAGTAAAACATCAGTGAAAACTTAAGGCCTCACCACGACACGCATCAGTCGGCTTAGCCTTTGCCTCACTTAAGCAAGCAGTTTTTGTACATTAGGTAACTAATCCTCAAGTTTTCCAAATACCTATCTAATAACTTTAACCTAGCCCAAATAGCTAAAAAGATTTTGATATGCGATTGTATGTCCATAGTGTGATAGAATTTAATATTAATTTGCTTTTTTGTTTCTGTAAATTTTGCTTTATGTATCGAGGCGCATTTTTTAACGGATTACGTACATACTTGCGTGTTTTTTAAATCAAATTAAGTACTTGAGTAAGTGTAAAAAGTTTAGGAGGAAAATAGTTATCGTTTTCTTTTATCTAACGCCTATATTTTTTATAATAGCCAGTCACAAAAGTGAAGTAAGTAGGTACTTATAAAATGGGATGGTCTAACTCGCTTAAGTCACCCACTTCCCGGTCGAGACCTTTGTAATCCTTCAAAGGGTCGGTATATTATGTTATCTCATGCTGAAATATGCGGTTCTATTTTGTTGAAGTTTCCGTAGCGTTCAAAGAGGTGTTTCGGCGGGCACGAGGCGAAAAGGAAAGCATTGAAATGTAACCCCTTAATTGTGTTGAATTTCAATAACACGGTGGAATTTCAAATGACGAACATCTCATGGTCAATACTCAACCGGCCGACGCGTCATTCATCATCATCATCATCATTTCAACCATAGAACGTCTACTGCTGGACATATGCCACCCCCATCGATGTACAAAAGGGTCGGAAGCGGCCTGCATCCAGCGTTTCTCTTCGGTCTCTTTTAGGTCGTCTGTCCATATTGACGGTGGACGTCCTACGCTGTGCGAACTGCTAGCCTGTGGAATGCGCTGCCTGAATGGGTGTACCCCGATAGTTACAATCTGGGTGTCTTCAATTCAAGAAGTTTCTTCAAGGCAATCGTGCTCCATCGTAGACCGCATCATCGCTTAACATCAGGCAAGTTGGCGGCCAAACGCAAGTCTATTATAAAAAATAACTTTCTGGAGCAGGCATCGGTCAGTACGAAGTAACTCCCCGTATGTTTTTATTTTTATAACGCTGTCAAGTAAAATACTTACGCTCGAAGTGCAGAATTATGAAGGCAATGTTCTGAAATAAGATAGAAGGGCATAAATCCCGACGTTTGCAGAGGGCGTTGAGTCAACGGCTAGTGGGATCGATATTATAATATTATTTTTAGAAAGGTTATAACTTAAATTCACATAATTTTCTTATTTATCAGAACATGGATATGCCTTAATACGTACACGAAAATTGTACTAAGGCATTTATTTGGCATTTACTTTATTTCTACTAATGGCCCTAATACATGTTTGTTTTAACGTTCGTGTGCAGGTGAAAGAATCAACTGGAACGCATTTGTGGTTATCGCAATAACTCGGGCTATGGTGATGAAATAGACTTTAGAATAATATTTTTTATTCAAAATGTAGCAAGTAAAATAAACTTCTGTGCTGGTAAAATTTATCAAGTTGAATTTCCCTCGTGAGCGATATTTTTTTCGAGTCGCTACGATTTGTAGTTTGTCCTATATCTTAGGTTAAAAATACCGATTTGGCAAATCTTAAGCCGTTAAAACTAACATTTTAACGAACGTTAAAACGTTCGTTCGTGTTCAAATGTCTAGATTTTTCATTAATTTCATATAATGAAGTTAGACATAATAGCCTATAAATAGAAAAGCTTATACCTAATTGCATTGCATAATACGTACGTTAGAGTAGGATAGAAAACGTAGCAGTTTGATTTCGCACCAGTTTCATACATTCAAAATTTGTATTGAAGTTGCGCAAGTCTGGATTTACCTATAACTTATTTACTCTTTTTGCGTAATCGACAAAGTGTAAAGATATCATAAGAATGTTTTTACCGGTAACCCGGGGTTACCATAATTTCAAAAACATACAGGGCCCCGATTCTACTAAAGAAATAGTCATTAAATTGTAATTGTTGCGATTTTAATTGTTTAATTACTGCTTCAAAACATTGAACATTGACAGTTTTAAATATTTTTTATACTAGAAAAATACAAGCACCTAATATGATAAATTACTATAAAAAAATATTAAAAATAAAAATAAATATTAAAAATTTGTTTAGTAGAATCGGGGGGCAGGTATATTGTCAGCAGTCCTAACACGCGTTCCACCATTTTTAACCTCGTGTAAACGTAAAAGCTATAGAATGTATATGATATCATATGATGTAGTTTAGTTTATTATATAATAAACTACCGGCCGCAACGTCGCTTACCATCAGGCGAATTGGTGGCCAAACGTAGATCTATTCTATATAAAAAATAAAATAAAATGTGGATACGTCGGTCTCCACGTCCACGTCCACGTCGGAGACTGGTTATTGAACTTCTGTTGGTACTTCCGCCTAGCTTTCCAATGAGTCAAATTTTACAGGGATTTTTTATGTTAGGTCCAACAAAATCTGGAGACGCCAAGTTGCAAAGTCGCTTAACGGCCGTCATCCTTCCGAAATCTCAAAAGAAACTTACGCGTTTCTAAACAGCCAAACTTGGAGAGGCTTTGTTTATTATGAAATCATCCCTTAAGTGCGGCGGAGGGAAATCTCGGAAGTTGGGAGGGCCCTTGGTTAATCTGTCAAGTTCCGAAGGCTGGTTTCTATGCGCCCAGTTGTCGAACTACGTGTCTGCAATGTACGAGTACCTACTCTTTCCATCCTCTACTCTAAACCATGGACTTAATTATATTTCTTACTTTTCATTATCATCATCATCATCAGCCTTCAGTGCTTTTCTAATATCGTTGGGCTTCATTCTCGATCGGCCTAGATTCCGCCAACCTAGCCTGGGCAACCAGGCCGTTACTATAGTTGGTACATGAAGTGCCTATATAGTTGCGATTATTACCGTTTCACATTTTAACGCGAACGCGCAGAATTTAACAAAAACTGGGCCAAGTACAAATATTTGTATTACACAAAGGAAAATCATGATGAAAAGGGAAGACTATAGTTATAAAATTTTTAGTTTTTTCCGTTGTCACGTTTTTTATAATGATAACCGATGGGGAAAGAAAGGTTCTTGAGTGGTGACCACGAACCGGAAGACACAGCGTAGTTAGACCTCCCGATGGACCGACGACACCGTGAGAGTCGCGGGCATCCAGTAGATGCAGATGACAGGCTGTCGTTCAGTGTGGCGTGCTAAGGGGGAAGCCTATGTTCAGCAGTGCACGGCTTCAGGCTGATGATGATGCCAAAAAAATGAATTTGACTTACGTAACACGTCATGTTTTCTTGCAACGTTCGTTTAGGCGACGGCATATTTTGATCTGATAATGAAATTGATCGCATTTTGATAGCCCGTTGGTCCAGTTGGTAGTGAACCTGCTTTCTGCGCTTGGGGGCGTGGGTTCGATTCCTACCTAGGACAAACATTTATGTGATGAACATTTGTGTTTGTTCTATATCTGGGTGTTAGTATCTAATATCTAGTATTTAGGTATGTATTTAAACTATATGTATGTATATCAGTCTCTGGCAGCCATATCACAAGCTTTGCTTAGTTTGGGGTCAGATGACCGTGTGTGCAAAAATGTCCCGAATATTTATAAAACATTTTATTTTTATTTGCTGTAAATGGCTATGAGCGGTTGCAGAAATGCATATGATAGAGTATAATAGAAATGTAGTAAGTTCCATACTGTAAGTATAGTTTAGGTTATATTTTGAATTAGACTTATCGCAATGGTGTTTTAAACGATTCTCAGTGGATTTTAAGGTATCATCCTGATATACCTAACATATAATTTTTGTGGTTTACTCAAAGAGAAAACAACTAATAGGGGTATTTTTTTTGAAATTATCATTTTCCGAAATTGGTTGTAACTCAAAAAGTTGTCATGCGTTCGAAATATTTTTTAATATGCTCTATCAGCCTTTCAAGTTCCTATGTGTAATAGTTTAGAAATGCAGGGCAGTTCAACCTTTTGCCACTTAGCGGGCCATATTTCTTAAAGGATACATTGGATAAAAAAGTTAATGTATGAAACCTTACGTTAATTTTATAAGACCTTTAAGAATTCAAGACGATGCAGTATCTTTATTGAAACTTTGGAGTAAACTATAAGAACTATGATTCAAACTAAATATTACGATCAAAGATTTAACGATATCTCTACGAGTAGGTACTTAGTAGGCATCTATTATGTTTATAGCATCTAAGCATATTTATGATTGTGTGCGTACCTATGGCCCAGGAGGGAGGGTCATTATCTATGATTATAAAATATATACAATAGATAGGTACGTCTCGTTACATTCAAGCTTTCTGTTTTTGACACGCAATTTAAAACTGCCTATTTTACTCATCAACTACATCTGAGTAGTCATGAAAGGCGGTTGAATATTAATCAATTGGAAGACAATCTAAATTATACAGAGATAATAGTTGCTATTGAACTTGGGAAAGGTTTCTTGGTTACTAAGAAAAGGGTTTAGTTCAAAATTATTCCGTTTTGTGTAAGGGAATTGTGTAAGGAAGGCGTGGTCTATCTTGTTACTAAGTTAGACAAGTATCTAGAGATCTTGTCTCGGAGACCTATCTACATAAATATCTACCTAAGGCTGATCTTATGGTTCTTGCTTAGTACTTATAGATCCTATTCCGTCCAACTAGATGGAATTTATGAGCTTTAATATTTAATTGACTATTATAAATAAATAATGGAGATAAATAATGGGGGAGACCTTTGCCCAGGAGGACAGTATAGGTTAATAAAAAAAAAAAAAACTTAAAGAACTAAAAATTAAGTTTTGAAAGAGTTTCGGAGAAATAATTCAGTGTACAGGGTTACGCCTGTACTAAGCCAAAACGAGGTCATTGTACTCATCGTTATGAAAAACTTTCAATAGTATTGGACCAACCCTGAAATCGCGAAAAAACAACTGCTGTTCCGTAGGAAATGGTTATTGACACTCGACAAAATGTGAACAGCAGTTTTTCGCGATTTCAGGGTTGCTCCCATAGTCAAAGTTATGTTCATAATGATGAGTAGGTACAATGATCTCCATTCGGCTTAGTACAGGGTATATGAGTCCCTGTCAAGGACTTTGTATAACCTATTTCCAAGCTCCCTGTATATAAATATAAAAATTGGTCCGGGGTTTTTTACAAGCCCATTACACAAAACAAAAGAAATTAGAGACAAAGGTTAACGTATTTAAAATTCAGCCGTTTATTTACGCGGTAATCTGCCAAATGTCGCATTATCCTTCGTAAACAGACGACGTACAAAGAGAGCGGTATCTCGTGAATGAAGTCTGTCCACAAACGATCCCGGGTTCGTATCGACATGTCGACTGTCCCGCATGACGTCATTCAACCGATGACGGAACGGAGAGTTACTATCCCTGTGGATGTGATACTGAACATGCTGTGGTAATTTAGAACATTAGTGGCGGAACGCTCTAAGGCTGCTGACATCCTTCCGCGCCTAACCAAAGAGATGAAAGAGAATGTAACTCGACGCTACGCCTAACTAAACTAATTAAAACAACATAACGTACTGTGTCAATATCCTCTGGTATAAGTGTTCTGTGGTCAATATCATCCATCAAAAATGTTTCAAAATAAAAAACATAACGTCAACAATAATTATTCTTTGAACATTATTAATAATTAATTTATCATTTCTTCGATAAATTTCACGGTAATATCTCTAATTTTATCAGTAGAGTGATTCAAAGTTTCTGTGTACCTATTTTAGTGTTAATTTGAACGCATGTGCCACCGTTTCAATTTAGCTACCTTCGAACTGAGATTTCATATTTTACTACGTATCGTTGCCCCCCCAAAGATTTCATACTATACTACGTGCCCCCGAACTGTGAACCCATAATATATTTGTGCTAAGCTTTGTTCAAATTTCGGAGAAAAAACTCGTTGTGCAGTAATCTAGGCCACGTAGTACAGCTTGAGTAAAGCCCGTTGCAGACCTTGCGAAGTACAGGTGGCAAGTACAAGTAGCAAGTACCTACTAGATACTAGTAGTTAGTAGATACTTGCTACTTGTACTTCTCATGGTCTGCAATGGCATAATACTTAGGTGATAATTTGAATTTAGTTTAGGAATCGTGGTAATTTCTGGTAATAACTGTGATGATTACTTGTTTTGCAGTTGTTTGAACACTTTGAACTGATGCAGGACTCACTACCTATATTATTATCACTGTATTGCAAGATGTCATTCAAGTTGCTGGTTGCAACGTGAGCGATGGAAAAGGTAATTTCATATTAAAACTGTTAACATATTCGTGTCCTACAACGAAAGAAAATGTAAACACAATGGTACCGTATTACTAATGACCATTACCCAATGAATAGACTTTTCGAATTAGCAATCCAAGGTATTTATTACTGTAATATAATTACGATTTACCCTTAGTCTCAGATATGATAGTTTTCGAACACTTTTTTCGTTTACGTATTGTTCCATACATTTTAGTAAAGCGCCTCCAGCGGAAACGCGAAAGAACTAAAATCGGTAGTAATCGGCGGTATAGATTGCTTCACTCTAATACGAAAAAAGTTTTCGAATACCTTTTAGCCCAGCAATGTATGGAACAATACGAAAACGAAAAAAGTTTTCGAATACTATCAAAACTTGTACTATGGGTAGAACAGAGTAGATACTTTTAAAGGTTTCGTACGGCGTACCGTACCCAAAGGGTGAAAACGGAACTCTATTACTAAGCTTACGCTATGTCTGTCAGTCCGTCCTACCTCTTAACGCTGGTCGGTTTTTTATGTTATTTCCCAAAAGCAAAGAAGTTTAAACCACTGCTGGAACACAGGCCTTCTCTCAGAGAAAGGATGGGCCCTAATTCATCATCATCAAACTTGCTTGGGCGATATCTCGGAAACTGTCGATCCTGGACTAGCAGTTTCTTTGCAAAAGTGATAGATCTCGTCGAGATCTTCATTTCAGATGACAGCTGTCAAACTTGCTTGGGCGATATCTTGGAAACCGTCGATCCTGGACTAGCAGTTCCTTCGCAAAAGTGATAGATCTCGTCGAGATCTTCATTTCGGATGACAGCTGTCAAACTTGCTTGGGCGATATCTTGGAAACCGTCGATCCTGGACTAGCAGTTCCTTCGCAAAAGTAATAGATCTCGTCGAGATCTTCATTTCGGATGACAGCTGTCAAACTTGCTTGGGCGATATCTTGGAAACCGTCGATCCTGGACTAGCAGTTCCTTCGCAAAAGTGATAGATCTTGTCGAGATCTTCATTTTGGATGACAGCTGTCAAACTTGCTTGGGCGATATCTCGGAAACCGTCGATCCTGGACTAGCAGTTTCTTTGCAAAAGTGATAGATCTCGTCGAGATCTCAATTTTGGATGACAGCTGTCAAACTTGCTTAGGTGATATCTCGGAAACCGTCGATCCTGGACTAGCAGTTTCTTCGCAAAAGTGATAGATCTCGTCGAGATCTTCATTTTGGATGACAGCTGTCAAACTTGCTTGGGCGATATCTCGGAAACCGTCGATCCTGGACTAGCAGTTTCTTCGCAAAAGTGATAGATCTCGTCGAGATCTTCATTTCGGATGACAGCTGTCAAACTTGCTTGGGCGATATCTCGGAAACCGTCGATCCTGGACTAGCAGTTTTTTCGCAAAAGTGATAGATCTCGTCGAGATCTTCATTTCGGATGACAGCTGTCAAACTTGCTTGGGCGATATCTCGGAAACCGTCGATCCTGGACTAGCAGTTCCTTCGCAAAAGTGATAGATCTCGTCGAGATCTTCATTTCGGATGACAGCTGTCAAACTTGCTTAGGTGATATCTCGGAAACCGTCGATCCTGGACTAGCAGTTTCTTCGCAAAAGTGATAGATCTCGTCGAGATCTTCATTTCGGATGACAGCTGTCAAACTTGCTTAGGTGATATCTCGGAAACCGTCGATCCTGGACTAGCAGTTTCTTCGCAAAAGTGATAGATCTCGTCGAGATCTTCATTTCGGATGACAGCTGTCTATAATAGGTAGAGACTCTGGCAAAGCTATAGTAATATTTTTGTGTTTCAGGCATGCAATCTCAACCAAACGCAGGACATACAAATGTAAATGATACAAGTGCTGCAATGGTTCCTAATGAAGGTGGTGTAACATCGGATACACAAGAAGAAAAAGATTTTTAAGAAGATTTTCGAGATTGGTTTGTGTTTGCAATCTCAAAATTATGAGATTTATAGAAAACAATGTTGCTTGATTTTTGAAGTTACCAAAAGAATGTGAAGAAACTGCACATCTTTTGATGTTCTTCGATAAATTATTTGATTCGGTGAATGGATCTTACAGTGAAATTCAGGGAAGACATTTTTACTTGCTGCAGTAACGCCGAAATCACCACATCAGAAATTTTGGAGTGAAGCTCTTCCAGTTTTAAGATCGTTACGATATTTAAATGACGGGAGGGAAAAGGTTGTTCGGTCCATAACAAGCTGGATTAAGACTAAAGAAGGATTCCAAATGTTTGTAAATTCTTTACACAAAAATCAACTTAATTATACTATTGCATTCTCAACTAAAAACGTTACTGATCCTCATTGATCCCATCAACACTCAATCAATGATGATGAACGCATCCACTAGTGATGTAGAAAATTGTGCAGCTGTTGGTTATTGCAGTGGATGGATGGTCAGAAAGGAAAAAATAATATTTAGTTAACCACTGTAAAACCTGCAATAAAGACCTCGAAAACCATGAGGAACTACCATTCGTGGTCTCCACTCAAGAACCTTTCTTCCGGTTTATCGGTTCTTCGAGCGAAATGGAACATAATTATAATACATAATATTACCTATGATTTTAGACAAACACAGTAATTATTTTTAAATCGCAGAATACATACAATTGATAATATCTATAAATGTAGATTTAAACTTTTTAAAGTCTAAATTGCACAAACAACACCTGCAGAGTTTTTTAATATCGATTGGTGCAAACTAATCTTAAACATATTGTCAGGAAAATCACAGAGACGGAGATTGTTAAAGCTGCTTTTGATTATTATACAAAACATAAAACAAAAAATTTAACGTAATCAGGTGTTTTTTAAAAAAATAAGATTTAGCATAGTATAATGTTTAATTAAAACCAATGCATTTTTAACATATTTTTGTATAAGCTCTAATGTAAAAACGGTAATACGTACAAGCGTCAAACTTGGCATGATTATAGTACACACTCCAAAGTATAAAAACAAACAATAATAAATGACTTTTTTTATCAAATTTATTTCTTCAAGATATAATTGTGTTACATTATAGCGTATTCATTTGATAATTTTATTTATGAGTTGTATAAAACTGTACAGCCGTTTAATAAAATATTTTATTAAAGCTCGCAAAAAAGCTTATTATTTCTGAAGTAGACGGAGCGCTGCAGCCAAACTTATGCTTAGCGGACTTAATTTTTACAGTAGGCAAGATGTTTTTTCTACTATGGAAAATGATTGTAGTTTTTTACGGAATGTATGGGATTGGTCACGTGAATTTTTCACCAGTTGTGTAAATCTCATACATTTTGTATAAAACTACAAGCGTTTTCTGTAGTAGAATAGAATGAATACAACCTGCTATTCATCTGTAGGTTAAATGTAGTACCGTTAGTGGCGGATAGATGGAGGCACATATAATTGATTTCAAATATGGCTGAGTTGCCAGTCTATCTCCGTATATATATAGTAGTCTTTGATACTGAAAATAATATGACAAGGCACAGATTTTTTTTCTGTATTCTGAGTGACAAGGTATATTTTTTCAGAGTAATTTTTTGCATCACCAAAACAACTATTATCGTTCAACGCATTTATTTGCTCTGACAGCTGCAATAACATTGTTAAAAGCAAAATAAAGGGGGGTAAGTGCTTTTATTAACTAAAGAATATACAGTTAGACTACCCATAAACTTCATCAATATAATATATATAATCATAATCGTGAGTGCCGGTGTTATAATAATGGTCTATTCTAGACTGCCTATAGACCGTTGAAGGTCTAAAGACAATCCAAATGCTCAAGCTCACTATCAGTTGGCAGCGTACCCAGCATTTTGGGGGCATTTAAAAAAAAAAACTTAATGCACTACTTAATGCACTAACTTAAATAAATATTAATACAGTCTTATATTCAAAAACATAGCGAAAGTGCTTAAAATAGGGTATTTGAATGTATTAAAAATGTAGTTCTTACTAGTGTACCTAATCGTATAAGATTTTTATTTTAAAATTATTTAATCACCAAAAAACTACGAAATAATGTCCTGATTTTCAGAAAAATACAAAATTAAATTGAAAAAAAAATATCACGTGACGACCGCAAACGCTCTATTTACGTCAAATGTCCTTATGACGTCACGGGCAAGTAACAGAGGCATCAATTGTATGGCGAGTAAGAACTTGTTTGCTTGCTTGTGACGTCACCGAAGTCACGTGACCCCGGAAATAACATATAATAATTTGAACTTGACTGTCCATTTATAGTAAAAATTCTGAAAATTATGAGGAATGAAACACAAGATTGCTTTGTTATATTATCATAGACAGTTTAAGATGGTCTTGTATAAACAGTCATAATTATACAGGGTTACCTACTGATAATCAAATCACGACAAAAACAGCTGTTCCATAAATTTTGTCGAGCGTCGATGACCATTTTCTATGGAACAGCTAATATTTTTATCGCGATTTAAAGGTTGGTCCCATAGTTAAAGTTGATCATAATGATGATTACAATGATCTCCTTTCGGCTTAGTACGTTAAGTATGCGTAACCCTACAACGACTAAAACGATACCACACCAAAATCCAAAATACGACATACACACCACTATACGATCCGTTTACTTCCTCAAATCGGTTGAAACTGGGCAGTCGTCCAGCTGACTCCAGCGGCCGACCAGTGAATGCCTCGCATTGCATACCACAGTCCCAGAGGTTATTGTTTAATTAACCATCTTTACCTCATCCGACCGGTGGAACACATATACCTATTCTTGGGATCGAATATTGAGTAGCTAGTGCCCTCTACACAGTCGGCGATTTTAATCTCCGACGCAAAAAGAGGGCTGTTATAAGTTTAACGTGTGTATTTGTGTGTCTAACTGTGGCATTGTAGCTCCCAAAAGGCTGAACTGATTTTGATTTAGTATTTTTAGTTTGAAAGGTGACTCGATTGCGAGTGCTCTTAGCAGATTATCAGTTCTCTTCATACTTTTATATCGATTCGATTTACACTAAATGTAACGTAAACGAATTTTGTGGTGGTACGGCACCCTCATAGCGTGAGCCTGACTCGCATTTGGCCGGTTTACTATTACCTAATCGGTTATGAGTGTGCGGTTGCCTTATGTAGGTAGATGTCTAATTGTAAGTATACTTGCTACATTGGCGTTTTGGGCATGGGGGCCATGCCCCCCCCCCCCCCCTCCCAAAACACCTAGCAATTCCATACATTCGACAAAAAATTTCGATTTGATTCCTTTGAACCTTGTCAGAATGCCCCCCCCCCCAAAATGAAATCATGGATCCGCCCCTGACCTACTACGGCATGATACCCAAGCTCATGTCCAAACTTTGTTAAGAATATTTTATTAGTTGACTTGCCTAGCCAGCTATGAGGTTAATACTAGGAATAGCAACTAGATTTGCGAGATTATCTATAGAACTTTAGTAGCCCGTTCTAAGACAGTTAGTATTGTGGTTTTATCCAAATGTTAACCTCGACAGTGGTATCTATCTGTATCTTTCGAACCGTAATAGACAGCCAGTTGAAATTTCCACTGAATATTTAATGTAACGGCGGATTAACCAAGTAAAAAAAAACTTAATAAAAAAAAAACTAAAGAGGGTTCTCCAATTCCCCATAAAACAAACGGTTTTATACTTTTTTTTTGTATTTGCTCTAATGTAAAAACGGTAATACGTACAAGTAAAAAACTTGACATTGTTAGTACACACTCTAAAGTAAAACAGCAAATAATAAATAATGGCCAAGTGCGAGTCGGTGATACATTTCTGTTCACCGAAGTTAGGTGCGCCGACGGACGACGGGCGTGGTCGGTACTTGGATAGGTGACCGCCTGGGCGTGATCAGTGATGTTGTCTATTTGTATTTTGTGGTGGTACAGAACCCTAAGTGCGTGAGCACGACTCGCACTTGGGCGGTTTATCATCTTCATTACTTTTTTAATGGTTAGTACACTCCAAAATAAGCAAGTAAGTATCTATTACTTGCGATAGCCCGTTGGTCCAGTTGGTAGCGATCCTGCCTTCTGAGCTTGGGGGCGTGGGTTCGATTCCCACCTAGGACAAACATTTGTGTGATGAACATTTGTGTTTGTTCTATATCTGGTTGTTAATATCTATTTAAGTATGTATTTAAAACTATATATATGTATGTATATCAGTCTCTGGCAGCCATATCACAAGCTTTGCTTAGTTTGGGGTCAGATGACCGTGTGTGCAAAAATGTCCCGAATATCAATCTCTGGCAGCCATATCACAAGCTTTGCTTAGTTTGGGATCAGATGACCGTGTATGAAAAAAAATGTCCCGAATATTTATTTATTTATTTACTTAACTATTGGATTATTTATTTTTCCGCAGACAAAAAATGCTTTGGTAATTACCCAATATAATGTAAGCGAAATACCACTTACTCCTTCATTGACTGACTGACTTACTGACTCATCACGAAATTTCGAAATCTACTTGACCTATGAAGCTGAAATTTGGCTGAGAAATTAAATTGTAGCGGTTTACTAAGGATTTTGCAGAAGAGCCAAACTAAGGGGGCAAAAGGGGATTGAAAGTTTAAATCAAAGTCTACTGGTAGAGGTAAGTCACGGGCAACAGCTAGTTATCCAATGAAAAGTATTTCAGTTAAAATATCCTCATTTATTTTTTGTTATAAGGTCAGGGAACTTCAGATTTTTCCTCAGAGGCAAATTACAGGACTATCTGTTTTAATTAGAAACTCCACACTTCGGCCGAGGTGCGTCGTAACAGATTCCAGGGGACAAATTTAGATCTTTAAAAAATGCTATTTAGCTACCGTCGCCACATCCGTTCGGTTAAAACTTTAGCTTCACAAATTTAACAAATTGCAGCTTTCAAAATTAAAAGTTGGTAAGCCCGGGTGTTATCTGTGGTTATTTGGTTAATTTGTTTAGTTTGGTCCACTACATTTTACCTTGATTTGTACCAGTTTTTTTGACAATACAAGGTAAGGTTTCGCATTGCTACGAGTAGTTAATAGGCATATGTCCATCGACAAAATTTACTTTCCTTTTGTCGATGCATAATATTCATATGTCCTGTTTCATTTAATACAACTAACAGGCTTAGCAAAAAATTTAATTAAATACGTTACAACGCACTGAAAAATTTTTTTTTATTGGCTGATGCATTTCTAAGATAAGAGCGTTTTGTTTTTTGTGGCGATGGAAAACGGATGCTCTGTTCTTCTCCCGCAAAGCGTGGGTTAGTATAGCATTTGTATGGCGTGCGTGCGTGCGTGACGTCATAAATTGCTAAAGCGCTCTCTTGTCTAGCATGAAACTGAAATCATAACTTATTTATTATTGAACAATATTTTTTTTACTTTTATGGGCTCTATTTATGATCAGCTTTTTAAGGATAATAAAAAAAAAATCTGTTTCATACACATTACACACTCAAATATAAGCCTTACAAAATCCAAGTGAAAAGGTAACTAACACAAAATAAGTACTTAGTCTGTAAGTTACCGGACTGATAACAGAAAATCGATGATAGAAAACAACATTAAAATGTGGTCATAATTAAGGAAGATATAACCTGAGAATATAGCTTTAGTCCTCATTCTGAGGATATAACCATTTTAATGGCTAACTAGATAAAGAGAGCATTATATGCTTAAAAATTACGTCATTACAAATAAGCTATAAAACTCCATGCTGACCCACACTTTGCGGTTTAATCAATCAGTTCAACAAATCGCTAGGGTTTCAGGGTTTGAGGTGTCTGAGCAAGTCTGACCACCAGCAGCTGAAGCACTACTCCCGGCGACGGCCCAAGCTGAGGTTCGTAACTTCGAGGTGCCCTTGAGCTAGTCGCCCAAAACTTAAACCACCAAGTTATACCGAACGCACTCTGCGTTCGCTAACTAGTCCGGTCAAGCTGTAGAGGCCGTAAGGCCAACAGCATCAGTCAATGTAAAAAAAAAAAAACACTTTGCGGTAGAAGGACACAGCATTCCATTCTAATCCGACCATAAACTTGAAACACTTTATCTCAGAACTTAAAGTCGATTTAAATAACTAATTTCATCAGTAAACTTATTACATTTAAAAATATACTTTTCATTGAACATGTTATTTATAACAAATCAAATACCTTTCCAATAAACTATTTAATTTCGTCTAAATCTTCCGGCCATTATCACAGAATACATAATAGCGTCTAAACAAAAACAAATAGTCAAAACCTCAATTATTCCACGCTCTACTTCTCAAGGCCTCAAAGAAACGAAATAAAATTATCAGCGGCAACACAATAGCTTAAATTACTGACGGTCCCTACAAATTGTACCTTGAGACAATCGAGTCCCATTCCGTCATCCCTTATTCGTCTCGTTTTAAATCATCCCTTTCATAACTTTTTCCACTCTCTTCAAATTAAACTTTTTCCGTCGTTCCGGCGCGGCGGTGGCGCTCTGGCGGAATAATAAGTGACTTGAAACTTGAGAATGAGGGCTCGAAAACACCTGGCATACACCTTCAGAAGTTACATAAACATATACCTACTGTAGAAGCTACGATGTAGGTATTTTTATGGATTTATGTTCTTCTTAAAGCCCTGAGACGCGTGGATTTGGTTGACCTTAACAGCCGTTTAGCCAACGGGACAGAAAGAGAGGGAAATATGTTACTCTCACCCTTTCTCCCCATTGGTTGGACGGCGGTCAGTCAACCAAATCCACACGTCTGTTAGGGCTTTTACGCTACCTAAATAGTTATAATAATAAAGGCCAATCAAGCTATAGTCTGGCCGCTGTGAGAATGCGCCTGACACCTGCAAAACATTGTAGAAATCTGTATGAAAACATTCTCTTTAATTATAATATAAATATTGTTAGTTGGTTGAGTCAAGCGTAACTTAGCCAAAGTTTATCTTCAAAAACTTTTTCAGTAAAATCTCCAGAGCATTTACGCTTCCACGTCGCTCCAAGCACAACAAGGAACTTGGGATAAACTATTATTACTTTTTTTTTAAAGAACGGCATACAAGAATGCTTTCCACCTGATGGTAAGTAGAAACCGCCGCCTATGGACACCTGCAACACTAGCGATGGTCACGGTGCTTCGCTAGCCCGGAGACAGCAAACAATGTAATATATGTAACATTATGTCATAAATAAAAATAAATAAAAAATTAAAAAAAAAGTTTGCTATAGACACTCTTTTTGAAACGTCTCATGTTGAACCTCGACGGGTAGACCTTTGAGGGAAGGATATTTCACCTTGCTGGTCCGCGGAATCTCTACATAGTATAAATTAATGAATTAAAGTCACTTTCCGCGTTTGTCTGTCTGTATGTCTGTATGGCCGCTAACTCCTCCTAAACCACGCAACGGATTTTGATGCGGTTTTCACCATCAGTTAGATACATTTTCACGGAAGGTTTATGTAATATATATATATAACTAGCGACCCGCTCCGGCTTCGCACGTAAATTACACCCGTGCGAAGCCGGGCGGGCGGGTCGCTAGTATATTATATTTGTTAATGATGCTAATTAGCCTAACCCGTTCACTTAGTGCTCTTTGTCGACGTGTTTCGCCTCTTCACGAGACATCCTCGAAGAACGTGTTGACTCTTTGATTGAAGAGTCAACACGTCCTTTTGATTACTAATAAAACTATAAATATTATTTATCAAATGCAAAAAACCTATAGGTGACAAAATAGAACAAACGCGTTAAAACTAAACACAGTTCAACATTTCAGATTATAAACATGCATGAGGAATGTTTAGTTGTTCTCATGTAGTTAAGTTGTCTAACATTTTTTTTATATCTCAGGAGGCTTAGTACCAGATTTGATAGTTTTCGAAAACTTTTTTCGTTTAAAGTCCTTTTCATGAAAGAAGTCCCACGGCAAACAGCGGAACTAAATTTCCATGTTGTAGTTGTCAGGTGTTGTTACTGTGTTTGGACGCTAGTGAGATCGTTAAAGAGTCGTGTACGATGCCAAAAGTTCTTAAAGTTCTACTCGAGAAATGATACTGATAGTGATTGATACGCGACGACAGCGCCGCGTCTGCGGGACTTCTTTCGTGAAACGGACTCTACGTATTGTTCCATACATTGCTGGGCTGAAAGGTATTCGAAAACTTTTTTCTACACTTCTTTCTATTTTTTTTTAACTTTCTTCTTTTGTTTTCGAATCTATACCGCTGATTACTACCGACTTTAGTTCCTCCGCGTTTCCGCTGGAGTAGTTTTACTAAAATGTATGGAACAATACGTAAACGAAAAAAGTTTTCGAAAACTATCAAATCGGGGACTAAGCCCCCTGATTACTTGCTCTGATAAGTAGCGATTTTCGTGTAAATATCATGGGAGAGTTCAGAGCCTGGCCAGGCCACCTGCTGAGAATGGGGAAAGAGGACGATGCTTTGATTAAATTATATTGACCACGATTTTTTTTTCTCTTCTGTGATATTGACCATAAACATTCTCCGATAATTTGAAACGACTGGAGCATCAGTTAAATCAGTTGAAGGGTCGAATAATTGAAGCGGAAGCAGTCGACAGCCATTGCAACTCCATTAGCGAATGATGGAGCCTTTATACAGGCACTGGAAATGAAATTATGCAATATTTTGTGACACCGCTATAAGATATGGATCTGCTAGGACGTGCTACGATCAATGCTACGATAGCTGTACTGTAGTCACTTCTTAACTAAAAAAAATACAGCTCAATCCCACTACCAGTTGGCAGCGTACCCAGCATGCTGGTGGCATTACCTCGTTGAATGGCAATGCTTATGCGTTGAGCCAGAAACACGCCAGCAAAGGGCACTTCTACGCAATACCTACGCAACGCTACGCAGTGAATTATATCTTCCTGTAAATGACGTATAATTAAAGTCAGTAAAGTTGATTTTGTACCATTTTCTAAACTAAATAAATGTTGTGATCATTAAAATTATTACCATCCTTCTCTCACATATTTAAATGAATAGAGACGCAGATAACTTTAGTCTTGTCAGATTGGTTTAGCTTAGAGACTGGTATGATAAAATCGACACCACTGTTTATTGCAACACAGCTAAAGTTAAAGGTGCTATTACTTTAGCTGTGTTGCAAGTTAAGGCACCCTTATCAATGCTCCTTCAATTTTAGCTAGATCTTTGTAACGTCTACTTCCGTCCGCCGTCTGTCCCAATTAGCTCCAACGATGAGTTCATAAAATAACGAAATTATATCGACGTTCGCCCACCACAAGTGAAATCACTTAGTGGAACCAAAGATAATATGGTAATAATGTTTTATTACGATTTTGTTTTCTTCTTGTTTACGCACAGTTTTAGCATTTAGCCACGTAAATACAAGAATTTTTGATCTGACATCTAGAGAAGTTTCCAACATCGGTTTGGATCTAAAAACGATACTGTCTTAATTGTTCTTAAACACTTGTATTTAATCCACACAATTGAACGAATTATTGTTGGTGAATAACACTGAAATCTATGAAAATCTCTTCTCTATCTCTATCTCTACATAGTATAAATTAAAGTCGCTTTCCGCGTCTGTCTGTCTGTATGGCCGCTAACTCCTCCTAAGCCACGCAACGGATTCTGATGCGGTTTTCACCATCAGCTAGATACATTTTCGAGGAAGGTTTATACATATAACTAGCGACCCGCCCCGGTTTCACACGTAAATTACACCCGTGCGAAGCTGGGCAAGCGGGTCGCTAGTACTTACTAAAATGTTTAAACATTGAAGAGAGCTTGTAATAAAGATAGAATCAGTCGGCATTTATCTGTAACGCTGTTTCCTTGAAGCCTTTTCCTGAGTTGTCGGTGAAATCGTACCACAACAAATCAGAAAAGCATGCAGCATAAGAGTTATGGTGTGACATTCCACAGGTAATCCATTAATTTTCTTGCTTAAATCGTTTAAAATACCAATCGAAACGTAAGCTACAAAGCGAATTTGTAGCTTACGTTTTGAGAAGGCGGTGTTTGTAAACTTACCTTCTCTGAGTAGTTATTCTAAGGTAGCAACCCTTTATGTTTTTTTCGTCCATGTTTAAGAGCAATGAGTGTAACACATAAGATCATTGTTTAGGAAAAACATGAGTCTAATTTGCGCGTCGCACGTCTTGTGCTTTTGCCAGTGTATAAGATTTGTTAAGTTTTACGAAATATCGTAATAAAAAGTCATAGTCACAGTCAGAGTCAAGCAAAGTAGGTCACGGTCAAGTCAAATACATGCTTTAGTAAAGTGGTAGAGTATAAATTGTAAAGCGAATTTCGCTATAGGTATAACGAAAATATCAACGATCAAGGAATGCGGTTAAAAACTATAGTCAATATCCAGCTCAATCTAACTTGAGCAATTTTAGTATTAATAATAACCAAATGTTAAAAACCGATTCGACGAATTTTTTTAATAGCCCAGCTACTTTATAATCAAACTAGACTGCTAATAGGGTAGTTCTAGAGTAGACACTGCTTCTTGGTAAACAATTATAGTGTAGGACGTCCAGTGGGCAGAAGGAATAAAAAATATAAAAGTCAGGAAGAAACATGCAGTTGCAAAGACTCTAAAGACTCGGTGGCGTTCATCATGAGAGGCGAGAGAGATCTTGTAGTGGACAAACATAAGCTGATGATGAATCGTACAGTGACGTCAAAATCCTCACAATCCCGCCTTACTTTGTCACGTCAACAAAGTCTCAATTTCTCCAGGTATCTTATTATTCCAGTGCATGTTTTCAGTTACCGCAAACTCTTTAAACTGCACAATTTTTTAAAGATTCATGCTCTTTAACCCAGTTTTCTCCGATTATATCGGTTTAAGTGTTTAGTGGGTTATTTATGGGCCGCTTAGCTCGCGATGTACTACCGGAGTACTAAGGTACAGAGTTAGTGCTTGGTACCTACTGGCACAGATTGGAGTGCACCAGATGGACAACTTACGTCACGCGCCAAAGCATCATGTAAGAAAGTTAACTATTGAGGTTGGTATAAATAAAACAAAAAAGTTCTTAAATTTGTACATTGTTCTTATGAAAAAATTTATTAATTAATAGGCGATAAGTCCAGAACGATACGTTTTTATCGCGAATAAGTCCGCGTTTGAACACCAATTCGCCTGCTGGTAAGCGATATGATACTATATATCTACACATACTTAATAAATAAACTACATAAACATTAATTAAGATACATACACAAATATTCATACATACATATTATTTCTTACATAGAAGTTAGAGAATAGTAAGCAGCTGTAGTCCGAGATAATGTGTTTTTGCGCGGAGTTTGTCTGCGGGCGAGTTCGACTAGACAGCAAGCCTGGTTTAGGCCAGATGCGTTCGCACCTGCTACGTGACCTTACCATATCTCCCTTGTTTGTCGGATCTGAAGCACAGAAAAGAGAAGTAAATAGAACGGAAATGAGAAGGAAAATATGTCGCCAGGCATTATGACAGAACCTTGATTGAACATTCTTATTTATTTCAACGCGTCGAACTCCACATCCAAAGAACTTGGACCTCTCCTTTTTGGGTTAGGTCTCAAAGTTCTTTGTCCGCATCACAATTGCTGACTGATTTCGAATGCCTGACGTTTCGTTTATATAGGCTACAACAAGTTTCAAAATGCCTTGACAGCCGTTCTAATATACCTAAACAATTTTTTTCTTTTCTGTGATTTGTAGAGTTATCCATCTATGGTTTTTTCTTATCCTGCGTTACTGTCGACTGATTTATGTGTTCAGATAAGTCGGGCAATGTTCGTGCCGTGTACTGCACAATGGAACACCGATTCGGTGGTTTAGGGTTATGTTAGGGTACCTAGTTGGTCTATCAATGTATAGGTACTTACTTACCTATTTGTTGGTTAGATGCTGGAAATACTGAAAATGAAAATGTATGGCTTTTGAGCGGAATTTTTAGTTCTATAGAGGCTATTGTACTGACACGACGGCGTCGGGCGTATCTGACAGTTTTTACACACATATTGTACCTTTGTTGATTAGGGAGCGAGATTCAAGCATGACCAATACATTTTTTTGACATAAACTTGTTAATTCATCATAAATTTCCATTTCCCATTTTAATTAAATAATTGATATTACATATTAGAGTTACTAAATACAATAAAAATAAACATAACTGTATATATTAGAAATTAAACTGTCTACCTAAACTATAAATAAAAAACTGCATTGAGGTCGCTGTCCTTCCCATTCATATCGACAATCTTTTGTATAATTTAGACCCCCCTTCAATCGCTTCATTATCAAATTTTATTTCTGTAAATAATATTAAATTGTAGTTATTTTAATTTTGCAGCCCTATATATGTAATATAATAATTGTAATAAGTGTTCATTTTGTTTTGTTATAACATTAATTCACCTCTGTATTTTATAGGATAATTTCTTTGTTTCAGCTAACAAATTCTAAATTCAGTCTTCTATTTTCTCTCTTCAGCCATACTTGTTGCTGGCAAAAATGTTATCTTACTTTTGCCATAAAAAAAAAAAAACTTAGAGCGGCTAAAATATAAGATTAACACGTCTAGTCTGGTCAAAATATCTCGTAACCAAAATGCCGAGCGATATCGGGGCAACGCGTTAGGATTGCAATTCAATGCGGCTAGCATTTCGGCTTATGTATTTTATATGATTATATTTTAGTGCTAGTTGGTTTATATTTTATTGGTATTAATTAGCTATTGTATGTGCATATTATTGTTTTTTCTTGTCAATAAATATTTTAAAAAGGTAAAAACTACACGTTGCCGATTTGAACGCATTAAAACTATAAAAAAAAAAACTCATATGCTTGCGTTTTACTGCCAACTCGCCCGATGCGGTCTACTATGGAGCACGCTTGCCTAGAAAAAACCGATTTACTCGTGATTTGAAGACACCCAGATGATATTTTGATGTTCTCGATTTGGAGGCAGTAAAACTAAATGTTCCCGATTTGGATTTATAAGTGAAGCTAATATTGTAAAATTCCTAAAATTATCAGAGAAGTAAATTTTTAATATAGGTAGGTATGTTTAAAAATAAACTTTAAGCTTTATCAGCACAAAAAAGCTACTATAAAAAAAAGCTACTTTCAATATTCTAACATAGACATAATTTCTTTTTTTTAACTTTAGCAAAAACTATACATATATATATATATATATATATAAAACTGTTACTATCATTTGTACGCTGTAACAGGCAAGGACATGAGACACGTCTCCATTCTTACAACCATGTTTGCTACTTTATATGTATGTGTACCAACCATGTTCCGACAAATAAATATTTTGAATTTGTATTTGAATAGAAGCATGTCAAAAAGAACGCAATTGTAATGCCATCTTTCGATAATAAAACAATTCAGTGTTGAAGCACGAAACCCTGTCCCGGGATGTCGTAGCATTCTTCGAGATCGATTGGAAAACAATTTCGTCGTGTCCGACGACGGTGAAATTAAATTCTTCAGATATTAACTGATCCCTGGATCCAAGGATGGGAGGTATTTATTGTTTATAAGATGGTTTTAAACAGAATTTGAATTTTGGAAATGATTTTGTGATTCTTAAATATCATCCGTAATCCTTTATTTTTAACGACGAACACTGGACAAATAACTTGTAATGTTAGTGTGTATGACACTACCTATTTATGAAAAGGTCACAGTGTAAAAAACCAGGTTAAGAGAAAAGGTTCTCGAATGGAGACCACGGACCGGTAAGCGCAGCGTAGGATGTCCACCCACAAGATGGACAGACGATCTAAAAGTGACCGCAGGGAAACGCTGGATGCAAGCCGCTTCCAACCGGCCCATTTGGAGATCGATGGGGGAGGCCAATGTCCAGCAGCGGACGTCCTATGGCTGAAATGATGATGATGTTGTTAAGTTGGTTTTTTATATTGATAATTAGTTAGTCATATTTTTGTAATGGCATCGTTTCTTATTTGGTCTCAGATAGGTAAGCTAGTTTCTTTCTGAAAATTTTGATTTACTCCAGAAAATCTATTTCCAAGCGTTTTCCCCAGTATTAGCTCTATAACTCAATATCACAGGGAAGGCATAGGGCTTAGGCCGACCATCTATCTCGATTATTGCGCGCCCTTAGACCAGAAACGGCGCAAGGGCAGGTGTATCTTGTACTATTTCACGAAGAATGTATTTGAATGTGTGCCAGCTTGAACACGAAAAGTAACTACGATGAAAAATTATGTGATTGAAAGGTCGATTTATCAAATTGTAGCTTGGACTGAGAGACGTGACTTCGAAACCTTGATTTTTATTACATTTACTAAAATCTCGTTAACACCAGTCATGAATAACCTTTTTGTAAGCTTTTGTGCATCGCATTTTTAACCTAAGCCCACGACCACCTTATCATCGTAATCATCACCCCATCATATTCTCACTACTAGGACACAGGCTTACTCTCAGAGAAAGAGAGAGGATGGGCCCTAATCCACCGTGCTAGTCCAATGCATCATATTGGCAAATGTAATTTATGTATTTGAACTTTGAGCTTCTTGGATATACCGGTCGCGATATTTTCTTCCACCGTTGTTGAGCGATCGCATCGCAACCACCTATCATCATCATTATCATCATCATCATAATTTCAGTCATAAGATGTCCACTGCTGAACATCCTATGACTGATGGCCTCCCCTATCGATCTACAAAAGGGCCAAAAAATATATAATAAAAATATAATCTAAAAATTTCAATAGGTATCTTAAAAATTTCAAAAACTATAGAAACCTTCTCCCCCACGGCTAGTCCTGACGACGGCCCTGCTTTGAACCTTTGCATTTTACGGTGGGCACGCGCGCAAATGTGAATTACGACTTCACTGAGGAGATATAGTTTATGGGAGTTTCATTTAGGATACTTTCTAGGGAATAAAATGATCTATGAATAGTTTAGGTTTGTTTTAAATGTCTATCGGGACTTACCGCATTATTTTATTTACCTAGGACAAAAAACCGGCCAAGCGCGAGTCGGGCTCGTGCACTGAGGGTTCCGTACCACCACATAACTTGTTATCTACTAAAGTACAAAAAAATATTGCAAAAAGACAACATCCCATCAACGCCCAGGCGGTCACCCATGCAAGTACCGGCCGCGCCCGACGTTGCTTAACTTCGGTTATCATATAAAAACAGAAATTTGACGCCGACTCGAACTTGGCCATTATTTATTACCGTTATTGTTACTGTTTTTACATTGGAGCTAATACAAAAATACGTTTAAAAAATACATTTGCTCTATGGGGACCCCATTTTGTTTTTACTTTTTTATTATATCATTATAGTTAATCCGCCATAACATTACATATTCTCGACAGACATCGTAGGCTTAGCAATAGGGTCCCGTTTTTACCCTTTGGGTACGGAACTCTAAAAAGGTAGACCATTTACTTAGACCTTAGACCTAATCTCGTCGTCCTATTTTACTTTTACGAATAATTCTAAGTCAATCCTCGTCACGCATAATGAAGTAGAGCTCCATTAATAAGGGGCGAAGTAAAAACGTCATCCAGACTTGATGAATTCATAAAACGCCCCTTGTGCGCATATTTCATTTGCCTCAAGCTTATTTTCTTTAATTGTAAATCTACGGGTTCTTATCTCAGAAGTTTCGCTGCGGGTTATTTGAAACAACCGAGACACTTGGTGTGATATAGGCATAGAGATAAAATTCCTATAGTCTCAATCTCTTAGTGAAAACAGTCAAAAAACGTCCGAGCGTCATTGTATATCGTCATCATCATCATCATCATCATCAGCCGGAAGACGTCCACTGCTGAACATAGGCACCTTTAAACCCCACACTGAACGACAGCCTGCCTTTTACATCCACTGGATGCCAGCGACTCTCACAATGTCGTCGGTCCATCTAGTGGGAAGCCTACGTAGCGTACGTAGGCTTCCCACTAGATAGCGTCTTCCGGTTTGTGGTGTCCACTCAAGAACCTTTCTTCCCCATCGGTTATCGGTGCTTCGAGCGATGTGGCCTACCCATTGCCACTTCAACTTGCAAATTGTAACAGCTATGTCGGTGACTCTTGTTCTTTGGCGATATCCACGTTTCGGATTCTATCGCGCAAAGAAACTCCGAGCATAGCTCTCTCCATTGCCCGCTGTGTGACTCTGAGTTTTTCCAAAAGACCAAAAATTAAGGACCACGGCTCAGTACCATAATTATGTCATCACTGGCAACACACACTGGTCAAAGACCCTTGTCTTTAGGCACTGTGGTATCTTGGACGAGAAGATGTCACGCAATTTCCCCATGTATAAGGCATGTATAATAATCAAAGGATATAGGTTAGAAATGTTAGGAATTCAATCAATAGTTACGGGATGCGGGACAGTTGTATGCTAGTGAATTTGGTGCATGCAATTGCGCCGTGTAGGTATAGTTCATAGTTAATAGTTATTTTATTAATATCAGAAAGATACATGTCAAATACAAGTTAAAAAAGAACTTAATATTATGATTACTATAAATAATTAATTAAGAACGTAATTACATTTTAATAACAATAATTATACAAATCAAGAAAAATTCAATTAATTTATAGCAATATATAGTGTTTTGTTGAGTTTACATAATAATTTGATCAAATACTTTCACGCATCGCTCATACGAGATGTGTAGAGGATATCGTACCTACTCATCATTATCAACAATCATTTTCATCATTATCAACAATCATTTTCATCATTATCAACAATCATTTTCATCATTATCAAAGTTGAAATCGCGGAAAAAAAACAATTGTTCTATACATTTCGTACGAATGGTATTTTTTATGAACAGCAATTTTTTATAATTTACAATGCAACAAACGTATTTGGGGGAGCGAAGAGAGATATCTGAATCTATTGGGACCAGTTTGGGACAAGTCGGTGTTTATGGTCCCAAGTCTTCCCGTGAACATGGTGCATGCAACTGCGTCGAAATATCGAGAGCTCCTTCCATAACCAAACCATGGTAAATATCCGGAGTAGGGGGCGGCAATCTTCCATAGATCTAGGGCAGCCGTGGTATTAATGTATCACAAGGTATAAATTCACCCCTGCACTTTTTTTTCGTGGGGGAAATCTTCCAAAGATACCCAGCTGCATTGGGGTGCAGCTAGTTTATGTGGGATTATACCCACTAAACCTCCCCGGTGACCAGCCTTAGTGCTTGACAAGAGGGCTCCGGGATCTCTAGAGGAACGCACCGGAGCCCTCAGCACTGCGCTACGGCTCCTCTCCCGAGACAACCGTGTTGTCTCAGCCCCTCCGCCCACGACAACGTTGGTCATACAACGCTGTCGTTCTCTCCCTGAGCACGCTTAAGTGGATAGTCAGAGCATCCCGACCACCCCAAGCCTGATGGTCTTCTTTTAGTAGCTTCTTACTACAGGCAGGGGCTACCGGTGCCGTATTCTATTGCCCCGGGTAAGTTCAGTGAACTAACTCGTGTGTCCCCAGCCGTATTTTATTTCGCAAAGGTAGCGTTTTACATCTGTCAAAAGTGGGGCGTATTTGCCGCGTGCTCATAAGCACCAAACATTTTCACATTGAGTGTTTTCCTTTTCTACTTTTCCGTTATATTCGCCATTGTAATGTATACCGTTGACACGCGATTTTAACGTCTAATTTGCTGGGTGTTGATAGAGTTCACGGTTTATTTGTAGTAACAAGATTGTTTTATTTGTAACGTGTGAAATTGAATAATATTTCTTGAAATTTAATACCTACTGGTGTTTTTTATTATTAAATAATAGGCTTACGTTTGACCGCCATCTCGCCTGATGTTAAAGACAAGGTTTTTTATTTGCTTACCAATACTATACAAGGTCTTAAAATGTGAAATGTCCCCCCATTAACAGCCGTAAGGGCATGCAAAAGCGATGATGCAGTCTACGATGGCGCTCGCTTGCCCAGAAAAAATTGATTCGATCGTGATTTGAAAACACCCCGATTGTATGTATATTGGGGAATATGCATTCAGGCAGAGAACAATCATTTAGAGCAGTGTTTTTCAACCTTTTTGAATACGCGACCCCTTTACAAATTAAAAGATTCTGGCGACCCCCAGGGCCATATTAAAACTACATAAAACTACCTGATCGAAGCATAAAACATAAAAGGCTTAAATTAGAAAATGATTGTGTTATTTGCATCTCTAATATAGAACCATGTTTTGACAAATTACTAAAAATAAACAGGCACATCCTTCTTCCTGAAATGGTAGTTTTTTTTGTATTGTAATGTAATACCTACAAACACTTGCCTTTTTGTTTACCCGCGACCCCCCGTTTAAGGCTTGGCGACGCCCCTGGGGGGTCGCGACCCACAGGTTGAAAAACACTGATTTAGAGTATTAGTGAACAAACAAGAACAAACGCGAAATACTAAAACTAACGTACTGATAGGCCTTACTAAGCTGCGAAGGAAGGAAGGATTAATAGATATACATATATTTAGAATGTTACCTAATTTATCCAGAGATTATATTTCCATAGATAAACAAATGATAACAATGTGCTTGGATTATTTGACGAGTGCGAATAAATAAATTTCAGGGTATGATAATTCGTAAAATACGCGAATTTTAGATGTTTTTTTCTTATACAATCACATTGGAATGATTAAAGGCAAGTGAAAGCTTGGCAACATATTTATGATGCCTCTGGTGTTACAGGTATCCATTGGCGACGGTAACTGTTTACCACCAGGCAGCCCTTATTATGCTTATTTGCCATCGAAAAACTAGATCTAAGTCTTAGCTAAAACAACAGTGTCGCAGCCGTCGCAGGTGATCAATAAAATATAGCTCACATTTAGTTTGATTTGAATAATTCAGTCCTGCTAATTGAATACAACAAATCGCCAATTAATTTCACTAATTAAATCGAAAAGCTAATTGCAAATGAATTGGAGTATAGCGTAATTCAATTTCAATTTAATCAGTGCATATTAAGGTCTTAACTCGGCGCCTAATTTTCACAGTACATCAAAAGTCGTTTTTGTTTTATTTTATGACTATACCTACTGGTTTCACAGTCATAGATCGCAAAACTTTTCGCAACCTAGACGTAAACAAAGCCAGCGACTCGGACGGTATTTCGGTATCATCATCATCCCACTGCTGGACATAGGCCTCCCCCATCGATCTCCAAAAGGTTGAAAGCGGCCTGCATCCAGCGGTCTCTTTTAGGTCGTCTGTCGATCTTGTGGGTGGACGTCCTACAGTGCGCTTACCGGTTCATGGTGTCCATTCGAGAACCTTTCGGGCCTATCAGCAAGCAGTTCTGCGAGCTATGTGCCTTGCCCGCTGCCACTTCAACTTGCAAATCCAGTGGGCTATGTCGGTAACTTTCGTTCGTCTACGGATCTCCTCATTTCGGATTCGATCTCGTAGAGAAACCTCGAGCATAGCCCTCTCCATAGCTCGTTGTGCGACTTTGGCTTGTTTATAAGGCCCATAATGAGAGGCCATGTTTCAGTGCCGTATTTCATCACTGGCAAAAAAACACTGGTCGAAGACTTTTGGTATTTTGGACGAGAAGACGTTGCGAAGTTTACCGAATGCTTCCCACCCGAGTTGAATTCGCCAATTGACCTCTTTCTTGAAATTGGACCTGCCTATAGTTGGACTGTTTGTGCTAGGTAGACGTACGCATCAACTTTCAGAACTAAGATGACAACATGGTCAAGTTTAATGCAGCTAAAACCCAGGCGTGTCTGTTCCCCGCTAAAAGGAAACCTTTCCAATTGGCTCCTATTCTCCGGGATGTGGGTGTTCCCCGATAGTTAAAATCTGGGCGTCTTGAATCGGTTTCTCCTAGGAAAGCATGGTCCGTCTAAGACCACATCATCGCTTAAAAAGGAAGGTGGTTTTTAGTCTTAACATCAGGCTACATGGCGGTCAAACGCAAGCCTATTATTTATTTTAATAAAGGTGGTGATGAAGCGCCAGCTTATTACCAAAATTTTAAAAGCCGTTATTAAAAAAAAATTTTTTATAGCTTTATCAATTTTAAGCTAACAACTGTTAACGGCAATTCGAAAATAAAGAAGTGTACGGCATGTTCTTGTTTCTGTGAAACTTTTTGGACAACAATATAAAAAAAAAAAAATACGTACATTCGAATTGATAACCTCCTTTTAGAAGTCGGTCAACAAAAAAAGGATTTTTTTAAATGAATAGGGAAGAACTGGAATTTCTTCTGTTAGGTACTTACGCAATGTGATGAGATACACAACACCTAAAATCGCATAGAAGCCAGTAAAATCTATTCAAAAAAAGTGAAAACAGATATAGGAAAAATATCCATTTGTATAAAATCTATCGGCAAGAGCTCCGGAATAAAATATTGCAGAACTAGAACACATTTATCACGTTGTTGAAGCAATTGGCAGGAATGAGTGCCGGCGACGGCTAAAAAACGAGCATCGTGAACGTAAGCACTTACTCGATAGTATGCTTAAAGTACCTACTACCTATGTTACTTGCTTTAGAAAATGTGTTGAATACTTACTAAGAAAACAGATTACAAATTCGAACAAATATTTACATATATTACCTACTTATAATTACTATTATTATTAACTAGAAAGTATATTACTCTATTATTTAAAAAAAACAACAACAAATTAAAACCTAGCTATCATTCTATCAAACCGCTACCAGTGGGAACTGTTCCCAAAATGCTGGCCCCATTACCTTATAATACAGATAGCTTTTTCCTTTGGTTGTCTATAGAAATATTATGAATTTATTTTCAAGTACATACCGCCAATTATTTTAAGTCAAAAACCTTCCCTATGTGTGTTATCAGTAGATTGTGGCACAAGGGATGCAAGTAATCTCTTTTACACACGAGTTATTTTGGCATCCGACGAGCGAGGAGAGCGCTAATTGTTTGAGGGTGCAAAAGATCACCTACTTGCGTGTGTAAATAATTACTTTTGTAAATACGTAAGACAAGACAAAAACCGAATGAGAAAAAAACATGAAGAGCAAAGCACCAAGTTCACACTACAGAGGTTTTACAAAGAACTTTATTTTAGTGTAAATTTTTGA